>JAOTAY010000004.1:1978243-1990295 GCA_025629805.1 Erythroxylum baracoense
TGTCAAGCGAGCTAGCAATCTCTTTTTTCGGTGGAAAATATTACCAAAGTGGAGCTGAATCCATTGCGTAAGTCAGTTCGAGAAGTTTGTTAAGGTGGAGCTAAAGGTCGGGGCATCCGGGAGCTAGTTCGTCGCAACCACCTCTTAGAACTCGGCATTTGCTAGCCACGCAGCTTGGAACCGAAACGGTTTAGGCCTATATCCCTCGATCTGGAGCTAGTAAGCGTAATTATAGGGGTCTATGACCCGAACCAAGAAAAGGTAGATGGTGAATCTCGGTATGAGGGAAGGGTCATAGCCATGACGATGACTCGAGCACTCTATATAGTCTAGCCTAGACGGTGACGCAGTGCCAAGTAAAACGCGATCCAACATATCCCAAATCATGCAGGCCCTATGCATGTACCCAGTCCTTAAAATGCTTATTTACTACGTTAGTGGCTATAGAGCCCCCTTGTTTGTCCGAAGCCTCCAATTTACCATTAAAGTCTCCTCCCACCAGCCAGGGTTTAGAAGCAAATCGGTCGACCCAGCTTAAAACTTTCCAGAGTACCCGTTGAGAAGGTATTTGGGGGTTGGCATAAACTGGCGTAAAATCGAGCGAAGCATCATCATACTTTACTTTGGTATGAAGGAATTGTCGGTGAGCGATGACCACTGACACCTCAATGTCATTTTTCCATAGCAGCCAAATGCCGCTCGAAAAGCCTACAGCTTCGACTTTGACCGAGTAGTCGAAACCTAATTTGTTAATCACAGTGGTAGCCCGGTTTCCACTGTTGCGAGGTTCTAACAAAACTAGAATACTAGGCTTATAGATCTGTATATAATTACGTAAGATTGCCTGAACTTTCGTCCCCCGCTCCTTCACAATTCCATAAGAGAATTGACATCAGACCGTAGTGTTTTGTTCGAGCATCCTTACATCGGATTGGACGTTTACACTATCCGAAAGACGGCCCGTTGCTTCGCTCTTTAAGATATCCATCACTTGCGCATCATTCAGGTCCGGTGTTAATTTTGTTGTAACGGTGTCGGGAGGCTCAGAGGGTGGTAAAAGTTCTTGCTCCCGGTCACCTAGTTCTAGTGCTATATTTTCAGCTCCTTCCTGCATGTGGTCAGTTTCTGTGATAACCGGGTCATTAACAGGTAAGGCATTGGTATCACCAATCGTTTCCGAGTGTGAGTTGGTAATAATCGCAATATGGTTATCCTAAGTGGTAGGAATTAAGGGTACCTTGGTGCTAATTTCTGCACCTACCTTCGGAAGATCTCTAGACGTTTGTTGCGCTCGACTATCTGGTGGGGCGTGAATCTTTGATTTTCCTTTGGAGACAACCCTCGTATTTCGTTTGATTCTAGAAGATGTAGATGCCACATTTGGTCCTTGTTTTTGTCCAAAAGTAACTAGATCAGTCAAGTTCCAATGATTCCCAACTCTTATCAACTCTTGTTGGTTAAAAGTCTCCCTCACTCCAACAGTAGCTTAGGCCATTGACTCCCCATCTGTCAGGGGTAGGTACCTTGAGCCTCCCACTTTAGCAGACGTCTGTGACCTATGAGCTCTGTGAGGCTGACGTTGTGTAGGGTTGCGAGTAGCTCATCGTTGCACCAGCATCCAAGGGCCATAGCCATTGGAACCCGCCTCCGTCTGGGAGCCTGGCGCAGCTGCCTCCGGTGGCCGTTGTACAGCTTCATCTTCACCTGATTTGTACGTCGACAAGGAGGGAGCATTTTGTGGTTGGAGAAGGGACGGACACTTTGTCGACTCATACCCAACCTTACCGCAGTTGAAACAAACTTGTGGAAGTCCTTCATATACCACCAGTACTGATTCTCCATCAAGCTCCACTGTGGTGCATAGAGGGACTGTTAGATCCATATCGATGGCAACACGCACAAACCACCCTCTCTGCATCTGCAAGTTAGTTTCATCTATCTTTATAGTTTGTCCCACTTAGTTCCCCAAAGCGTGGAGAATCATTGGGTGGTAACGAGCAATTGGAAGTGCGGGGAATCTTACCCAGACCACTACGTGTGTTACCTTGTCCTGTGACGGGCAAAACTCTGGTCTCCAACACTACACGCATAATGCATGGCCGAAGATACTCTATGGGCCACAGGTGAGTACGTTGAGGAAATCACTATCGTCTATGAACTTCACCAAGAAATAGTCGTGGTCTAAGTCTATAATCTTCATGGGGGCTTTCAGATTCCACATAGTTGTCAGTCGAGAATAGAGAATCCTATATCCAATGCTACGCCTAAGTAGTTTAACTATCACCGATCTCTCCCACTGCTTATCCAGTTTGTCCTTGAAGGTTTGAGATAACAAGATCCCTTCACCAGCTTCCCCCGTGAGTTGGGTGATATCACCATCCTCTAGTTCAATGACCTCTTCGACAGGCCATGCACAGGTCACCTTCCCAACATCTCCGGTCGAGGTTCTGAGCACTGCACTGTACATGGGTTTGGGGTCTGGAGGAGGGTCCTTTTTACATTCTCGGATCCTTACCTTCTTAGAGTGATGCCCCTCTTGCATGAGGGTATGCATGATTCTAACTGAGATGTTACGCGTACGTTAAAACAAGGATGCTTCCAAAAAAAGTTGAATGAGTTTTTAGTGAACTTTCTCGCTCTAAGCACTACTCCTTTAACAATTCGAAATAAAGATTTTGGCCTTTTGTGCTTTACATGTAATTAAGCTAACTTAAAATTGAATAATCAATTCGATTCTAAATTCTCTGCATTCAGATATTATCATTATCTAAACAAAAGGTCAACCCCCATCGTACAACTTGTTTGATAAATAGTTTGTCAGTTATTTTTTAGTGGATTAAAAAATTTTAATTGTTTAACTATAAATATGTTTAGTAATTAGCTGAATTAGTTGATAGATTGAACTCAATCAGCTAATTTTAAAAAAATAATATAAAAGAGCGTTTTGATGCTTTAATATATGAAAAGTCAATTGTCCCTCGTCCCCACACTCTATTCCTCTATTCCCGTTCCCTATCTCCTTGTTCTCTTTTTTGTATATATATAATGTTCAACATCATCTTAAACACCCTCCATAACAACAAATCCAAATCCCTTAAACCCCAAAAGATGATATAGTAAAAAAAATGAAAATCTTTCTTTTTGCCTATATATATATGTATGTATATAGTATATTATATATATATGTATGTATGTATTGGGTTGTTCTTGTTCTCACTGGATTATTATTATTATTATTATTATTATTATTATTATTATTATTATTATTATTATTATTATTAATTCTATGTTTGTTATTAGAGTTATGAACTTAATTTTTGAAAAATTAAATATCTAAATTCTTATAAAAATATTCAAAAATATTAAGATGTAATACTCATGTCCTTATAAATCTTTTTTTAAATTATGTCCTCATAAGTTATTTTGCATATAAACTATAATGATAAATAACTAATTTCCTTAAAACATATTTAATAAACAACTGATATTACCCGCTGGTTAAATCAATTGATATAATCTGCCTTTAATTAACCACTAATAAAATCAGCTAATAGCTAATGCAATCCGTTGATTGTCAAATAGGTCATAGATCCTCTATTGCATTTTCTTCATATAACTTTTCCTATTTAGGAGTTGTTTGGTTTTATTTTCTATTTTTTATTTTAGTTGTCAAAAAAATTTCAAAAAATTATAACTAAATTATGGAAAATTTTTATTTTTTCATGAGTTGCGATAATTGATTGTCAAAATAAAAAACTTATAATGACAATTAATTTTTCTTTGTTTTTTTAAGAACTCTTTCATTACTTATTCTGTTCTTCTTTAGCCGCCTTATTAACAAACCAAAAAAAACTTAATTTTGGCTTCTTTTTTATTTTTTCAGTATAATAAAGAAAGAAAAAATTACAAATTATCTTAAGTGAATATTTCTTTTTCTATAAAGTCATTTTTTGTTCAAGTTGCACCAAAATTGTTTAGGCCATATTAAATCATATTGTATTTTTCTCATTGCTCTCTTAAGTGATTGTTGCAATTAGAAGTTCAAGTAAGTGAATAACAAACTCGAATATATATTTTAAAATCGTAATTATTTATTTAAATGTTCCTTTTTTTCTCTCATAGGTAATTTTAATAGAAGCAACAATGATGTTCAATTTAGATCATGTGAATTAATGTTGTAAGAGATTCTAGGTAGGGTACAATCACTAAGTAAGAATAACAATGAGTTAGGTCCAGCTCCATAACTGAGTTGTACATTGTCCTCAATATGCAAAATATAAAGAATGACAGCAAAAATTAAGGACAAGTAAATATAAAGAGAGGAAATAAGATAGTATAAGAAACTTCTCTGGCCCTTATTTGTCATTGTTATCTAAGGTATTTATGATCATTATATAGAAACTATTTATACCCTACAAACAATTATAACTAAAGAAAACTTATAAACAATTAAACATAAAAATAACTTAAAATTGAATTAAACCAAAATAAAGTACTAAACATAATGATAATAACATAACTAAAATGAAATTACAGTTAATGATCGAAAAAGAACAAATAGAATTCTCAAAATTATAGCCTAAATATAGAAAAATTACTTAAAAGCTCAATCAGTAGTGGGTTCGTTTTCGTCATGATCATCCTCCTCTAATATCTTCAAATAATGTTGAGGTGGCTTAAAGTATCCCACATGCATGAAGAAAGTGGATAATCTCTACTTCATCCTTATTAACTACCTCAATAACTTGTTCAGACTACAGTTCTAACAATGTATCACAATCCCTATATGGTGAAAAATCTAATCAATCCTTTTCTACATCAGCTATTGTGGGGAAGATTTGATGTCTCTAGGCTCCTCTACCATCTCTTCCTCTAGAGGTGCGTTAGCTTCTTATGGAACTTCAACTACTAACTTGAACTTCACTCTCTCATATGCCACTCCTCTGGTCATAGGAGACAAGTGTAAATTATAGTGTGTTTTCTAGGTGTTAGAGTGTATTCTTTAGTATTTTCTTAGATGATAATAGTGTACTTAGCCCTTAGATGTTTGTTCTTGTTAGTATTTTTATGTGTTTTATTTGATTGATTATTGTTTATGACAAGAATTTGATCATAATTTTAAGTTTCAAGGGTTGTTTGATTAGTTTGATTATAAGGGGAGATGGGATAAATTGAATGAAAGGTGAAGAAGGAGCTGGAGAACAATATCTAGCACGATCATGCAGGGTTTTTGGTGTTTTTAACAATGAGTGGAGATAGGAAAATTAAAGAAAAGATGAAGAAGGAGTCGAAGAACAAGATTTGGCATAATCGTGGAGGGTTGTTTGATGTGTTTAATAATGAGTAGAGATGGGAAAAAATTGAATAAAATATGAAGAACGAGTTGGAGAATGCACGATCGTGCATGAAGTTGTTCTCTAACTCCTTCATATTTTCTTTAAAGCTCTATAGCACCAGAGAGCTGGAGCAATGTTATGCACATAAGTGTATGTGATGCATGATCGTGCAAGGAGCAATTTCTAGGTTACATGTATTTAATATAGTTTAGGCTATTATTAGAATAAAAAATATATGGAGAAACCATGGAAAGAACCCTTGAAAGCTCAAGAGTATAAAAAAGGAGATGATAAATAGAAATTATAGCATATTTTACACCCCTATTTTATATTATTTTATATAACAAAATTAGGAAAAAAATTGTTACATTTTACTATTATTAACTTAAGATGTTTGGTTCCATATTTTATTTTTAAAAAGGGATTAAATTGTACTTAATATTTTCTTATAGGCTTAGTGGATTTAAAGGAGGAAAATATAGACCAAAATAAAGTCTAGCCCACCAAAATAACGAAACAGTCCCATAAAATAATGAAACAACTAAAAGAAGTAACCTAAAGACTCAGCCCAAGAATAAAACACAGTAGAGAAACTAGCAAAACACATAAGAGTAAGCCAAAATGCAGTTAGAATAGAAGAAAATGCATAGTAGTCAAGAGTAACACCAAAATGTAACGTAACAAAGAGGAAGCCAAAACTCAAACACAGAGTCTAGGGAAACAAAACTAAAACATAGGAGCAGTAAAACTCACAGCAGTGGAAGAAGCCAATTGCAAAATAACATAGCAGATGTAAGAATCAAAAGAACAGCAGTAGAGACAAAATACAAAAATGCAGTAACATAAAGAAGAGGGAAAAATGCAGACATAAAGAGAACAAGAAGAAAACACCGCATCTGAATAAAAGCAACCAATATGAAAATGCATAAGAGAAGAAGAGGACAAACACAACATCAATAGATAAGAGGAAGCAGTGTTACATAGGAGAAGGAATCTCACCTATCCGACATCTCCAGCTTAAAAAATACATGAAAATCCATTTGAAATGGATTTGATAAAAGGAAATCTCTAGGACAGGAGGAAACTAGTAAAAAATCTTGCAATGTGTGGCAGCGAAGGTGTATTTTAGAGACTATAAACATAACAGAATAGTGGAGAAGAAGATGAGCAAGGAGTCCACGCAAGGGTGAGAGTTCTCTGTCATCCATCCAAGGTGATTGAAGTTAGGAGTTGTATTAAGGTGCATTTGGGTTGAAAGGGAACCAATTCCCACCTATTTTGAGCTAGTTGCAGGTTGGTGGAGGATTTTTAATGCCTTAAAAGGGTTAGTCTGTGGTTTGAAATTAGAGCACAATAATGATTTTTTTCTGAACCTAATTTCCCTTATTTATGGTTTCCTATGCTTATTTGATTTTAATTTTTAATTTTAGTTTAGAGATATACTTTGAATACTTAGATCATTAATTTATGAATTAATTGACTTATTACCGAGTTAATTTAATACTTATACAATGTATGAATTCTTTGATTTCTGATATGATTGGAGATGTCTGTGATTATGTGAATGTGAGGCTAAAACATTAATTATGTGTTGTATGAGTTGGAATTTATTTTTCTTCGAACAAATTATTAGTGGTTGAGTATATCTCTTAGTTCATAATTCTAGAAATTGAAGGGAGACAAGTAGGAGCTACCTAGTTTGTTTCTACACTTAACCTGTTAAATAACTTAGATGATTCAACTATATCAAATTATATGACTAAAAAAGAATTTAACACTTTCTTGTTCATTTATAAAGATCAGGTTAGAATTAGGTTTTATTTCTTTAATTCATAGATTGAATTTGATTCGTTTTAAACATCAAACACCGCCTTTTTTCATATACATATTAGTTTAGCTAAATTTATAGGTTTCATTATTTTGAATTGTTTTGGATTAGGATTTTTCTAATCTTGTGCATCGCTTGAGATTTTATCCAAATTTTTATTTCCCTTTATATGTGCTTCATTATGTATGTTTAATCTCTTCTTAACTTGAAAAATAACATAGCTTATTGTATTGTATACAAAAGAATTATGCATTGTGTTAGATATTTCTTATGAATATGTTGATTAATATGTATTATAACAAATCTAGAAATTTTCTTTTAATGATTCATTAGTTTTTAAATATTGATTGTTTGATTCTAAGAATGTGTTATAAGTTTATTTTCTTAAGTTTTGGTGTTTTATCTTACTAATGAGGTAAGAAAAGACATAATGTATTAAAACGTTGATGATTTTTATATTTTGTTAATGAATTCCTTTTGTAAGAGCGAAGTTATTCATATGAAATTGTTTATTGTAAAAGTATTATAATTAATAAACTAGATTAGTAAATTAACTTTCTTAATGGGATCGATTCATGTGCTATATACTAAATTATTTAATAATTTTGAAAGTAAAATAAGGATTTAATTTTTATATGCCTAATGACATGTAATAAAAATTTGGCGCTATTGTTAGGGAAAGTATTATTTATCTAGTTTATTTATTTATTTTTGAATCATAACTAACAATTACTTTGCTTTTGAAGTTCTATTATGACCATGTTAAAGGAAATGATGTTTGAATAAATTTTGCTAAAGGAACCTCGACAGTGAAGGAGGAGGTCGAGCCAATGACATAAACTAAAGTCGCTACTTAGAAGGCAATCCAAAATAACAAAAATAAAATTTGAATTTCCTTCTGTTTAGCTCATTTTTAATAACTATTTATTTTCCCAAAAATAAATCAAATCAAGATATTTTTGCTATTTTATTTTTTTATTTTGCTTTAATATTCCTCTTTCTACATTTAGTTGTTACATTAAGGACAATGTTAAGTTTAGGGGACGAGGGGAATATAAAGACATAACCTGGTTGTTTTGTGAATTTTATGAAAATTAAAAAATAGGTGAAAATATTGTCCAAGAAATTCAATTGCTTGAAATTATTTTATTTTTTATGCACACATTTATTTTTTTATTACCATAATACCTTTAAAAAGGAAAAACAAAATTTAACGTTATAGTTTAAGGATTAACAAGTCACATAGGTTATTTTATTTAACATAACAAGTTTTTAAACTTTTTTTTTAATTTTAGATGCACACTTAAGAGAATTATCCCTTATTTGATAAATTTAGTTTATAAACAATTGGAAGTCTTATTCTAAATCTACATGCATGGCCTTAAGTTCAGACTTTTAATTAACTTAATAATGTCTAGTATCTTTGGTGATTTTCATTTAATTTTGATTACTGGAGAAATAATTGATGTGACCTAAAAATTTTAATTTTCTACGAAAATGTTATTTTTAATAATCAAATGCCCCTTTGAGACCAAAAATGTTTACTAGGGAATTACTTAAGGACAAAGGACTAAGTACTCTTTTGAGATCATAAGTAAGGCGAGAAGATGAACTAAGCATAAAGGGTATTGTGTCTTTCGTGTTAGGAGTTAGGAAAAAATTCAAGTTAAACCAAGATGCTTTGTATGTATAATTAATATACCAACATTGCTTATAGACTAACACTATTAATATGAGGAATGAATGTCTCTAAAGTGCGAGGTTAAAGTTGAAATTATGAAGATGTTTTAACAGACATTATGTTAATGATTGAATCGATTGCGATTTAAAAGTTGTGTAAATGCCTCCATGAACTATATAAAGAGATAAGGGAAATTGGATCCCCTTGTCTCAAACCTTTATTTCGTTCGAACAAGTTAGTGGGGACACCATTTACTAAGATTAAGAAGGTAGGTGGAGTTATGCAAGCCTTTACCCAAGTAGTGAACTTACTAGGGAATCCTATAGTTACCAAGTGTTAAAAGGTAAAATTTCCAATTAATGCAGTCGAATGCCTTCTTGAAATCAACCTTTATCATACATTTCTTTAGAGACCTTTTCTTTGAGTATCCCTTCAATAATTCATGCATAATAGATATGTTATCCCTGATATTCCTTCCTACTATGAAAGCATTTTTACCATCACTAATAATAGAACTAAGGACACCTTTCAATCTCTCTGCTAAGGTTTTTAAATGCGTTATACAAAAAATTTTGAACAAGCTATAGGTTTATATTTACCAAAGGAATTAGGATTAGGCTTCTTGGGAGCCAAGAAAATTAATGTTTTATTGATTTCCTTTAACAAGATACCAATAGAAAAGAATTCTAAGACAACTGCTTCAATTATAAGAGCAATGTTAGGCCAAGCATTTTGATAGAAGAAGCCATTTAGCCCGTCAAGGCTAAGAGCTTTCTTGTATTCATTTTAAACACAATTCTTTATATTTCCATCTAATTGACTAGTTTAATTAAACATACAACTTCCTCATCAGTTAATCTTTTACTACTCTATGTTCTCTAGAAGTAAGGAGTAGTAGAGACACCTTTAGAAGCATTATAGAAGTGACTGAGGTCATATTCCACTTCCTTAAGTAGATCCTACAGCTGAAAAATAATTCTACCATCCTTTGTGCGAATAAAACACACTATGTTTGTATTTCTCTTAGTTACAATATAATTGAAAAAGAATTTAGTGTATTTCCCCCTTTTTTAACCAATTTAATCTAGTTCTTTTCTTTAAAAGCTTTGAGTGATCTTTGATAGCCTGCAAGTACTCATTCAATATTTTCTTTTAGAATAAGAAGACTTGAGTCACTGGATGAGTGGAAAGAACATTTTAAACTAAGATAAGGTTTTCTTTAGCCTTTACCATAGCCTACTTTGTACTACCACCTATTAAGGCATTTAACTTTTTTAATTATAACTTAATCAGCTTCAACTTTAGAACACATTTAAATTGTCTATCTCCTTCTTAGAGCTTCTAAAATCCTCATTAACTAGCTAACAAAGTTTTAAATATGAAAGGGACTTTCCATCTCACTTTCTAAAATAAATTGCCGATCTTGATTAGGGAGTGATCATAAAAGAGTGGCCCCATGAATGTAGCCCTGCTATCTAGGAACTAAATTAACTAGTCATAGTTTACCATTGCACTATCCAACTTTTTTCTAAAAAGCTAAAAGTCATCTTGCCTTTTGCTCCAGGTGTAACGCCCCATATTAGGGGTTAGAATATTGAGAAATTTCAATGCATGGTATGCTTGGCATAATTGAGTTTTTTTTGCTTATTTGTGCATATACATTTTTGGACTCATACCAATATTTGTGCATGCATTCATGACATTCCGAGTATAATTGAGTTATTAACGCGAATAAAATGTGATTTGGCAATTTTGGTAATATTTCAGGTATTTTGGAATTTTTGAGAATTTTAGGAATTTTTTTAGAATTTTTGGGGTATTTTGAATATTAAGAAAATTAGACAAATGGCATATTGACATTTAGCACTTATATATAAAGGACAAATGGCTCACATGCTTCGAGCCATGTGTCAGTGAGTTAATTGAACACGTAATCAAGTTGCAAAAGATGAAGCTCATTGTTTGTTCTTCGGTTTTGCTTGGTTTTTCCTCGACACTGAACCTTGCTTTTCACTCAAATTGCCGGTGTTTTTTCTAAAAGCAAGGTAAGTGAAATTTTATGTTTCTGGTGCTGTGAATAAGTTTGATGATGTTTCATGATTGAGAAAAGGAATACATGCATGAATTGTGTATGAGGGATTTCGGTGATAGTGTAGAATACACATAAGTTGTTTTCACTGTACATGCATGGATATTTAAGTGTTCATAGAAATGAATTGAATAAGTTTGATGATGCTTGAATGATTGAAAACGAAATTGTGCATGAGGGGTGTAAGATGGGTAGATTCGGTGGTGTTCAGAATGGGTTAAATGAGTTGAAGGCATAGAGGAAGATGAGAATGGAAAATGTGCAGTAGTGAGAGAAAGCTATGTAAGGAATCGGTTTTTAGTATCTGATTATAATCTTGGTTTTGAGCGGTGTTGAGAATGAGTTTAGATGATATAGAAGTGAAATAAAATGGTACAGGTAAGTGTACAAGTTAGTGATGAAGGATTAAGGAGAAGAGAGGAAGAAGGTGATTAAAACGCAGTACAATTCGCCACAGCCAACTCTCTTTGGTTCGCCACAGCCAACTTGAAGGATTTCATTTCTGTGAAATTTCGCTGTGGCTAACTTTTAAGAATATGGCGAGGAATTTTGCTCTCTGGAAAGTTCGCCGCAGCGAAGTTTCCTGACAGTTTGAATATGCTTCAGTATTTTGGGCATAATGTTCTCTGTAGTTATCTGAATGAAGTGATTTTTGATTTGGATTAAACTAGAAACATAAGGCTATAAATTTTATGAAGAGATTAAATTCTAATTCTGCCTCTAAGAATTTTAGAATCTGATTGGAATTTGAGATAAGAATTTTGTTGTAGCTTAAGAACAATCTGAAATCTTTTTAGCATAACTTTCAGTATATTGACCCAAATTGGATAAAATTGGTATCATTGGAAACCTAAGATAAAGAGGGACAACTTTCTAGAAGGAAGTATTACCTAATTACCTTAATTACCTGATGATAATAATTAAGCAAGGTGGACCCGAAAGTTGAGTGTGAAATAAATATGGATTGAGGAATTGAGTATGATTTCGCATGATTGAGAATGCGACAAGGTTAAGGATAAGAAACCCGGAATTTTTCATAATCATGCATCATACATATTCAGTATACATGAATGTGCATAATTGAATTTATAATTGTGCACAATAATGATATGTGTTTG
>JAOTAY010000004.1:2005473-2020284 GCA_025629805.1 Erythroxylum baracoense
TTTGTCTCATCTCTCTCTACATTATGATTTTGAGTTTGGTGTTAAGATATGTTGCTCTCCATGCTTGAATATGCATGAAAAATGGTTTAGATGAATAAAATGAGTCATAGAGAAGTCTTCTTAAGCCAAAACCAAGATACCCTTTGTTGAAATTTTGTGAAATTTTGAATACCCATTGAAATTGATAGTTTAAATGAACTATATGGTGCTAATTGTGTATATAGAATGTGAATTGATGATGAAAAATGAGGAAGATGTACATTGGAAAGAGGCTTTCAAGTTCATGACTTTAGGTGTTTGATAAAATGCCTAAGTGAAATTGGCTTAGGATTTAGGGATTGTAATAGTGTGCATTGGAAAGAGGCTTTCATGTTTACTTAGAGTAAACTTGAATTTGTTGCTTAAATTGATGAGTAGTGGCCTAATGTCCTTAGATAAAAATGTGCTTAATTATGCTTTGAAATGTGTAAGTATTGGATCAAAGACACTAAATTCCTTGGAAAATGCAAAAGAAAGTGTATAGGAATAATAAGAGAAGTAATCATGTGAGAAGGTTAATGGCCGAATCCTATAACTTAAAAAAATAATGATATTGTGTTTTATACACTTATGTGATGGTGTATAACTACGAGATACATGCTTGAGTAGTAAATACATTACATATTGTATGTATAAAGGCTTAGGAGCTGTGGATCAAGGGGCTCGTGCCGAGGATTGCTGAAGTCAAGGGAGTGTACAACTTCTTTTGAACTGAGTTGGGGAAAACATATCTCTCAAATAGAGTTAGGACATCCCAAGACATGCATGATGACTTGTACGTGAATTTTGAACCTAGGTAATGCATAGTAGAATTGAATCTCAAATAAAAGCTAGTATACTTATGTATTTAATAAACGACATTGTTTTGAATAACTTTGCACTTGGAGTGCAAAAGATGACTTTCACTACATGAAATAACGTTTTGGAACTCACATATGCATAATCAAGTCATATATGCTACGTGCATGTATTCTCTTTTGGCTTAAAGTCATGACAAGGTTCCATTTTATCAGTTGGACCGATAAATAAAGGCATTGTACCTTACGTGATTTTATTACTAAATATTTGTATATGATTTTTTTGTTATTGGTGAGGTAACAATTGTCCATTCGTGTGCTAGCCACAATAAATTAAGCGACTCCCGTACCCTTAATGCTAGTACATAAAAGTCGAGTCCTCGTATCGACACTTTTCTATGGGACTTGCAGGTGATTGCACACCTGGAGGTTTGGTCACCGACGAGATCATCACTTAGGGTCATGACATTCTTGTTGACCGTAGTTTTGACTCACCAGAGATGAAAGTAGAGCCAACACCGAAAATCGGTGGGTGTACACACTAGTTTGGCCGACTAGTGATGACACACATAACTATTTTGGCCTATTATGAGATTTGACTTCCTAACAAGATTTGATTTTACATGTGATGCTTTTCTGCTTTTATGTATTGGAACTGGAACACATGTTTATTGGATGAGTGATTAATAGGCTAAGCCTATGTAGTTCTTAACTAGTATGGGTTGAGTCATAAATTAGGCCTATGTGTTTCTATGTCATGTATGTTCACTTCATAGGTGGTTATATGCATACTAGATGCTTAAACAATCCTTAGGTTATTTAGACCATCTTGGTGTGTACTAGGATCTGTTTACGATGTATATTTTTCTGCTTACTGATTATATAGTTTACTCACCCCCTCCGTTTTCCAACCGTGCAGGTTAATGTGGTGAGTTTGAAACTCTGACTAGATCATGCGATCTTTTGACATTTTCGGGGTATTACCATACTTGGGTAGCCTCTGTTTTACACTTTTGTTGTATAGTGGCTTATGATTACGTTGATATGCTTTTTAATTTTGTAAATTAACTTCTGACTACTTATCTTTTTGTAAATGACCTTATGTATGAACCTTTCGTATTGTCGTTGAGATTGCTCTTTAGTGGACTTAAAAGTCTAAAAGTTACGGTAGAATTTTTAATGTGAATATAGAAGTGCGTTTAAAACTGATTTACTGGTATTTTAATTAAGTTTTGAGATTTTTCAAAATATAGTTGTGCTGTCCAAATGTTTTTAAAGATATTCAGTTAGCCTTGCATATCTTGGTTAAGGGTATTGTGAGTATCCTTAGCCCTAGTATACGACGATTGTCATATGCTCGATGTAGTTCCAAGTTGTGACAAATACAATTAATATCAACTGGATCATACATTCTTTTCTTACTAAGAGCTTTAAATATACGGTAGAGAAATTATAAAGTCAACAATAAAAATAAAAATAATGAAAAATAAAAACAAAACTATAAAATACACGCTCAGGGTTATTAAGTCCTTAATGTTCCAAACAATTTCGTTTCTTTGTATGAATATATTCACAAATGCTCTAATTGATGTAAAAGTTGTTTGACTAAGCAATCTAATAACGAGTTTTCTTAATGTGAGAGAACTTTCATCTAATAATCTTCAATCACTCATCTATATTTTTAAATTAACAATTATGAGAAATAAAAATATATATTATTAATAAGTAAAAAATGGGCCGCATTTTTTTTATCATAAGTTCTCTTTTGTAGATAATCTAGCAAAGTTTCCTATGCCTTCACGACATACAATTTAATTTCATTTGTCACCTGTGATTGCTCTTTAATAGAGAAAATGCTTTTGCATTCAATCATATCAAACAAATCACCCATTATATCATTTATATATGTGTCTCCGCTATATAAGCAATAATGATTAAGAAAATAAGCTATTAAGTGAGACTTTTGAGTAAAATGTTTGTCCCATTGTTGGTCAACAATATTTATATAAGGCTTGTACAATTTCCCTTCCTTTTAAAAACATTTATAATTGTTTTGCGAACTCTATAGATAGCATCATTTATATACCCCAAAGATGACTTCTCATCTGAGTCAACAATCCTTAAGAACCTTATTATAAGCTGAGCTACAATCTTCACAATCATCAAGCAGGCATCCTAAAATTTATTATATAAAATAATAACATAAATTTCTTTTCCTTTCACACTCTTTGATAACTTAAAAAAATGTTTACTTATCATTAAATTTTGAAGTAGTTCTTCATATTCACAAACACTTTTTAAAATAATAAATGCAGTTACAAACTTAATACCCAATCTTCTTACTTTCTTAACAAAGACAAAAATGTGATATGATTATACACAAAAATTGTGATATTAAATACAAATGAAGCAAGACTAGAAATATAGTTCATCCCAGTAATGTAAAGCTAAGCCTTTATTATATTAATGAAAGTTGACCAAGACCTTGCATATTATAATATATACAATTATCTAAAGTAAAGATAAACCTTTAGGATACTAATTTAAGTAGACCGACTTCTTAATCAATTAAATTCAGTATGTTGATATATATTTCCATGATCTAATATACTAAAAGCTTTATCACTATACTCAATCTTTTACAGAATTGTACAAGTTTGCAGTTCTACATCAAGAATGAGCAGGCACCAAAACTAGTAGATAATTTCTTTGCTTTGACAATGGAAAATGTTGGGACCGAAGGTTGAAGAAACAATTTCCACTAAGAGAGGAAACTACAAGAATCTAAACAATGTCACTGGGATACTAGCTAGCAGGATTATTGGACCTACAACCCATTTGAGTTGATGAACAAAAACCATCTGAAGGGCAGAGCTAAAAGCTGCCAGTATGAACGCCATTGAAAAAAACAGTGTGATGACGCTAATGGACATTCTCATTGGCAATGCTCTTAGAAAATCCTCTTCTGAGTAGCGAGACGTGAGTATGCCCAAAAACATGAGCACTGAAGTGGAAGAAGCAAAGATCCCTAAAGTGGTTGATATGGTGAAGATCAGGAAAGACAGAATATGTAAGTACACAGAAGTTCCATCACTGTTATTGCCTCCTGGTAATGTGAAACCTGCTATGAATACGATGGTGACCATAAGTGTTGCCACTACTGTACAGGAGGAAGCTGTGTCTTTCATCCATTCTTCACCTTTCTTAACTAATTCCTTGTGCTATTCTGTGAAGACTTCTCTTGGAGTTTTTCCTGCTTTATTTTTCTTTTCTTTGTATGATGGTCGAACAATATTTTCTACTTCCTGAATAATTTAGAAAGTCTTAACCTGTCAGCTTAGAGTCTGGGAATATATCAGATAGAGAAATGACATTCAATGTAAAAAAAAAGAAACCTCGAACCACTGTAGTTCCCTTTGCATTTGCAAAGCTACTCCAGATATCCTATTTGATGGCTCCAACTTTCTTGCTAAATGCAATATATTGTCCCAAAACTTATCTGTGTAGGACATGACATAATGCTTTTACAAGCTCATTTGGTATACCAGGTTATACACTTGTTCTTTTCGGTATAGAATTGCCAAATGAAATATATATCATTGATTGTTATCCCAGCACCAAACCACATCAGGAAAAGAATTGATGATCTCTGAAACAATCTCGTGAATTCCCATTCTCGTTGTTGTCACAATTGGAGTTGCAAACAACCATTCTTTCATCAAGTTTCTGTGTTTCACAGTTCCTGTACACAGCAATTTAGTAAGTTCAAGGGCTTGCTTATGCATTAGCATTGTCTCGTTTATCTGTTACAAATATCCAATTTTTCTTGGTTCTTCCATGTGACATCCTATGTTTGATGTAGTGGCATGTCAACTTTAATAGAGCATCAACTGAAACTAGAAGCCATGAAACCAAGTGAACAGTTTAATGTGACTTATTATAAAAGCATGATAGGTTCTTTAATGTATCTGAGTGCATCCAGGCCTGATATTGCTTGTGCTATAAACATTATGGCTAGTATAATTATAATCCCTCGAGGTAACATGCCATATATGCTAGAAGGATACTTAGATATGTTAAGCACACTGTGAAGTATGGAATTTGGTATGGGAAAGGAGAAAAGGTAGAGATGTACACTTTTAGTGATGCTAGTTATGTTGGAGGTGTTGAGTTCAAAAGTAGAAGTGGATACTGCTGTAGTTTGGGAACTGGAATTTTTGCCTGGAGTTCAAAGAAGCAGAAGAGTACTGCATAGTCAATAGTAGAGGCAGAGTATGTAGCAGTAAATTTATCTGTTAAGCAAGCTCAATGGGTGAAGAAGATTTTGTTTGATATAGGAGAGTTGAAAGAAAAATGTGTAACTATCTACTGTGATTCTAGTGCTGCAATCTCCATGGCAGAAAACCCTTCAAATCATATGAGAACCAAGCATATGAAAGTCAAGTATCACTATATCAGGGAATTAATTGAGGAGAAGGAGGTTAAAATGGCATTATGCAAGTCAAGTTTTTAATTGGCTGACATTTTTACCAAGGCATTGTCGAGATGGAGATTTGAAGCATTGAGAAAGATGATAAGTATACAGGCTCCATAAAACAAAGGAGGAGCTGTTGACTTAGGTTGTTTTATGCAGCCTGCTATACTAGAATTTGTGGAAGAATTAGTTATGTCAGTCAAGGAGAGAAGTAAAAGAAGCTTGAAGAAGAAGCTAAAGGTTCTTAGGTTTCTAAGGAAATTGGAGATGATGATCCTAGGAATAATTCAGAAGTGCATTAATCAAAGAAATGGAGCATAACAAATGAAGATTATGGAAAATTCAAATCAGTCGAAGGAAGGAAAATCAAAGCATGATTCAATGATCTCAATGAAGTTGTGAAGAGTTTTACTCTACTATTGCCTAAGCTGCCCAAGTTTAATTCTGCTACTGCCAATACCGTTAGTTATCATTATATGTCAGATTCTGTTAAGGCATAGACAGTGATATTCCTTTTGTTGTTTTGCTGAACCAATGAGATCAAGATATATGTCAAAACCTTGTTGCTCAGATCATTTTATTTTATTTTTCCTCAGTCATTGATTTTGGATACGCACGTTGTAAGAGCTAATATAAAAAGATCTTTTCTTCTTTTTATAAAACAGTAGCTTGATGCAGAAGAAGAAAGTTATCTGTAAATCAAATCCTGCCATTTTGTGAGGCTTATGTTTAGTTGATTATTATTTTGGCGTTGAGTTGTTGATAGTGTTGCACAAAGGAAGATAAAACAGACAGTTCTAAAATCAAATTCGAGTGACGACTGAAGTCTTACAACCAAGGCCAAAACATAACCAAACACTTAAACCATTGAGAGTGAACCTTCATGTACAATATCCAAGGTTTGTAATAAGAAAAACAACAATTTTGCATATTTTTGCTGTCAAACTTCCTACATTCTTGCGACAGAGGAAACCAGTTCAGAAATTGTTCGAGAAAAAGCTTCAATCGAAAAAACTATTGATTTTGTGGTTAAAGTGAAGAAGGTGTGATCTCTAACCTATGAGAGTGGTATCAAAGCTGCAAGGTTCGCACAACCTAGACTGAATTAAAGCAATGGCAAGTACAAGCATTCCTGTGATGAACTTACAACGTGTGCAGTCAAATATATCAACTTTAACCAGTGAGAACTATAAAGCTTGGGCTTTTAGAGTAGAGGATTGCCTTAAAATATGTGAATGGTGGGATGTAATAATTGAAGGAATAACTGATGTTGAGGGAACAATAGACACAAATCAACAGTTGACAAGAATAAAGCAGGATAGAGACAAAGATTTTAAGGCTCTTATTTTTCTGAGATCTGTGGTTAATGAAATAATATTGTTAAAACATGCTGGGTGCAAGAGTGCTACGGAGTTGTGGGATTTACTGAAATTGGAGTATGTAGGCTCTGCTCAGTCACTGAGATTGAAGAAACAGGCAGTAATGAGGAATTTTGAAAATTTCTCAATGAGGGATGAAGAGAATGTAGTAACAACAAAATCTAGATTTATGGGTTTAGTGCAGCAACTGAAGGAGTTTAGCGAGAACACTAGTACTGAGAGATTGGTTGATAAATTCTTAAGCAGATTGCCCTCAAGGTTTGAAGCTAACACAGCACCGGTAGAGTGACAGTTTAGTAATGATCCAGACTCAGTGACATTGGAGCAGGTTTTTAATGTGCTTGAAATGCATGAGGAGAAGCACGGGATTAGGAGAGAAGGAGAAGAGTATGCACTGAATGCAGAACATTCTAAAATACCTAAAAATCCACCAATCCACACCCAAACACAAAACTTGAACTAAAGTCTTCTTGAACTAAATACTGCACAAGCACAAATGCACCAATAAACACAAAACCAGCTGCAAAACAACCAAAATTCTTACCAGATCACATCATACCCTCAAAACCAGTTGTATCATAATCAAATGCAGTACCAGATGCCCCCAATATACCATCAAACACAATTCCCTCAACAAATACCTTATCAGAGCTTCCAAAAAATTTTCAAAACACTAACCAATACCTTACAAACAACACCAACATAATGCAAAGTGGACCTAGAGCAACTAGATGGGAGATGTTTCCAAATTGCAGATTCTGTGGAAAGAATAATCATGTTGCTGAAGAATGCTACTGGAATGAGAATGCAAACTGTATCTATTGTAGGAAAAGGGGACATTCAAAGAAAGTGTGCTATGAAAAGTAGATGAAAGAGCAATAAAACCCTCAAAGTCCTGTTTTCGGTAATCCACCACCAATACACCCCTCACAAAGACAAAACACCCTGCCGAAACAGATTTCATATTAACCACAACCATACCAAAACACACATGTACCACAAGTCTACCAAGCACACTATGTTGCAAATTCTAGAAATACACAGATAACGTAACCTTACATAACTCAGCCAGCTGTAAAATACCAGATGCCTTACCAAACCATACAAACACAAACACCAAGCCAACTACCTCAAATTACATATTCTATTAACAATGCCCTATCTTAGCCACAACCTGAAAATTACCCAAACCTTCAAACTAGCATACAAAATACCCTAAAAACTCAACCTGGATCTTCACAGACCAATAAATTATCAGAAAAATTTGTTATAGAGGAGAGTGTGTTTGTAGCAGAAACTTATCAAGAAATCATGAAAAATGTTCCTGTTGCTGAAATTTGTGCAGTTGAAGTGAAAGATGAGAAATGTTGTGAGTGGCTAGTGGACAGTGGTTGCTTTAACCACATGACAAAGAGAAGAGAAGTTTTTGTTAAGAAGAATACTAACATGAATGCTGTGGTAAAGATAGGAAATGGAGAACTCATACCTATCTCTTGGAAGGGTGTAGTTGAATTGGCTACAAAGGTTGGAAGTACAATGCTTGAAGAAGTGTATTATTTTCCAGAGCTTGATCAGAATTTGATAAGTGTTAGTCAGCTTTTAGAGAAGAAGTATAAAGTGATGAGATGTGCAGAATTTTCAATGCACATAGAGAGCTGGTGCATAAAATTCCAATGGTAAACAAAGTCTTCAAAATCAAAATGACAGAGGTAGATGGAGCATTTGTTGCTGTTCCAATGAAATAATTGATTTAGCTGTGGCATAGAAGGTATAGACATGCAAACTTAGATTACATTATTGAGATGCAAAAAAAGGAGTTAATTCATAGAATACCCCAGTTGAGCAGTAAATTGAAAACAAATTGTGAACCATGTGTAAAGGGAATAGGCCACACTTTGCCTTTTCCAACTAATGATTGGAGAGCTACTGAGAGATTACAACTAGTACATTCAGATGATTGTGGTCTTATGGATATACCATCAGCTGGAGGAATGAGATATTATGTGGAGTTCATTGATGATGTGTCTAGATATTCATGGATTTATTTTATGAAGAGTAAAGACCAAGTGTTTGGTTTTTTAAAGTATGGAGGGCAAAAGCTGAGAGCCATTGTGGAAAGAAGGTGAGATGTTTGAGAAGTGAAAGAGGAGGAGAGTATATCTCAAATGAAACGAAAGCCAACTTTAAGAAAGAAGGGATTTTTCATCAATTTTTAGTGCCATACATACCACAGCAAAATGGTGTTTCTGAGAGGAAGAACAGAACCATAGTGGAGATGGTAAAGTCACTGATGTTTGGAATGAAAGTTCCTAGAAGATTCTGGCCAGAAGCATGCTTTACTGCAATTTGCTTACATAATAGGATGAAGACTAGAGCACTAAAGGAAAAAAACTCCTTTCGAAGTTTGGTTTGGTTTTAAACCGAAAGTGCAGCATCTGAGAGTGTTTGGATGTATAGCCTATATGCATGTTCCTGATGTTAAGAGGACAAAGCTGGATGAGAAAGCAATTAAGGGTGTTATGATGGGATATAGTGTAGAATCTAAGGGGTACAGAATTTATAATCTAGAAACTAAGAAAATGTTTGTGTCTAGAGATGTGAAGTTTGATTAAAAAGAAGGATGGAAGTAGGAAGAACCAACTATTAGAAAACCAGGAGGAGTTGGAATTAAAATGCCATTAATTGAACCGGTTGACGATGAGATCATGAGAAAGACCACACTTCAGGAGATGACAGCTGCAGACAGCTCAAATAACTCAAGCGATGAAAGATCTCAGTCAGAACCACAGAATTTAAACAGCACTGAAGGTGATGGAACTCAAGAGGAGTTATCACCTAGCTTTGAAAATGATGAATTGAGCTCAGAATCTCAGGAGGAGACTTCCAGTTCTGACAGTGCTCACAAAGAGAGAGACCTAGCCTTGATTTATAATGAAACTATTCCTTTGTCTGATTTCAGGTACAGTAGTGCAAATGACGAACAAATAAAAGAGGCACTAACAATTTCTAAACATGCCTTATCTGCAGGATCTGAACCAAAAACTTACAAGCAGGCTATGAAACAAGGAGATTGGCAAGGTCTAGTGGATGAGGAGATAAAAGCCATAGAGGAGAATGGAACCTAGTTGCTAGTTGATCTACCAAGTCCAGAAACTAAAGTTGTGGACTATAAATGGATTTACAAAGAAAAGCTAAATCATGATGGGTCTGTCAAAAAATATAAAGCTAGACTTGTTGTAAGAGGATATAAGCAGGAATATGGAGATATAAGTAGGAATATGGAGTCAACTACACTGAAACATATGCACCAGTAATAATGCTAGACACAGTTAGATTGTTGTTGGCATTGGCAGCAAACAATGGGTGGAATATATACCAGATGGATGTGAAGTGTGCCTTTCTCAATGGAATGCTAGATGAAGAAGTATATATGAAGTAGCTAAAAGGATATGTGTTACGTGGACAAGAACAGAAGGTTTACAGGTTGGTGAAGGCTCTGTATGGACTGAAACAAGCTCCAAGAGCCTGGTATTCAAGAATTAACAATTATTTGATGCAGAATGGATTCAATAGAAGCAAGAGTGAAGCTACATTGTATGTGAAAAACAGTGATGAAGGAAAATTAATATGTTCTTTGTATGTTGACGATTTGTTGATAATAGGTACCAAGGACAAACTAGTAGAAGAGTTCAAGGACTTGATGAAGTCTGAATTTCAGATGACAGATTTAGGAGAAATGAGGTACTTCTTGGGACTGGAAATAGATCAAAGGAGAGATGGAATCTTCATTCACCAAAGGAAGTATGCAGAGGAGCTGATTGAGAAGTTCAGTTTAAAGGACAACAGTGGCATGGCAACTCCAATGGAGCATCAACTGAAACTAGAAGCCACGAAACTAGGTGAACAGTTTGATGTGACTTATTATAGAAGCATGATAAGTTCTTTAATGCATCTGAGTGTATCTAGGCCTGATATTGCTTATGCTATAAACATTATGGCTAGTTATAATCATAATCCCTCGTGGCAACATGCCATATATGCTAGAAGGATACTTAGATATGTTAAGTACACTTTGAAGTATGGAATTTGGTATGGAAAAGGAGAAAAGGTAGAGATGTACACTTTTAGTGATGCTAGTTATGTTGAAGGTGACGAGTGCAAAAGCAGAAGTGGATACTACTGTAGTTTGGGAACTAGAATTTTTTCCTGGAGCTCAAAGAAGTAGAAGAGTATTGCACAGTCAACAACAGAGGTAGAAAATGTAGCAGTAAATTTGGCTACTAAGCAAGCTCAATAGGTAAAGAAGATTTTGTTTGATGTAGGAGAGTTGAAAGAAAAATGTGTAATTATCTTCTGTAATTCTAGCACTGCAATCTCCATGGCAGAAAACCCTTCAAACCATATGAGAACCAAGCACATGAAAGTTAAGTATCACTATGTCAGGCAATGAATGGAGGAGAAGGAGGTTAAAATGGCATTCTGTAGGTCAAGTTTTCAAGTAGTTGACATTTTTACCAAAGCATTGCCGAGATAGAGATTTGAAACATTGAGAAAGATGATAGGTATGCAGGCTCCACAAAACAAAGGAGGAGCTGTTGACTTAGGTTGTTTTATACAACCTGCTATACTAGAATTTATGGAAGAATTAGCTATGTCAGTCAAGGAGAAAAGTAAATGAAGCTTGAAGAAGAAGCTAAAGGTTCCTAGGTTTCTAAGGAAATTGGAGATGATGATCCTAGGAATAATTCAGAAGTGTATTAATCAAAGAAATGGAACACAACAAATGCAGATTCTGGAAAATTCAAATTAGTCGAAGGAAGGAAAATCAAAGCATGATTCAATGATCTCAATGAAGCTATGAAGAGTTTTATTCTGCTACTGCCCAAGTTGCCTAAGTTTTATTCTGCTACTGCCAATACCGTTAGTTATCATTATATGTCAGATTCTGTTAACGCATAGACAGTGATATTCCTTTTGTTGTTTTGCTGAGCCAATGAGAGCAAGAGACATGTCAAAATCTTATTACGTAGATCATTTTATTTTATTTTTCCTCAGTCATTGATTTTGGATACAAATGTTGTAAGAGCTGATATAAAAGGCTCTATTCTTCTTTTTATGGAACAGTAGCTAGAAAGAAGTGCAGAAGAAGAAAGTTATCTGTGAATCAAATCTTGTCATTTTGTGAGGCTTCTGTTAAGTTGATTATTATTTTGGTGTTAAGTTATTGATAGTGTTGAACAGAGTAAGATAAAACAAACATTAGCTCTAAAATCAAATTCGAGTGACAACCAAAATCTTACAACCAAGGCCAAAACATTAACTAAACACTTAAACCCTTAAGAGTGAAACTTCATGTACAATATCCAAGGTTTGTAATTAGAAAAACAACAGGTTTGCATATTTTTGCTGTCAAACTTCCTACATTCTTGCAACAGAAGAAACCAGTTCAGAAACAATTCAAGAAAAAGCTTTAACTGGAAAAACTATCAATTTTATGGTTAAAGTGAAGGAGGTGTGATCTCTAACCTATGAGAGATGCAGGATTCTCAATATCTGCAAGTCGACTGCCTCTAGCTTTCTTGAAGGAAGCACTTATCATAAGAGCAAGTCATCGTAGAGCTCTTAAATCAATCTAACATCAAATAGATAGTATTAAGATTGTGAGACCAACATTATACAACATTTGATGGGAGTATCACAACTGACTTCCACATAAGAAAGCGCGGGGCTTTAAAGCCAATCTATGTAAGCCAGTAAATCCTTCATCGTCTCGTTCAAGTGCTAAGCTGGGATAATGTCTTAGCAGATGAATAGCCAAGTATGCAAATGGAAACATAAAAATCCCAATGCATCAATCATTCGTTGAGTCTCATCTTAAACAAATGGTCCAACGTACAAAATCTAGCAACCAACTAAAACGAAACAAAATGGCCATGGGCTCATGTCCTACCAAAAGTTCAAGAAGATAAAGACAATCAGTTGGTCAAACTCAATCTCACAGCCTAAGAGAAAAGGTCTCCAAATGATTTAGAATATCAGTACAAGAGGATGTCCACGAACCATAGAAGTCTGCAGTGATTAAGCGGCTGAGAAGGGTGGCTCCACGCTCTCCTATAAATGGACTACAATGCTCATCTCTAGTCACCGATAGAAGATAACGAGTGGTGGACTTGTAAGCATACTGAGCAGCCCAGTAAAGAGGCATTTTATTGGCAAAGCCTTGCAGTTGTGTCAACCTTGGATTCTTTTCTACCAGGATCTTTGCAGCTTCTGTGTATCCAACTACACTAGCATAGTGAAGGGTTGTGTTCTTATCCAACTACACTAACATCTTTTTTAGACATTAAGGCCACAAGGTTCTTCACCACTCCTAACTGCAAGGTGCAGAGCAGTATCCATCTAAAAAGTGTTACCAGCAGTTATTCTTGAAGAGGCCCCCACTAAGAATTGAAGAAGGCACCTTCAGCACACAATCTGTCAAATGGTGAATCTGTATGAAGCAAATCGTCAAATGCTTAGTGCACTGTTCACGTGCACTGTTCACACAAGTTTTCACAAGATGAGGAATGTTGCAACTTCTGTTTCCTCGATTTGTGATATGAATGTGTGATGCACCTCCAAGATTGCAAATCGAGGAAACAGAAGTTGAAACATTCGTCATCTTGTGAAAACTTGCGTGAACAGTGCACGTGAACAGTGCACTAAGCATTTGACGATTTGCTTCATACAGATTCACCACTTGACAGATTGTGTGCTGAAGGTGCCTTCTTCAATTCTTTGTGGGGGCCTCTTCAAGAGTGGTATCAGAGCTTCACGGTTCACCTAACCTGGACTGATCCGAAGCATGGCAGGGACGAACATTCCAGCGATGAGTCTGCAGAGCATCCAAGCTAACATACCCGTATTAACCGGTGAAAACTACAAAGCTTGGGCACTTAGAGTTGAAGATTGCCTCAAGATTTGTGAATGCTGGGATGTGGTTAATGAAGGAGTTGCTGACTTTGGAGAAATGGAAAACATGACAGAACAACAAGAGTTGAGGGTGAGACAAGATAAAGACAAAGACTTCAAAGCTCTCATTTTTCTAAGATCCGTGGTGAGTGAAACCATCCTATTGAGACATGCTGGATGCAAGAACTCCAAGGAGCTGTGGGAAACCTTGAAGCTAGAGCATGTGGGGTCTGCACAATCCTTAAGATTAAAGAAGCAAGCTGTTATGAGGAGTTTTGAGAATTTTTCAATGAAGGATGAAGAGAATGTAGCTGCAGCAAAGACAAGATTCATGGGGCTGGTACAACAATTAAAGGAGTTTGGCGAAAATACCAGTTCAGAGAGGTTAGTTGACAAATTTTTGAGCAGATTGCCCTTAAGGTTTGAAGCTAGCATAGCTCCTGTTGAATGGCAATTTAGTAATGACCCTGATTCTGTTACTTTGGAGCAAGTTTTTAATGTTTTAGAAATGCATGAAGAGAGGCATGGAGTGAGAAGAGAAGGTGAGGAATATGCCTTGAAGGCTGAACGGTTCAAAGTGCCAGAAAATCCACCTTTCCAAACCCAAACAAGGAACTTGAATCCAAACCACCCTGAATCAAGTCCGATACATTCCCAAACCCACCATTTGTCACAAACTTTCCCACAAAACAACCAAAATCAGTACCAAACCTCAACCTATCCCCAGCAGCACTCATACAAACCTCAGATGCAAAATCAGCAACCTCGAGCTTATCCTCAAACTCAACATCCAACACCTATGCTTTATCCAAACCTCCAAGCCATTAATCATTTTTCTGGCAACAATGCAAATCAGATGCAAAGTGGAACAAGAGTATCTAGATGGGGCATGTATCCAAGCTGTAAATTTTGTGGAAAAACCAATCATGGAGCTGAGGAGTGTTTTTGGAATGAAAATGCAGATTGTATTTATTGTGGGAAGAGGGGACATTCAAGAAGAGTTTGCTATGAAAGATGGCTATCCGAACAACAAAACCCCCAAAGCCCTATCTATGGAAAACCCCCACCAATACATCCCTTCCTAAGACAAAATACCTCCCCAAATCCATTACCAAATCAGACCAAACCTTACCAAAATTTCCCTGAACACCAAATGTATCAAGCACACCAT
>JAOTAY010000004.1:2020384-2070480 GCA_025629805.1 Erythroxylum baracoense
AAACAACACGAGTTAATGAATTAAATTATTCAATCTCGAACTTTTTATGCAAAAGGTAAACCTCATGTTTTAGAAACCACACTATTATACCCTCTTTCGCAAATTTAACGCAGACGTCGTCTGCGTCTGCATCACAGACGTGATCGACGTCTGCGTTTGACGCAGGCGTCAATGAAAAAACATACAAGAAAAAACGTAAATGTCAACGAAAAAACATACAAGAAAAAACGCAGACGAAAACGTAGACGACAAATCCTAGAAAAAACATACAAGAACCAAAAACTAACCTGTGAGTTGATCTGTGTTGAAAAGAAGATGAGTTGTTGCTGCGTATCGTATAGGAGGAGAAGATAAACTTTTGTAAACAGAAATCTAAAAAAACAAAAGTAACTTTTAAATTTGGTTATATACGTAAGTGACGGAAAAATTGCTACCTGAAAAAGCCAAAACAAGAGGCTTTTTTTAAAAGCCTTAAATTTGAGTTTTTGAAAAAGCTGTATTTTAGCTTTTAAAAAAGTTATTTCTACTCCAAAAATGCTTTTAAAATTTAGAGCCAAACACTCATTTTTTTCTTAAAATAGCTTTTGCGATGTAAAAAAATGCTTTTCTACCTACCAAAAGCTGAACCAAACGGAGGCTAAGATTGAATACTTATAGTGTAACTTTTCGGGCTATAGGGTAGCTTCTGATGTAGAGGTAAAGATTAGTTCAGAAGTTATACCACAAAAAGTGTATTTTAAGTATCTAAGATGTATTTTCCAAAGTAATAGAGAGATCAATGAAGATATAGTTCACTGTATTAGATCACGGTGGCTTAAATGAAGAAATACATCGGAAGTTTTATGTAACAAGAAGATACCACTCAAACACAAAGGTAATTTTATTATTTAGTGGTTATGTCGACTGTGCTCTGTGAGCTGAAATATTGATATATTAAACAGGTGCATGGTCTTAAGTTAATGGTGGCGAAGATGAAGATGCTCCATTAGGTGAAGAATCTTACTAAAAGAGATAAGGTCAAGAATGTAATGATAAGAGACAAATTAAAAGTGACTAATATTAATAAAAAAGTAAGAAAGACAAGGATTAAGTGGTTCAGAAATGTTAAGAGGAAACATTATGACGTTTTAGTAAGAAGATGCGAGAAGAATGTAATTAAAGACTCTAGAAGGAAAAATAAAAGGTCTAAAAGAACTAGGCGGAGGTGATCATGAATGATACGGTTGTGTTAGAATTTATCGAAAACATGACTCTCCGTAGAACGCTTAGCTAGTTACAGATTCAAGTTTTCTAGCTACTGAGAGAGTAAACTCCATGAGACTGGAAGAGCTCCTCATCCGTAACGTATGCTCTCTTACTCTCTCGTGTAACATTAACGAAGTAAAATTCTGCCAAGTAGAATTATTTGCTAGATTGCTCGTAACTTTATATGCAGTTTCGTAATATTGAGATTATCTTTTCCAAATTATGATCTTCTTTCATGAAGTCCGAGGATGAACAAGGCGAGTGTAATGAAGATGAGCAATTTGAGGTTGAACAAGAAGGTTCATATTTCACGGATTCTGAGATTGAAGAAGAAGAAGAGTACTATGAAGAAGTAGAATATGATAGAGATGAATATGAAGATGAGGAATCCGAGTTTGAAGAAGACGACTCTGAGTTCACGGATTCTGAGCCTGAAGAAGAAGAAGATTATGAGGAAGATAAACAATCTGAGTATGAAGAAGAAGCAGACGAAGAGTGTAATGAAGATGAGGAATCTAAGTATGAAGAAGAAGAGAATGATAAACAGCAACTTTGTTTCCGGATCACACGACTCCACTCTTATCATTACATGATACCAATAAGAAAAAAAGTAAAAACTCTGAAATAGGAAGGTTTTATTTGAATATTTATATATTCTAAATTTAATTATATTTATTAATAATTATTAAAATTTAATTACATATAATTTAATTATAAAAATTAAATAAAATTAAATTATTCATAATTTTTATTGATAATTAATTTTAATTTATTAAATATATAATGTTGAATCAAATTATTCATAATTTTAATAAAATTCAAATAATTAAATAATATATTAAATGATAGTAAATCAGATTATAAAAAAACAGAAATAGATTCATAATTTTCGAAAACTAAAAGAAACCAAAACCAATAACAGAAACTAAAATCTCAAACAAATAAGCTTTTTTACTAAATTTGAAAATAAAAATAGAAAACCAAAAATAAAAATGGAAACAAACGCCCCCTAAGTTATTATGACCAAAGGTAGATAATATCCCTCCTACCCTCATAAATTAGTTACAAGTAAGAAACAACATGATAAGAAAAAGTTTATATTATCTACTCAAATGGTTCAGTAAAGAGGTAAAAGAAACGTTTAAAAGCTATGTTGGGAGAAAAGGGTTCATCTATTCTTCCAATGCCCTTATTCCAAACAGATCTGGGAAAGAATACGGCTTGCTTGCAATCATTATTGTGAAGAAGAGAGCTGGAAGAGTATAGTCTTCTGAACCTCCAACAGAGCTACCCTATCAGTTGATAATCACACTCTCCTCAAGCTGGCTTTATGCACAACTGTCTATAAGGTGTGGATAGAAAGAAATCAAAGGATGTTTATGCACAAACAAATGGATAGTAACTTATTATGCTCGAACACATTAACAAGAATAAAGGAAGATATCATAGTCAACGTTGGTGGGAAAAAGATCACCAAGAGCATAGCTACAAGATGGGGCCTGAATTGGGATCGAAGCAAATTTGAAAGTTAGCAATCAAGATTCCAGGAGCTGTGAATAACAAAGCAGAGCTGGTGAGGAGGAAATGTCTTAGAAATATAGTGACCATGCAATTCAAGAACGAAAAAATAGATGCAACTGATGCACTGGAAGCTCAGAACCCAACAAGATTCATATTCTGGATTCAACATTTCATAATTAAGTTGTTGATGGACTCGTTTAGGCAATCAATAAGTGAAGCCGAGATTGGAGACAAATTAATTCAGTGGCCTTGGCTCATCACCTAGAATTACTCAGAAGCTGCAAGAACCCTGTACCTGTAGAGCTTATTGTGAGGGAGTTTTTCTCCTATGTATCTTAGAGACCATGCATAAAGAAGACAGGAATCTTTTGTTTAGTAACCTCAAATGATACCTAGTCCATGTAACACCATCTCAGTGTTGTAATTTAGTTCATTGAGCTCCTTAGGGCTCATTTGTATTGAACTCATGTAAGGCTTTGGGATACCAAAAAAATAAACCTATGTTTGTTGCTCAGTTAACAACAATTTTCAGTTCACAGGATCGGCCAATAGAACCTGTCATTGGACTCAATCAGAAGAAATGAAGAAAAATAGAAGTTCGGAAGAGATATTGATACCTTATAAGTAGTAGAGATGACTGGAAAGAAAACTCTGCAAAACAAATTTAAGAATGGTTACTATCGCAAACTAGAAATTTTATCAATGTCTTAAAATTTCAACTCTCTATTAGCAAATACTTGCGATTATTACAACATATTCGAATCCTGTGTGGCCTGAATAAAATGGTATAAGACATGGATATGATAATGATGTATATGAATGATGCTTTCTCAACAGAAACTATGCGGTCTATCATTCAGATGTTTTTGTGTTTCAACAAAAAATAAATATCAAAAGATTTCTTAAGAAAGATGCAAGATATGATTTTTTTAGTGACTACCGCAAGATATAAGCATCAAAAACATCCATGCAATTGTTGCTCACCGGGTTTAATTGAAGGAGAATGTGATTTTATCCCTATATCAAATTTTCTTTTAGAAAAAAGCCCCACTGCTTGTTCCCAAGATGCAGCATTCAAAGCTCTAACAAAACCAACATGAATGCCCTGCAAGATTATATAGATCGAACATATTATATGTTTCATCTGCGTAAATATGAAAGCGAAAGAGAGGGAGTTATTTGAATCCAAACCAAAAACAACGATAATACTATCTAAGGCAACAGATTTCGAATTAGCAAGCACTGTCTTCCAGTTGAAGACGGCATGAACCACCAAATAGTGAAGTCAATTGACAAATTTTCTCCCCAGGAAGAAAACAGGAGAACACAATCTACAAGTTGACAAATATCGATCCAAAGCTCTAAGACATTCACTTCAATACAAAAAGAATTTCTATTGAAAAGATGCGATAAGGGATACAAGACAGACCAATAGATGATAATCGGTATAATAACACATGAAACAAGCCCCCATTGTACAAAGGTCCCATTAACAATTCTATGCATTGTCATTAGAAAGAATCCCTTATTTGCTTAAAACTTTGGATTTTCCCAACTAACCCTCACACCAACTCTGTGGTATGTTACAAGAGCAAAGGTCATCCAGAAAAGGCAATGCATTATCTTTCTTCTAAAATTAAAAATCCTCAAAAGTAATCAGAATTCATATTGTTTAACATTAAGATTCTTCCACACAACAAAATACGTTTATAAAAGCAAAGAAGAAGAAAAAGAAAATTCATATCTTACCCTTGTCCAAATCGCTCTCCAAGCCATTCATAAACTTCAGAAAGTCTACAAAAGCAAGTAAAAGAAAACAGGAGCAAGAAATGAATAACCTTCAATCCAGATTCACAGAAACTCCAATACAACATATATGCTCCACATAATTGACAGCAGGTAAACAAGTAAACCATAAATATCCAAACACAAAGCCATAAACCCAAATGAGAAATTGAATAAACTAGGCTCTTACCATCAACAACACCTTACAAAATCGTAGAGCTGCTTAAATTAGCAACAGACCAAAAGGTACTTGTTTAGGTGATGGGGAAGAGGGATGAGTTAAAACTATTGAAATAAATTTCGGGCTGAAACATGGGACTAAGCGAATGAAGTTATAGGTCTTGAACTTCTCCTTAGGCCTTCTTACAACTAAGGGGACTTCTACTTTGGTCACTTCTCTCTCTCTCCGCAACAGCCAACTGGAGATCCTACAGGTATGAAATAAATTGTTGACATATAAATTTAATGACCCTTATTGCTAAGGTTTGTTTTAAGCTGTAATGGTAAGAGAAGGAAGGAGTTCTAATTTGTATTATGAAAGAAAGCATTGCATATATATGATATATATTATTTGATATAAAATAAGACACATGATTGCTAATATGATAAAATTTGTTTGATTTCTTATAATGAACTGAATGATTGCATATATATTTGACAACTTTTGAATTAAATATTTGATTTAGACTTTATTGGAAAAAGATGAAAGAAGTTGTAGCTCAAGGATGTAGAAAAATGTCATGTTTGATAGCCATCCAAAAAGGACATCATGTTGTTCAATTGCATTATGAGGTAATGAGAGATTTATACATTGGATTTTCTGGGATATACCCTAGACTAAACTTTTTGCAAGGCGCTCATCCTCAAACTATTCAAGATTGGTAAGATTTTGGAACAATAAATGCTATGTACCTGACGAACCCAGTGTTTCCTGAGATGTCATTACTTCCCAGATGGATCCAAGGAGTTAAGGATTGTTATCTAAATAATCCTACCATAACTCCAAAAGATACATTGGCATTAAAGATATTATCTACTGGTCCAGATTTTCATGAAGAAGAACAATATGATGCTTATCATTTTATTACTTTGGAAAAGGCAGAACATTTTCCCATTATTGTGGATAATAAATTACGAAAAGAATTCTCTAAATACAGTTAAAATGATATTCATTACAGAAGAGGCATCGGGATGATAACCGTTATTTCTAGCATGGAGGCAACATTTAAAACGGGATTTCGAACCTATGCCGAAAAAAGCAATTTTTCTTTTTTAACAATAGCACCAGTTAAAAAGACACCATTGGCTGCTGAAAATTTTGTGAAAATGAAGATAAGTATGACTAAAAGAGGCAAGATAAGATCTAGTCCTAAATCACACAAAATGCGTACAAAAAATATCTATCCTTCTTGTACAAGTAGTCGGAAGCCATTCAAAGGAAAAGATAAAGCTGAACCATCTGGCGTTTGTACATACAGTGATGATTCTGAATTTGAAAGATAAGAAGATAAGATGAAAATATCTCCAACCACTCAGATGAAAGAAAACCCTCACAGATAAAGATAGAATCTACTTTTTGAAAAAGTTGATAAGATGTAATATTTGTTAACTTTAGAATCCAAACTTCAAGTCTGCTTGAATAAAAAAGCTCCTTATGTTAGAAATGGGGCATTGGGCATCAAGCAATCTCTATTTATCTCCTCCTTGTAATATCTATCACTATGAAATAAAATCTCTCTTTTCTGCAGATACAGTTTACAACTTCCATTTTAAAAACCATTCTCTTCTCATAAAGGTATGGATGTGCCTTAAGGTAGGAATCGAATAAAGGTTGTGATGGACTTTGCTAAATTTATAAGACTATCTATTCCTTCCCTAAAAGTAGATCTAATTATCATTTGTATGGATCCGATATGCAACCAACCTAGTTTGTCCCCAATTTCTTTGGGAATGTGACCAAGTTTTAGGGAAATATCTCTTCTAGATAGCGGAGGAATCATTACTTTATTAGAGGTTAAACTAATATCTAGGGTTTTTTTCTTTAAGATTTATACTATAGAACATATGGTGTTTTTTGGATTTTAACCCTATTTTTTCTAGAAAGGTCATATTAAACCCACTATAGGAATTCATAGAAAACATAGTATTTTGAATCTTTTCAAGTATTTTTCTATCAATAAGGGCCTCTTGACTGTAATCTCCATGTTTTACAAATATTTCTGCTATATTATCTATTATTTGCTTATTCCCCCATTTCACTCATTTATTTCAAAATTTGAGGTTTCTTCATATTCTCTATTTGTTATTATAAAAATGCTTTCTTTAGAAGAACATTCTTCAAACGTATTAATTCTAATAAAATATTCATTTTCTATCATTTCATTTATTTCATCATCTATTTCAATTTTCTTTTTATTAAATCTTTTAGGACATTCATTAGCATAATGTACTTTTTCTTTACAATAATAGCACTGACATAATTATCTTTCTATTTCTTCTTTTATTTCTTATAAATGTAGGTTTTCTAGGTTTATACCCTTCCTTTTTCTTATAATATTTTGCTTTACATTTCTTAAAATATTTCCTTCTTTTATACTCCTTTTTTATCTTGTTATAATAATGACCATCACATCCTATCATAGTAGGCATTTTTAAATCATCATCATCACCCACTCCGAAATCCCGCAATGAAGCAAGGTCTGGGGAGGTCCGATAGTACGCAGCCTTACCCCTACATAGTAGAGAGGTTGTTTCCGGTGGACCCACATGCAAATGAGACAATATACGAATGATGCAAGATATAGAAAAAACAGGGAATAAAAGAAAATACCAGAAATAGGGAATACCTGACGGGAGAAGGTTATGTAAATAAAATAACGTGTTAAAAGAGTGTAAATAAAATTAAAATAAATACACAAATAAAGAGAAACTATAATAACGTTAATAAAGACAAATAGGTAAGGCAATACCAACAGAGAGAAAATAATAATAAATAAAATACCAATAATAAACTCACTTTCTTGACTTGATAGCACAAAATTTTCCAACTAAAAATAAGAATTGAAATTATAAAAAAGCTTGATTATGAAATCTCTCGACTTAATTTGTACTTCCAAGTAACAAGATAGAAATTTTCAATCAATGTCACAAACCCTTTTTATCATGAACTAAATTGGAGCAATTTCAAACTTAACTAAAATCGCTGATATAGACTAAATTTGATACATTTCCCATTCTGTCATACTACAAGGCAAAGCATTCCTTGCATGAAATTTACTTGATTTCCAATCTAGAGACGTCGATGTGGCCTGGCCGAAAAGACTGGCAAACAAAAGCTTAAGCTTTATAATGCATGAAGAACGGACAAATTTTTTTCATTACTAAACTGGAAAAGTAAAACGTTGGTCTACATTGTATAGAACATTAAGATCTTTTAATCTTCTCTTCTGAATTAGTACGCCCCTTTGACTCAATTTTGCATAAATCATCCAAGCTGCTTCAACTGGTAGAAGAATTTCTCGGGTTGCGGTTTTGCCAGCAAGAGCTAGATGTAATACAAGCTGAGGAGGGAAAGTGTAAAACAAAGTGGGATACTCTGCTTAACAGGAAGGTAAAAACTGTCACCATATAGTATAAAACTACAGAAAAATTGCAATATGACTGTTCAGAAATGAAGTTAATTGCTAAAACTAGATCAAGATAATCAATGCAGCAGAAAGTTTTGTTCATGAATAGAATACTGCCACTTACGTTAATGAATATATAACCAGAATTTGGCAAAGAAGTATCAAGGATAGTCAATCTCGTACGGAATTTCTCTGGTACTTTCAACACCCCATAATAAAGGGAAGACCATTACGTTCCAGTAAACCTGAATATTGGAATGTGCCATGCCAACCATTTTTCAGATTGTCACAATTGGTTGTCATAGGTATATTGATATAGAAACAAGTCAGATTCAATAGAAACTCAACTTCATCTAAGTTTCAAAAGTAAAAATCAGAACCAAGCACAGACCTATGGAGACACCAAAACAGAGGATTTGAGGAGAGCTAAACGATTCTTTGTAAGGTTAATTTTTTCCTCTGCTTCTGCTGCTTTTTCCCGAACACCACGGACTACATCTTCAGGAGCTCTTTCTAAAAACTGCAGTGGTAATGAAAGTATTGAATACAAGTGCATGAAATAGGATCCAGCATAAAAACTGAATAAAATCTCAGAATCTTCAATGCTGGAAAGTATTAATATTTTTGTAACTCAAGTTGGATCAAAAATTGACGAGAGCAAAACTGGCTAATTCCAGTTCTGGAAATAGTTTGCCTGGATATTGGAGGTGCTTAACTACAACTTCCAGCCCAAGAATTTAAGACCCCCATTAGGGACAACATATGGTGGACAGCTGTTTCATGATCAAGGTGTAGTTTTAGTAAGAAGGTTACTGAGCCATAAGAAGGAATAATATTAACTGGTCTGGAAGGCAGGTGTATGTATGTCTCGCATGGAAATGTAAAACTTTTGAATTGAATAGCTCCTGCGACAGTGTCTGAACCTATACAACTGGAAGGCCTCAAGTTAAAACCACACTACCATCTTTTATATTAAAATTAAATTCCTGTCTCAATAAAGGTATGGCTGTCTTGACTCTATATACTTTCGGCTCAACATGTTTCCCTGTGAAGCAGTGTATTAGAGTTGATACATACACATAGATGTTTATACATGATCTAGTCCAAAACCTTATTATGTAGCTTAATCGTTTGGGTTGGGTAGTTCCTAGCATACTCTATTGCATGATAACGCTGTCAGCAGATCGACAGAAATACATTGTATTGCATAAGTAAGATTAGGGAATCCATACCTTAGGAGAACTAAGACGAGTTACTAGTCCATCGTACTCCGACTGCATCTTGGACAGGCGCTTAGAAAGGCGCTCAATTTCTGCAGATATATCAACCATATCAACAAGAGGAAGATATGCCTCTAGTCCGTCACTGGCAACAACATGTACTGACTGGTTTGCATCTCCTGTTAAGGCAAAAGCAGTTGAAACCACCACAAGATACATGCCAACAACCCATGGTAGTAACTATAAATTCACAAGAAAGAAATGAAAAGACTATAAGTGACTTGGATGAAAACATGCCTGGAGGAGAATCGGCAAAGCGGACATTCTCTAGATCAAGGCGGGATAAAAGAGCTAAAATCTCCTTCTCCTTCTGCACCAACAACGTCAATTTACTGATAGACCAAGTGTGCTACAGACAAACTGGACAAATGCACAGCAACTAAAGATAGAAAAGGCTAGTTACAATGAAACTGATTTTGTTGCTTCAAATTGTTTAGATTACACATAAAAGCTTTCAGAACAAGAATCCAGAAAAACAGAAAATAGTGGATATAATAATGCTCACAAGACATTTGCCCTTTCTCAGTTCTTAAAATGATAATGGTCTTTGAGATGTTCATGAAGACAGTGGCGGAAAGATAAATTATTTGTTATGGTTTGAGGTACAAATCTGAATATTATTTTGTTTCCTGTGACCTGTTCCCTGAACATAAGTATTTATTACCGTAATTATTTTCTGGCGGGAAATGCATATACTTCACCAAGCACTTGTTTGTATATTTTCATGGTTTTTATTATTTTCTTTTTTTCTTTATTTTCCTATGCTTCTTGCTGAAAAATTGATGAATCAGAAAAAAAACAATTAATTAAAACATAAATTTAAAAAATTATGGAACATACATATCAGTATTTGAGGGTTATACCTTTTGTTACAGGGCAAATGTTCCAGATCAGACCACAGGGAATACATGCAATTGAAAATAGAGGCATCGCTACACTATCTTTAAAACTCTTACATATCAACCAAATGGATTTTAGACGATAAAGGAGAATGGCCACTTAAGACACAAGAAGGAAATGGATTTACTTACAGAAATATAGTGGACAACTTCTTCATTTGCAACTATGCATGCAGATATATGCTTTGCAGGCTCAACAGAGTATTCTGCTCGAGCATTGCGAATGGCTCTCGTCTAGTTCATATGAAAGAGTGACTCATTTGTTCCCAAAGGCTTATAGAATATTATTTAGTAGTACAAAGGAAAACAAAATGTAAACTTGTCAGCTCACCAAAGCTTGAAAATTTTCAAATCTTCTAATAGAATTAACATGCCGTGGAAGTGAAATCTGGGGCCAGGATGATACTATAAGAGCTTCTTTCTGATTTGGGAGAGCCTATACAAAAGATCAAACAAGTAAGCATTCTTACACCAGTCACATACTCTTGAGCTGAAAAAGTTTGCCAATCAACTAGGGCACTGACAACAAAGCAAAATCGTAATATACATCAGGAAGCAAAAGCATATCCATTGGGTAACAATACTATAAGAGCTTCTTCCTGTTCCCGGACTGCCAATACACAAGATCAACAAGTAAATAACTTCTATACCAGTCAGGTATCCTTAAAACTGAATGCAAAAGCGACTAGGGAACTGAAAACCAAGCAAATTGAGATATGAGTCTGGATTGTTATATCATATTGGGTTCATGTACATATGTATGCAGAGAAATTGGATTCTAAAAACATTGTAATTGTGCTCCTATATCTGCTGGAGTATAATTTATATTCTTAGGAGCTTGAGTTGAGAAAAAGAGATGGTTTCTAAGAATCAATTCCAAGGGACAAATTCAAATGCACAAAATGTGTTTGCATTGAACGTTTAAGAAATTGATGAGGTATGTTTGAAGAACCTATATATCAACTGTTATCTCTAGATATTAAACTTCGGTTCTGAACTTTTTAATGCAACTGATATGACCTGAGGCGTTGAATGCCAAGAAAAGAATCACCTGCCACAGTTCTTCAGTGACAAAAGGCATGAACGGGTGAAGCAGCTTTAATATATTTTCAAAGACATACAACAGAACTGCCTGTGCTACTGAGGCGATTGAATCACCTCCAGAATGGTAAAGACGTGCTTTACTTGCTTCAATGTACCTGGTAGAGGGTGGAAGCATTGGACAGTAACAGACAAGCCTTTCATTAAGTTTGTAGAGCAGCATAACACTAGATATAGAAACATTTCATTTGTCCTTATACTAGAGAAAGCAAAACTATCCAATTTTGGTCCAGAAAAAGGATGAGGTACAGCTCAGATTTCAGTGAAGCACAATTCACATCATTATAACAAGTATTGACGTAGGAAGGAATGACAGACAAAGCCAACTATTTTGATAAAGCAGGTTTGTAATATGGGCTGCTGAAACTTGAATTTAGGGCTAAAAGTAATAAATAAAGAATTAACACTGTGAAATTAGCTTTAGTACCATGTTAATGTAGATTAAAGGAGAAAGAAAGAGAAGGGAGATGTACACAAGTTTTACGTATTTATGTCCAGAGACACAACATACTATGCCATCTTTTTAGAGTAATAGTAGAGTAGCTACATTATTCCATTAGAAGATGCACAAAATGTTCCTATATATTAGGAGTGTTAAATACAAAACATCTGATAGATACAAAACATCCGATACCTTCGACACTCTTCCTTAAGCTGTAAGTAAGGCTTTTCATGTCCAGTTTGCATACAGATTATAAATTCTACAAATGAAGACTTTTCAGATTAGATAAGATCCTAACTTTATTTTATTATTTCTATTGTGGGAAAATTTGAAAAGTGTGTCCTTTTCTGATTGATTCACGAGCATTTTATACATCATTTACACAGAGAGAAATCAACTACTTTCCTAAAGTAAGTATCCTAAAATAAGAAATTACAACACTATATCCATCAGCTAACCAAGAATCCCATGAAATTTGGGATTACAGATCTGTCCAAAATTAGGAACTAAAAATCTGTTTCCACACTCCGCCTTAAGCTGGTAAATAAAGATCTTCCATTCCCAGCTTGGAGAGTATAGTTCTAAACACGAGTATGTAATCCCTTTGTAAGAACATCAGCAAGTTGTCCACCAGTAAGAATAAGTGGAGTGCAAATTAGTCCACTAACCAATTTCTCCTTGATAAAGTGTTTGTCAATCTCAATATGTTTCGTTCGGTCAAGCTGTATTAGATTATGGGCAATATTTATTGCTAACCTATTGTTGCAATACAATCTCACAGGCTGACTCCATTTTACCTTCAAAACTTCAAGAATAATTTTCATCCATAATAATTCACAAACCCCTTGAGTGATTGCTTTGAATTCAGCCTTAGTACTTGATCTAGCCACAACATTCTGCTTTTTACTTCGATGTTACCAGGTTAACACCAGGGAATGTGCAATAACCTGAGGTAGATCTTCTATCTGTAGGTCAACCTGCAAAATCTGCATCCGTATATGCCTCAAGGGTTAATTCAGTGTTTATTTTAAATCATATTCCTTTTTCTGGAAGGATTCTATAAGCAGCCTGAAGGTGTACTTCTCTAGGATCATGTATAAATTGACTTATCACACTCACTGAATAAGCTGGACCAGGCTGTGTATAGAATAGATAAGTTTCCCAACTATCTCCCTGTTAGCAGCACAATCTTCCAAGGATGCTACAAGCTTATGATTAGGATCTATAGGTGTTGGTGCTGGTTTACATGCCAACTTCCATGCCTCCTTTAAAAGATCAAAACATATTTCTGTTGAGACGTAAATATCTCTTGTTTTGGGTGAGCCACTTCAATTCACAAAAATATGTTAATCTCCCCAATTCTTTTATCTCAAACTCAATCAAACATTTCTTCACTCCTTGCCTCTCAATCTCATCATTTCCTATTATGATCATATCATCCACATAGACCAATAAGGCTGTGACTCCTATCTTCGAGTGTCTAATAAATAGTGTATGGTCCCCTTGGCTTTGTTTGTAACCCATAGCATCGATCACTTTAGCAAATCTACCAAACCACGCTCGAGGTAGTTGCTTAAAACCATATAAAGCTTTCTTCAACTTGCATATTTTATAACCTATCACAGTTTCACAAAAACCAGAAGGGAAATCCATGTATATTTCTAGGTCACCATGTAAAAAAGCATTTTTAACATCAAATTGTTGCAAATCCCAATCATAAGTGACTAGTAACAATGTTCATTTTTGCAACTAGGGCAAAAGTTTCTTGATAGTCTACTCCATAGGTTTGAGTGTATCCTTCGAACACTCTCTCACCTCATATCTTTCCAATTTACCATCAGCCTTATATTTCAAAGTAAACACCCATTTACATCCCATGAGCTTCTCTCCCTTCGACAATTCAACCAACTCCCAAGTTTGGTTTTTTTCAATTGCATACATTTCAACTCTCATAGCTCCTCCAGTCTTCATTAGACAATGACTCGGATAGGGTATTGGGTATGGGGATGGTGTTTAGATTGGTAAGGAAGGTTTTATGAGACGATGAAAAACTATGGAAGGATATATAATGGGATGAAGGATACAAGGGGTCGCTTGGTGCATTCTCGGGTGCCTTTTCTCAATGCAATAGGAAGATTATTGTTTTGGGCCTCTAGTTCTATTGAACTCTCTAGATGAGTAGGTTCAAAATGTTCAATTGTCTCGAGATTTGGAATGACTTCTTGGACTTTTGTCAGACTAGGAACCACAACTTGCCTCCTTGAGTACACCAAATTAAATTGCCTTTTATCAGCAGTAGCTTCTGTAGTTGTTTCATCATTCATCACAGACTCAAGTTTAGGGATAGACTCAGACTCAAGTGTAGAGATATACTCACACCTGTGTGCTGTCGTTGGTAGATTGAAAGGAGACAAAGACTTTAAACAAGTCAGACAAATTCTTATCTTCCCTTTCACTCATAAACTCTCCCAAAAGATAAGCTGTGGAAAAATATGGACTCTCTTCAGCAAATGTTACATCCGCTGAAACATAGAATTTCTTAGAAAGTGGATGACAGCATTTAGGTGAATATCCTATAAAAATGCATTTGACAGCTCTAGGCTCTAGTTTTTCCTTTTGATGACCGTGAATATGTACATAAGCAGTAGAACCAAATATCATAGGAACAAGAGTGTTTATAATTCTTACATCAGGATAGAAATCAGAAAGCATCTCCAAAGGACTTTTTGAATGTAAGACTCGGGACGACAATCTATTAATCATATATGCAGATGTGAGAACAACTTTCACCCGATAACTTTTTGGTACATTTTGATGAAAAAGAAGAGCTCTCTTAGTGTTTAATAGGTGTCCATTTTTTTCTTTCAGCTACCCCATTTTATTGTGAAATGTTACTGGAAGAGGATTCATGAATGATGCCTTCTTTTTGGATATGTAGATAAGGTTTGGTTAAAGTAATCCCTAGCATTATCAGTCCTTGAACACTTAATCTTTGTACCAAACTAATATTGTATCATTGAACAGAAACCAGGTAGGATAAGACTCACATCATAATTATTTTTAATAGAAATATCCAAGTAACTCTAGTACAATCATCCATAAAAAATACAAACCACCTAACTTATAATGGTGATTCAAAATAAACTCCCTTTGTGATAATGATAAAAGAGAGAAAGATGAGCTACTTCTGTTCACAATAAGAGGGGTAAAAGATTGCTCCAAAATTCATATCTTTTGTCAATTTTAGTATGGAAAAAAGATTAGTGGATAATTTTGGAACATGAAGAACATTTCTTAGGATGAAAGATAAGGCAATTTTTATGTCTCCTAATTCTACAACTATGGTGAGAGAACCATCAACAACGGTAATTTTCCTTGGACAAGATGTGTAGCTGCTAAATTGACTGCATGAACAAGTCACGTGGTTTGTAGCTAACCCACATATCAGAAAAAGATCTTTCCAAGGCATTTAATCCAATGGAAATAGAAGGATTACCTCAAGAGTGCCAATGAACTTGCACTAGATGGTTTGTCAAGCTTACCCAATAATCCTCTTATCTTTTCAATCTCCTTACTACTGAAGGTGCCCAGCTCTTGCAGTTTTCCTTGGTGAATGTGAGTTGTAAAATGAGCTATGCTCCTTCTTTTGTTGACTTCCTTTGTAGGCCGTAATCATGACTTAATGTTATTCTACCATGCAATTTCCAACATCGATCCTTTGTATGTTGTGCCTTTTTATAGAATGTGCACCAAAGATTGTCTTCGTTATCTCAGTACTATCCTCTCTTATCGATTCCACTTTCCCTTGTTCAGAGACTTGTGTTTGTTGATCGATTCCTAATTTTGGTGACTCTTCCTTGGTACTAAACAATGCTAAAGCGTCCATAGTTTGTGGTTCGAGCATCACACTCTGTCTACTTTCTTCTCAAATTAGTGATATTGCTTCATTCAATTAGAGGACCTTTTCTTTTCAAAATATTTGAACCTGATAGTTGTAGTTTACATTATGTTTTGGTAGGTATTTTAGTGTATTTTTAGGTGTTGATTAGATGATTTGTGCAATGTTTAGGTTTAGAATTATGTTAATGTGATGGTGTGTTTATGTTTTTAAGTTTTTTGTGATTTAGAGCATGATATTGGACTTTAATTTTGTGCACTTGAGGTGTTTTGATTTGCTTGTTATCGTATGAACTCAAATGAAGAAGATTGAAGGAAATTGGAGAAAGCTTGGACAAAAGGAACAAGGTCACGATCATGACAAAAGGCAATTTTCCTAGGGTCAAGATCGTGATAGGCGCTCGCCAGACGCAGGGATCTTCTATTTTGATATTTGGAGGGTTTTTTTCCCTAAATGACAAAAGAACCATATAAGAAAATAATTGACCTTGATGAGACCAAACCTCCATTTGCCATTTTGAGAAAGAACACAAGGAAGCGAGAAGAAGGAGAGGAGAGGAGAGGAGTTTCAGCAAACTGTTGTCCAGCCACTCCAACCCAACCATCTCAAGTTATTTTCTATTTCTTCTTGTTTATTTACTTCATCTTCATGTATGCCTTGGGTTTGAGGATGTTGAACATGTTGTTAATAATGTTCTAACTTCATTTTGGGATTGATTCTTGAATCATTTTGTGACTTATTTGCTTTTGATGATAATGACATGTTTGAGTATTGTGATATTTATGGTTTTTACATACTTCGATAATAAATCAAGGGATTGAATCGGTAGTAACATGATTAGATTGGATAATGAGAGTTAATAACCTAACAGATCACATAAATATCAAATTGGTAATTATACGAAGAGAGATCTTGTGTGAGGACCCGATTGTCTAATAGATCGCTTAAGAACTAATTGGAGACGTAGGCTGTTTTTGTTAATTGAGAAATTGCAAAATCAGAATTTTGGATTCAGTTAGGGATTACTAATTAGGGTTTAATGATTAGATCTTAAAAAAGAATAATCAACCCTTTTGAATTCTAGGATTGATACCAATTAGATCAAAAGTGATCACGGTAACAAAATGACGATAGAATGAATCTCATCCTCTCAAAATTGTTTGATCTTGTCTTATTGGGATTTCTCATTTGTTAAGTAGTTAGTACTCTATTTTGATTTACTTGTGTTAATTTTGGAATTTCAATTTCAATCAATCCATACTCAATTGCTTAATTTTCTGTTTAGTTTTATTTTCATTTTAATCACATTTTTTATAACCTTAGACAAAGTTAGGATTCAAGTAGTTTAGCTAATTCCTCGTGGGACCGACACCTCAACTACTACACTTTACGATCCATGCAATTGTGGAACATTAAGGGTTTTATATAAGTAAATCTTGCTCAACAGAACCCTAACTTGATCAAACTCAGGATTCAAACTAGCAAGAAAATCATACACTCTATCTTCTCAATGAACTCTTTCATCGTTGCAGCCTAGTTACTACACATTAATTCAATAACTAGATAATAGTCTAATCCTTGTCACTAATTTTTCAAAAAATTGGCATATTCAGTCACAAACTTACTTCCTTGCTTTGTAGATCCTCTGTTAACTTCGATCTCATATATTCAAGCAACATCCTTGACTTTGGAGTATGTTTGACCAATGGGACCTCAAAGTCCTTTTGCTATTGGTAAAAGCATACACGTATCATCAATTTCAGGTTTCATAGAATTCCACAACCATTACGTGATAAGAGAATCTTCCTCATCCCATACCTCAAAGCCTGGTTCTCCCTCTTTTGGACCAGTCCCCAACAGATGATTGAGGTTTCCTTTTCCTTTGAGAATGGTTAGTAACAATTGCGACCAATTAAGATCATTATTCCCATTCAAGCCATAGGTTGCTTAAATATGTTGTTCTCCTGGGAGATGATTGAATTGAATTTCTTCTGATTAGGAAGAGGTCTGTAAGGTTTGAGTTCTTTTTGAAATTTCAACATTGTTTCAAGCAATAAAGGTTGGTTGAGATGACTATGAAGGCCACTAAGATAGAAAAGAAGTTAGGTAAAAAAAAGTTGAAGAAACTAAAAACATAGTAGGGAAACCCTAGATGCAAAGGAAATTTTGAGAAAAAAAGTGTCCTTTTTTGATTGATTCACAAGCATTTTATACATCATTTACATAGAGAAAAATAGCTAGTGTCCTAAAATAAGTAGCCTAAAATAAGAAAGTATAACTTTATATCCGTCACCCAACCAAGAATCCCACAGAATTTGGGATTACAGATCTATCCAAAATTAGAAACTAAAAATCTATTTCCACATCTAAAATAGCAATCAAGCATATATATCTTTTTCTCATTTTAGGATTCATCAATAAAAAATAGCATAATAGACGGGTCACATGGAAGAGGATGAGAGAATAAAAAAAAAGACATGAATTATAGAACTTTTGGTGGTAACAATGGAAGGAGAAGAGAACGATAATAAAAAATCAAAGTAGAAGCTAACAAGTAGATGAGATCAACAAAGGCACCAACCATCAAGTCCAAAAATAGTTCTCACCGGCGGCCGATTCCTAAATAGTGGTGAGACAATGAAGATGAAGGGGGGCAATTCTACTAATTGAGGTTGCTAGTAGAAAATTTTAGCAACAGTTGAGACAGAATGAAGAAATATAAGACACTATGATGTGATCCCAAATGGGTTAGAAAGGGAGATCCGATGGGGCTTATAGGGTTTGGGTAACCCTCCCCTTATGAGCTAGCTTTTCAAGTGGAATTAGGCTTAGTTCATATTAGTGGTATAAGAACCTCGCCTTGTCTGGTCAATGAAGCGGGCCCATGGAACAGTTTATTGTACAAGTACATGTAGTCTAAAAGGTTTAACCATGATGTTACCCCATATTCATTAGCATGGGAGATCTTTTAGACTTGAATGAATCTAGGCAACCCTCACTGATGAGCTAGATTTTAGAGTTAGGCTCGGATTCATGTTACACTAACAATGACTCCAGTAGTGATGTTAGCCGAAATGATTGCAATGTCAACATTCTTGAACTAGGAGAAGAAATATAGCTTTTAAGATTAGGAATAGAGAAGGATTAGCTTAGGTATGTGTTTAGGATGGAAACTTAGGCTCCCAAGAAGAAACAAAGATTATAATTTCTTATTCTAATAAAGACAAATTCATGATCGACAATTTCACATGGTATCATTCTTAAAAAATGAAAGTTTAACGCTATCAAATATTTAACACTTCCAAACCTAAAATATCACAGCTCCTTTTATACAACCTCACTAAAACTCAACATAGTAAATATAAATTAAAATTGACAAAAAATTCTAGTCTAACCATAACTCTATTTTGACAATTCTCTAAGTCAAAAAATCTCCTATTCTAAAGAGATTGACTAACTATGGAGATTAGTTCGAATGAACTAATCTATTAAAACTACTTGATTAACATAAGAAAAAAGAAACCTAAATAAGATAAATATTGCATGAGTAGAAGTTAATTGTCTAATCTTTATCAAGAATAGCTCCTACAGATAATCAATCCATGAAGTGTTTTCCTACTACTTTGATTGAGAAGATCAAACAAACAAAATATATACATTAGGTCACAAAAGCTATATGAATTGTAAACTGACCATACAGTTGCCAGGAAAAATTAGTGTCACATAAGCTAGTAACTAGTGGGAAGTCCAGAAATCGAAAGAAAAGGAAAAGAAATCAGGTAAAGACTATTTTTTGAGAAAAAGGTAATAAATTAAGCCACTAAAGGCATAAGCAAAATGTACACATGCTACAAAGAGCACTACATGAGTCTACAATTGGAATATGATCTAAGTGCAATCCCCATTACAAACTCATACAACTTAGAACCATACTTGGCTCATACATTCCATATCCTGTTGCAGTAATCTAAATCAGGTGAAGACAATTGAGAAAGAGAAAAACTGCATTTCTAGTTTAAAGCATATGATCTAACAAATTTAATAGACACAAATTCTTCATTAAAATTTCCAGGTAATAATTTAAATCCTAAAGTTTTTGCGGTCATTGCATTATTTGCTCAAAAGACTTCTTCCCTGGATAATGCAATTAAATGAATATGTGATCCGATTTTGCCTATTTCCTTTTTATTTAAACTTTAGTTTGAAGCACATTCTCCTCTTCTCATTTCTACAATTCTGGGTTCTGTTCATTGTAAAATTTCTATTTCTTGAATATTAACCAACTCACTCTTAAACTGAAAGCAGATAACCTTCAGAATGCAATATAGACTGATCACATCACATAACAATTCTCAAATGCAGAAGCCATGCTTTTAGAAAAGATATACGGATGCGAAATGCATGCATTCAATACAAGGACTATTGTGAGTATCACCTCATAGTTATTTCTTCAACATGTGCATGAGCGTACATATGCAAGCTCAGACTATGTGAGTGCGCTTAGACTTAAACAGAAACGAAGAAAGACTTAGATAGCTAGATACCAAGTTTTTTAGACAAATTAGTAAACCCACAATTCTCAGAGTACATCTTATTTACAACTACCTAAAAGCTCATGCTAAACAAATTGATTACAATTAGGCTTATGGAAAAATTATAGCATATAATACCGATATCAAGTTTGAAACTAATTGAAGTTCATTCTGTCCATGGATTGCGAAATTAACAAAATCCTTGCACCAGTATCCACAGCTTATAATTTTTTTTTCTTTGACCATGAATTTTATGCAACTATTCAACAGCTACAGAGAGGATAGATTTTTCTACCAACATTGATGAACTTAAACATACCAATCAGCAAAATCACTCCAAAAGAAGTCATAGATTTCTCTTCCAACCTCTCCAAAGAAGAACTTATCATAGCTTGTAGTAACCCCATCAATAAGGATATGGAGTTTAGAGACCTGAAAGTTACACAAATTATTTGAGCTGGATTACTCGTTCAAGACTTCTCCACAAAGCAATAACTCTTCCTTACCACCCAACATTCTGCTAGAGGTAGACTGAGCAACGAGTCCTCATCATCAAACTGAAACAAAGGACTTTACTTCATATAAAGTGTTACGACTATAAAGCAAAAGTTATGCCAAACAAAACTCAAATTCTCTCAAAAGATTTGTGAAACAAACCCTATAAGCCAGAATAGTTTCCCAAGCAGATATATCAGTTTCTCCAGGCAAATTCTGCAACAAGAACTTGCCAGCATTCCATAGTTTATTAGTGAAGGCTTTGTTGGCTGTCAACCTCTCAGTAGATAAATTTAAGTCCTGAGACAAAAATCACAAACAAATGCATTTTCTCTTAACTAAGAACAGATCACATGCTATAGAAGTTGTTAAGGATGCAGGTAAACTTTCAGAAAAGTAATGTCACAAAGCTGTGGTGCAGCTTTAAGGACAAAAAAACCTGGCCAGCAGTTCCTAGAGCAAGAGTGAACCGTAGAGCATCAGTGCCAAATTCCTTAATTGTATCAAGAGGATCTACGACATTCCCCAGTGTTTTGGACATTTTACGTCCCTGAAAATGCAATGCAGGATTAAGATAAGACAGAAGAATGCAGGATTTGGCATTCACTGGACAAGCAATGATCATATCCATGGATGTTAACAAGGGAAATTGCAGGCTCTACATGCATGCATATAGTTAATATAAGTGCTGCACTGCATATAGTTAATATAAGTGCTGCACTTACTTGTGAGTCCCGGATAAGTCCATGAAGATACACATATGAAAAAGGAACTTTTCCTGTGAACTCAAGTCCCATCATCACCATCCTTGCCACCCAAAAGAATAAAATATCGTGGCTGTCTCAGAACAAGTACAAATGTCGGTTATCAGCTAACTGATGCAACAGCAACCAAAAAAACAATGTAACAGAAGCAGGGATGCTGAATCAATTTGCATGGCTAAAATTATCATATCATCCATTAAACAATAAAATCTCCAGAAGCAAGGTTTATACTGCTATTGCAGTAAACATTTACAATAAGCAACATATTCACAGTTTTCCATTAAAGTGTGTGAGTAATGCAGAGCTAGCAACATAAGAGCTATGCCAAGCAGGTGTAACCTTGACAAGATTAATCAATGAAGGACAGACTAAATTAGAAAAACGCAATTTTGCAAAGACCGATACCACTTCCTGCTCTCTCCACAATTTTCAAGTATCTTTCCACCTGGAAAGTAATCCTTCTACCAGCAAATTTTCAAGGTTAAACTAAATCACAAGCTAGCCATGATGCAAAATCAAGTTTTCAGAGCACGTCCTGTCCATATGCACGCCTGGCATTGAAATACTGGCAGGCTGGGAGAAAGGAATTAAACAGCAGATGCTCCATTTTAACAATTTACTTCAGTTGCAATATTCTCTCCCAAAGATCATTTCAAGAATTTCCGTATAAACAGGTGGCTTTCATATTTACTACAAAAATGTGAAACTAAACTCTCCCAGAGCATGTTGGCCTCGAAACAATTTGGGTGATTCATCAACTTGTTCAAAATTAAATTCGCATCAAACCCATACTACTCAATGACCTGTAAAGAAGTATCAAACACATCCAATGTGCACAAACCCTTTACATGAAAAACCAAGTGCACAAGTCAAAGTAACGGATATCAGAAAAACCACAACCTACCCAGTTTCAAGCATTGTTGTTGGATAATAATTCTTAAAATCTTCCGATGACATGTCTGGCCACCCAAGAGTACTAAAGGGCCATAGTGAGCTGCAGACAAAAGCTGAACAATGTGAGGTTTAAAAAATCAAACTGATTTCATTTGCTAGTAAGTATGGTAGCTTTATTAATGCAAGAATTAAAAGCCATTCATGGAGTGATGTAATAATTGCATCACTCCACCCAATTCTAACCCAGATACAACCAGTTATATAACGAGATACTTTATATGACATAAATGGTGAAGGACAATCAATACAAAATGTGATGGAAGAAATGGCAAATGATACAAGTTTGCGTATGAAACGAAGGGAGAACGATAGTGAACAAGGCATAAGGTTTTCAACAAATCAATGCTTGGAGTCGTTACACAACATTAACCCACTACTTTGTCCAAGAAGACCTGTGATGGGGAATTAACACCAAGATAGAACACTATCTCTTCATCATCATAAAGCTGAGCACTACTAATTTTGCTCCTGTTCATGAATAATTTTCTGCTGCAGAACTTGCATTAGAAAGCAATTAAACCCTAACCTCTTCCATATTTTGGCATATAAAATTAAGCAATACATTCAGGAACTCATATACCTTGAAAACCAAGTATCAAGAACATCTGGGTCTTGATATATTTCCACATCTTTTCCATACTTATCATGAGCTTTTTCAAGAGCTTCATCAGCACTTCTAGCAACTATGTAATCCTCTTCATAATTTTTTCCAACAATATACCAAACAGGTATGCGGTGTCCCCACCACAATTGTCTGCTTATACACCAGTCCTTGATATTGGACAGCCAATGATTATATATCTGCATCAGAATTAAAGAAGAAGAAATTTGAAAGAGAGAAGACAACAGAAGCATATGCAAAGCACACAGTATCAAGCATATTACATTACTCGAGAATTTGGAGGTCCATGGGCACATGACATCATATTGCAGCATCATAGTAGTAATTATTAGAAAGTACAGAACTCCATAAAGATTGCATTGATTACATATTTACAATCTAGAGTACAAAAGGTCGAAGCTAATCCAAAAGGTCTAGATTACATAGAGTTGTGGTTTCTAGTAATCATCTACAACTTGAAAACTAAGGGATACTTGTGAGACCACATGGCCAGTATTACTCCAATCCCCTCTTCTTTTCATACTACTTGATAGCTTTGAAAAGGTCAGATTGAGTGAGAATTTACAGTTCATGCTCTGATATCATGTGAAGAATTGTATAACTGTGCACTTTTCGGGTTTTTAACCCAAACTCACTACTGAATATATTACATACAAGGGTTACATAATTACAGGACTGCCTAAAATACACTTATTCTCACACACTCTCGAATGCAACATTATCAAAATGCAGGACAGGTCCTGCTCTCCATCCTTATTGGCAATTGAGCCAAGAATGCATTCTCCAGCATAACTTGCCATGCCCATATAGTCTTTGGATTGTTTTAGTTTCTAATGCTCTAATAGAATGGCTCTTCTTAGCAGCCAAACCTCAAAATTTTGACATTCATTTGGATTTACTCCGCTAGAAGCGCTCAGGCTTCTGGTCAAAGCAGGATCCCAGTATACCAGGACTAAGGGAGGACAAATCATCATTGTCTGATGCCCTCGCTTTCTCCATCAATCCCTTTTTTGGTATTTAGGATAAATTCTGTTAAGGGTGAATTTGGTTTGCTATTATTTTTAAGGTGGCTGTATCAAAGGTTCAAAATAAAAGGGGATCCTATAACAAGGGCCAAAATTGACCATGGAAAGGATATGCACAAGCAGGAAGCTACAAAAATATAAGGCTTTGGGCTGAAAAACAGATACTATTCAGAAGTCAAATTGCTGAAAGCCACCCCAAATCATATCGAACATACCTTTTCAAATCTCTCAGGTATAATGGTTAATCTTCCGTCTTCAACTGCTCGAAGTGCCTTCTCAGCCAGTGGTTCCATGTTTATAAACCACTGCTTACTCACTAGTGGCTCTATTATCTAGAATATGTCATGCATCAAAATTGGTTGCAGAAGAGTTATGCATCTCAAGTCTAATAAGTATTTTAAAATGAAAAACGAGAAGGATTATTTTTGCTCACTTCTCCTCCACGTTGAGATCTGGGAACCCGCAAAGTGTGAGGCTCCATTTTCACGGCTAATCCAGTCTCTTCAAGATCTGCCCATAGTTTCTTTCGTGCTTCAAATCGATCAAGGCCACTAAAATTCCAAGTCATTATCATAGATTAGATGTATAAAACCCTGGTCAGCTGCAAAATTCTTCAAAAACATTCATAACCATACCAATAAAGCCCAGCAACCTCATTAAGAGTTCCATCCTTATTCATCACGTTAAGTATCGGGAGACCAAGCTTTCTAGCAAGGAAGTAATCATTGTGATCATGTCCAGGACTTATTTTCAAAACACCAGTCCCAAATTCTTTATCCACATGCTGTCAAAGAGCAATAGTTTACTTCCACAAAACCATTCTAAATACATCAAAATCAAATAAAGAATGAAGTCTATCACCTTTAACACTCACTTTATGACAGATAAATTCATATCAGGAAAAGGTAGGTGCAACATAAGTAAGAGGATCACAACAGGAAGGAAGATAAGTTGGACAGCTACAGAATCAGTGTCCAAATAAATTTGTTGTTTTGCAAACATAAAGAACTTCACTAATTCTTCAACAATGAATTTACGGTGAAGGAAAATGATAAGAGTAAACTGAGAAAATATAAGTAGAAAACTAAAATTTGGGTCATCCCGTATTTGATGTCTAATGCATCGTTCCAAAAGAATAGTAACGAACTGAAATTGGAACATTATCTGAAAACAACTAATAGGAAAAATGGATGGACATGTTACCCTATCACAGATAATGGGCACATGACGACCATATGTCATAGGTACAACAACCATCCTTCCAATATACTTCATATAGCGTTCATCCTGCATAATGTATTGCCCAATAAAGAAGTGATATCTTACATGGATATAAAAATACTAGAAGAAAATGATAGAAACAAAATCATGAATGCTAAGCTAAGTTCTTGGCAACCTTAAGGCAGTTGTTATTTCGTGCTGGTACGAAATACCCCATATAACAAACCAGTTTGAAAATATGGCACATTAAATTCCAGAACTGCAATTAAATAACTTTTCAATAATTCTTTAATATATTGCTACCCTGTGGTTTTTATAACAAATCAATCAAACAATAGAAAGAACTCAAAGATTCCTATCTTTCTAAACCAATGATGAGATTATGTTTTAACCACAATCTTTCTTTTTCATTACAATCACTACTCTCCAAACAAAACACAGGATTTACAACAACTCTTGGTGTAATATGAATCTCCAATAAGGTAAGCATTTTAGGCCATCAGTTTCGATCAAGATATCAACATTCCTCTTGGTTATGAGGTGTGCATGGATTCTGTCTTCGCCGAGGTTTTCAGATGTGGCAGTAGTGACATTTGCAATTTGTGTTTGGGCTTTACCAACAGAAGCCCAAGTGCAAGATAAGGATATGTGAAATCCAATCATTACTAGGGGACTGACCAAACTCATATAAGGTATAGAGCGCACGGATTGTAATACAGTACAAGTCCGTGAAATAAACGCCTATCTCTAACTAACTAACATGCTGTCCCACCTTAGGGTTCACTGCAATGGCAACATCCCCAAATAAAGTCTCTGGACGAGTTGTCGCTACTATCAAAAAGTCACTCCTACCACGTGAAAAAAAACAATCAGATATTTTGAAGATAAAAAAAAGGAACACAAAAGTTCAAAATATTAGGAAATAAAGAGTGTAAAAATTGCAGACAGTGTCTATGAGAACATAGGAGAAACTTTTTGAATATAATAAAATCAAATATAATATCAGCTAGAATACCAAACTTTTCTCCTACAATAAATTAATAGAATAACAGGATCTTGTCCAGCAAAGGCATCCCCAGTTTAGAGCTCTTAAATTTGCAGAAAAGTAAATCCTCATCATCCCTTTTTTTGTTTTAAAATCCAGAACCACAAAGAAGGCCACTAAGCATACCAATTTATATACCTCACTGCATTTCTCTAGCTCGATTTTTACACCAGAAGATATGGTTCACTGCAGGATAACGAAATCTTTTGCAATTTTAACTCCAGAGCATGTACTGTAAGTTACATAAACCCTTATAAAGAAGCAAAAAGTTCCATACTTCAAAGAATATAATTAAAATTATATTCTTTGAAGTAGTTATCATGCTTTTGGGCAAACCATTTAACAGATTACATAAGTACAAATAATGAAATTGATAACTATGTGAACAATACTGCATTGCTTGATGTTCATTGATCCAAGAATTCTACTAAACACCACAACCCCGAGGAAAACTACTATTATTCTCCAACATAGGAAGGAAAAGCAACAAAAACCATGCAATTCCCATGACTACCTTGAACCTCCAGCTACACGATACTTGATGTGATATAGAGTACCAGGTTCTTCCGAGTACTCTACTTCCTACGTCAAAAGGGGGGGCTTACATCAAATAATATTTGTTGCAATAAAAAATGCAACAAATGAATCCTAAACAGCATACCAGGTCTGATACTGCAGTCTGTAGATTAGGAGACCAGTTAACCAAGTAAGACCCTGAAAGAAAGGCTATATCAGTTGACTACAGATTCCATACAAACAAGTGATTGAAGCCTTCTAAAGCAAAATTTTCATGGATTGTTATATGGGCCAAACAATGTTTAAAAAGGGAAAACAACCTCCATAATGTCACCATCAATAAGGCCCACATTAAGGCATAAAATGATAGGAAAGTTAAATAGTATCTCAGAAACAATCTGAATGATAAGGTTGCAGTACCAGCAGACATGTCATAGCATGACTCTGGTTGAATAAAAAAGTCATAAAACACCGGCTCTCTAGTTTGGCAGGGTTAAAAGGGTGGTGTGTTGCACGTTCTGGATTTGGTAAATTTGGCTTACTAAGATCCCATATTAACCAAAAGAATCATCTAATAAAAGTTCTTCTGCGTTTCATGAAATGTCTTTTATATATCACAGAGCCTCCCTCGAGGGCTACAAAGAAAATGCAAAAGAGGATCCAACTATTTTGACCTTGATAGATTAAGCCCTTTTCATGAAGCTTGACGAAGGCCTCAATCACAGCCCCTGTAAAAATGTAAGGATGTAATATCAAAAACTAAGTGAGAACTAGATACCCACTTGTCCACTTGACTAATGAATGATACTTCATGATTTTTCTAAGACATTCTCAAATAGGAAATTAGACTATAAGAGATTGACAAGTATATGGAATATAAAAGGTAAAATATTAACCGTAAGACAAATGGAAAAATTAACAAGGGTTGATCCCTAAAACAGTCCATGCATATATCTATTTACTACATATGAATTTTCCAGATTCGCCAATGATCTATTGGGTAGAAATTTTTCTCACGACTAAGCTCTTCATCAAGGGTAAAATGCTCTCTAGTCCAGTCACAGGAGGCACCAAGCCTCTTAATCTGATTCACTATAGTTCCTCCATATCTGAAACATAAAACACAGTAAGAGACCCAGAATCAGACCAAAAAAGGGAGGGAGAAAAGATGGGATTCCCTAACAGCTGAAACAAGCATGTCAATGATAGAAGAACGCTCAAAAACAATAGAGATCATGTAATCCTTGAAAACTTTCAGCCTTTTGTAATTTAAGTTTCTTCAACCTTCAACACAAGTGAAAGATAAGATTAGTAGCAAGAAACGCATGTTCTGACAGTGCTGATATGGGTTTGCTATCTAATTTAAATATAAATCACTCAATAGGTCATGAGTTGTCATAACTTGTGAATGATTTCTTTTTATGACCATACGTCATGCATCTCATTTTAGTTAACAACTTCAGCTGAATTTCAAGTAATGAACACAAATTAACAAACAATTTTTCATCATTGTGATTACTTTTTAAAAGTATCGAATATTAAAAGGGTAATACTGAGATATGAGAATATACTTCTGTTTCCACTCCCATGCTCTTCTGGTGAACTCATCTCTACCCAGTTCAGTCCTTTTGATTCCTTCAGAAGTAAGCATTTTTTCTACAACCAACTGAAACAACATAGTATATGATCTTCAACAATAGGTATTGATGGAAAAAAAAAAACCGGGGGAATTTTAAATATAAGACACTCACTGGAAATATCTAGCATCAGTGATGAACTATGATATCTATTAACACGTTATTTAGCCCAGGTTTTGGGATAAATCTTTTGCATCTACCTGATAGTAAACATTGAACTGTTGCTTTCAACTTTATGATAACTTCAATTCAAAACTTGATCCTTTTTAGCAGCTACCTATAAATAATAGGGTTTATAGCCTACTTTTTGCATCTGTGAATACCAAAGGCGTATAAAAGTCAATCAATTGCCAGAATAAGTAAATAATCATGTCTCATAAACCAATTAATGATTTTTAAGGTTGATACTGCCCCTTACTAAGTATATTCAGTGTGTGTCCTTAAACATGTTCATAGCAAGGACATACCCAACAACACGGTGAAGTCAAACAAAGATTAAAAGAAGACCAAAAATAAACATAAAGAATATTGAAGGAAATCACTAATATGTTCAAAACAGGAATCAATAAATGGGATCATTGACAGAAAAAAGAAAATTGACCACCAGCTTTTATCTAAGCATGTCAGGCTGTAGGCTGACCTGAGTAGCAATACCAGCATGATCAGTCCCAGGAAGCCAAAGTGTTGGTCTTCCTTTCATTCGATTGTATCTAACCATTATATCCTAAGCACAAGAATGACAAAGTTATGAGAACAGAGAAACATCATTAATGAAGCAGGTAATGCATAAAGGTAAAATCAACCAGACAAAACTAATGTCGTATTTAACTTTCTTTCATTTACTTGTATCTGGCCATGATAAAGGGATGTATACAGATTACAAAATAAGGAAAACAGAGAAACATGATCGCTGGAGCAGGCCACGCATCGTAGAAAAACAAAGAGACTGTAATTGTATCATGCTATCTGAAGTACATTTCATCCAATGGCATCTCCCTATGATATCAAAAGTCATAAGCACTACAATGAAGGGAAAATGGAGAAACAATATCAAGCAGATCATGCATTAAGAGGAGAAAGATCAGACAAGAAAAGAATGTTACCATGCTATACAAGTTTAAACCAATATATAAATTTCAACCGCTTCCCTCAGACAACATGGAATAAGTTAACAGCTTACCATCATGCAGTTCAATATCCATCAATTATTTGAAACAACAAACGACATGAAAGCAAAATCTACAAAACAAAATAGAAATGCTTGAAGAAACCTCTCTCAGTCCAGATGCAAAGAAACATACAAAATATAGAAGAGGAAACAAGAAAAACACAAAGCCGTAAATAAACTCACGGCCTATTGCACTAATGCACTTGGAAGTCGCTAAAGTTTGTACTCTATAAAATTAACCCACTTGAAAAGTCGTCGTAGGAGGTTAAAAATCTTAACCATGTGTTGATCAATAGAGTGGAAATATCCACTAGCTATGATACCATTTATTTGCGGGACACCTTACATGATGTACCAACTAAACTACTCACCCTTATATAATACTTCCTTAGAAAATGGACTTCTCTTTATTTATTTTATTTTCCATTCAAATACCACATCATATTAGAGGCTCCATTATATAAGACGCATCATTATCAATGCAATTGTCAACTTCAGAAGGAAGTTCCACTCATCACCATTTATTAATTAGTTAAAATTATCAAATTGCATTTGATTGAACTTAGAGAGTTTAAATACACCATTATACAAACTTATGGGATTAGTAATAGAGTACACCCAAAACCAAACTTTGCCACCAAAGACCATAAAATAATGCTTACAACTAACAAGAATCTTATCACATATCAGTGTCAATTTGTTGAGAATACTCACATGTGAGTGTCTCACATCGAAGAAAAGGGGGAAAGAAAACTAACGTATAAACCTAGTGGGTTACTCCACCTATAGCCAACTAGTTTTAGGATGAAACCTCACTTGGGCTTGTGTGTAGTCTAACTTTTCTCCTCATGTGGGCCTATAGGCCCATTGCAAATTTAACACAGTTGTTCTTAACAATTAACATCTACCCTCATTTAAGTAATCCACTTAACCTACAATCTATTCTCAATTCAATAACTTTTCAAACCAACACAATCATTTTACTCGAAATAAAGGTAATGGAAAAGAAAAGAACTTGTTTCATTTTCTAAAAACTATTTTCTTCAAAAAACAGAACATTCGTTATAGCTTCGATAACAGTAATATCAAAACATTTTACATGTCATAAAACTTAATTCAAGTCCACTGAAGAAAACTAGGGGGAAGATAGCACACATACAATGAAACTAGTCAATATTGTGACATGACAAGGAAGTTTTCTTGATAACCTCTACATTAGCTTATTTGTCCAATTCTTTATCTAATTGTAACCACACTAATATCGTTCATTCAATAGAGAAACGGAAGGAACAGAGAGAGTCCCCATGGTCATTTCCTCAATTCAGAATACAAACAATGGTTTATTACAAGTCTCTTTTTTTGTTGGAACAAATTTTAACAAGTATTAACAGCATTTAAATAATCAAAATAGAGGTTTTACTAATGATAATAACTACTCTTCATGAAAAGTACTTGCTAATTATGAATTATTTTGTTTTGGTTAGGAAACATAATCAGTGAACAAATTGCAGGGATCATATTGATTGATATATTTACCTCACCATAGTACTATATTAGATTGTAGATACTCAAATATAAATACATGATTGTATAAGACAAATATGATATTATGAAATGAAATAAGAACCTGAGCAAAAATCAAAAATTCAAATAGAGATACAAACCTCCAGAGTCACAAACATTGCATGCCCCATGTGAAGTGAACCAGTTACATTAGGAGGTGGCATTGATATCACAAATGGATCATTTCCGAGATCCAAATTTGGTTTAAAATATCCTTGGGATTCCCACCTAGACTCCAAAATTACAAAACAAAAACAGTCAGGATACACAGGAGAGTGCCATGATAAGCATTAAATGCACCAATTTAGGTTCCTAAATGAAAGCAAACCCTTAAATAATTTCAAAATGGAGCAATTAAATAATCATTATTCAAATATGCACTTTGTAGTTGTTATGAATAATGGGATAATTTGTATTTACTAATAATCCTCTATTTATATAAATTATGAGTGCCTAAAGATGGTAGGAAAATAATATTTCAATCCCTATAATCAAGATTCCTACAACCAAGCTACAATCCTTATTATATCTGTATATTAATTCATAATTTATAACAGTAACACTTTCCCTCACGCTAGAGCACAAGTGTTGATCATGCCAAACTTGTTATACAAATATTCAACCTGGGTCACATTTAGAGCCTTTGTAAAGAGATTTCCTAGTTGTTCTCCACTCTTCACATATCATGTAAAAATTAGATTTTGTTTCACCTTTTCACGAACAAAGTGACAATCAATTTCAATATGCTTAGTTCTTTCATGAAAAACAAGGTTAGACTATATGAAGAGTAGCTTAGTTATCACGCCATAACTTTGCTAGCATTGAGACTTTAAGCCTAATTTCAATCAAAAGTTGATAAATCCACATTATTTCACACACAGATTATGTCATAGCTCTGTATTATGATTTTGAACTCGAGCAAAATAAAACATTTTGTTTTTTACTTTTCCATGAAACCCAATTTCCCCCAACAAAGACATAATAACTTGTGATAGATTTTCGATCAGTTTTGGACCCTGCCCAATTTGCATTTGAGAAGCATTCTATACGAATGCGACCGTGATTTTAATATATACCTCATTCGGTTGATCCCTTAAGTGACAAAAGATTAGCTCTAAAACAACCTAGCAGTAAATTGTCGGCGAAGCCATAAATTGACTCACAATGCTAACTGAGGAAGTAATGTCATTGTAAGATAATTTAGTTTTCCAACCAATCTCATATACTTCTCAGGATTTTCAAACAACTCTCTATCTTTTGTGTTGCACATTAGGTGACATAGGAGCACTACATGGTTTAGGCCCTATTTTCCTAGTTTCAGACAACAAACAAAGCACATATTTTCTTTGAGATAAGAAGATGCCACTCTTATTCCTTGCTACCTCAAATCCCAAAAAGTACTTTAAATTCCCCCAATCCTTTGTTTGAAAATGGCTATAAATAAATGTTTCCAGTGATAAGCTCTTAATAGATTCTTGGTATTGGCATAATTTAGCAAATTTATCCATAGAAACTAAAGACTATTTGCTCTAAAGATGTGTTAAGTGTGGTAGACAGTTGCAACACAATCTAAGTGAGATTTTTGTAAAGAATCCCGTAATAATGGATAGTCCCTTAATCAAGGGATTATCTAATCAAGGGATTATCCTTGTAGATTATCCTTAGCTGTAATATCTAGCTATTTTAGGGATATTTCCAAATAAGGAGTTTTCCTAATTAGGAAGACTCCCATAACTATGTACCCTAGCTCTATATAAGAATAGCATCTGCTGTACTTCTATAATAAGAAAAAATAAAGAAGTTTTACAATTTTTTTATTTGTTTCCTAGTTTTGGATATGTGCGTTTGATATGACCTGCCTGATGATAGTAGTTACAAACAATACTTCTTATGTCCTGATTCCTCTTTTCCCAACCCCTATATTGTCTCCTTTATTCTGACTTCAATTAGAGGAACATTCATTAATATGAGACAATTGAATGGGAGGAGCAACAATAGTATTATTGTCTGTACGCATAACTCTGGATCATACCTCATGTAAAGAGGACCATTAGAGAATAAGATTTGATTATGATATGATTCAATATCATTAGGTGATATGATTCAGCATCTTTAGGGATCACAAAATGTATCTTTAGGACCAAAACTAACCTAAACTCATACCTAAGCCTTTCTCACAAAAATAAAACTAACCTCAACAATCTAACCCCAAATACACCTCAAGCAGCTACCAGCAACCAAGATATAAGAAGAAACAACGTCGGCGAGTGTCCCACACATCCCCACGCACTGCCAGCAGCCAATATCCAATCGAAACATGTAGCCCATGTACCACCTTCTGGCGACGCTTCGTTAAGCCTGCTATAATGGACTGAATCACACCAACTCCAGAAACCTATTAGTGATGAGTTTTTTTGTATTTAATTGCTAAAAATAGAATGTATGTTTGACCATCATTGCTGATTTCTTCATAGTTGTAATCCCTCTTTCGTTGTTGCATAAGTTGTTAATATTTTAAGTTCGTCTTCTCGTTAACGTCTTTTTGTGTCGGTTACATCATGAGTGACTTCAAAACTAACAGTACTGATGGACAGCCACTCATTATAGTTCAACAAATCACAAATCACAAATCACAAATCAGAAATTGAATGGAGTGAATTATGTTGCTTGGGAGAAGGCGATCATTGTATATCCCAAGGGCCTAAGTAGATATGAGTATCTCACGGATCCAACTCTTGATATTAGGTCACTGGGTTATAAGAAGTGGGAAAAACATGACAATCAAATAATAACAAGCCTTTGGAATGTCATGGAGCCAAATATTGTTAACATGTGCCAACATGTAAACTCAATAAAGGAGGTATGGGAGTATGTGAGACTTTTTTTTTTCAGTAATGTTACTCGTATATATGATTTATTTGTGGAATTGTTCAAATGTGAGCAAAAAGAGAAGAATCACAACAAGTATTTTTCAGAAATAAAGAATCTATTTGTACAACATTTAGCCACCCAACCGATAATAACAAAGAAGGATCAACTTCTTAAGGAAACAGAAAAGTTATTCATGCTGAGATACTTGGCTAACTTAAGACCAGAATATAAACCAATTCAAGCCCAGATACTAGATGGCATTGAACTTCCATCACTTGCTGAGATATATTCACGCATATCTTGATCCTTGAAAGCGCCAACATAAGAAAGTGATGTCAAGTTTGCTCTCGCTATTCGCAATAGTGAAAGAGGTAATGGAGGCCGAAGTAACTAAGGTGGTCGTGGCGGTCGTAGTGGTCATGGAGGAAGAGGTAGAGGAGGCCAAAGGAAAAGTAACCATTGCGGCAAGGATGGGCATGTTCTGGACTATTGCTGAAACTTACAACTAGAGTTGTGCCCAAATCCCTCTAAGCCTACTAATATTGTGGAGGCTTATAGTGATTCTACCTTAACAAGTGGAAACAAGTTCATATTTGAAGAAGAATATGCAGTTTTTCTACAGTATCAAGTGGCCAAGCAAGCAATCACACCAATTGCATCGTTTGCTCAAATAAGTAATCACACAACTTGTATATCGTCCTCCGTTAAACCTTGGATTATAGATTCAAGAGCTACTGACCATATTGTAGGTAACCCATAACATTTTAATCAAATTACCTCTGTACCAGACTCTCACTAACTTACTGTTGCTAATAGTGCCACTACTAGTATAAGTAGGGTTGGCACTACATTTTCCTCTCCTTCAATGACATTACCAACAACATTATGTATTCCAAAATTTTCTTTCAAATTGATGACGGTTAGTAAACTAACCAAAACATTGAATTGTTCTCTCTCTTTTTTCCTTCATTTTGTTGTTATATAGGAATTGAAGACAAAGAAGATGATTGGAGGAAGGTGTGAACTTGGAGGTCTCTACTATTTTGACAATTGTTTAACTGCTTGCCCAGTTGTTGCTTCACCTCTCCAAATCCATAGTTGCCTTGATCATCCATCCATCCAAAGAATTAAAAAAATTCCTAATTTGAATTCAAATCTTCATCTAGATTGTGAGACTTTTCAACTTGAAAAATATCATTGTGTTACTCTTCCATCCAAAGTTAATAATAGAGTTGAAAGCTCTTCTGTGTTAGTTCATTATGATGTTTAAAGTCTATCTTGTGTGATCTCAAAACTTGGTTTTCGTTCCTTTGTTGTTTTTGATGATGATTGGTCTAGAATGACTTGGTTATATCTAATGAAAGAACGCTTCGAATTATTTTCTATTTTTCAATCCTTTTGCTCTAAAATCAAAACTCAATTCGGTTGTCTAGTTTGTATCCTCGTCAGTGATAATGCTAAAGAGTATTTTGCTGAATCCTTTCAGTATTACATAAAAAAATGTGGTATGATTCACCGATATTCTAATTTTCATACACCACAACAAAATGGTGTTGCTGAAAGAAAAAGACATGTCATACAAGTTGCTCGAACCTTCCTAATTGAGATGAAGGTTCCTAAGGAGTTTTGGAGTGATGATGTGCTAATTGCTTTCTATCTTATCACAAGAATGACATCCACTACTCTTAAAGGTCAAATCCCTGATATTTTTATGTTTCCTAATATTCCTTTGTTTCCTCTTCAGCCTCGTATCTTTGGATGTGTGTATTTTGTCCACCAACTCTAGCCAACAGTTCACAAATTATCTCAATGAGCCATCAAATGTATCTTCCTCATTTGCTCGAGATCACAAAAAGGTTATCATTGTTACAGTCCCTCACTTAAAAGATTTTTTGTATGCACAAATGTAACATTCTTTGAGAACACTACATACTTCTCTAAGAGTCAAGATGCCAAAAGCTTCCATCATTGTTTACCCTCACCTTTTGACAACTCTTTGGATAATTCGCCTAAACGTTCAAACAATTCACCTACCAATTCCAATCCTTCCTATCTTCATCAATTGTCTAGAGCAGATTTGCAAGTTTATTCCTGATGACCTCGTCGAATGGTAGATAGTGATCCAAATGAGCCCTCTCCTCCGGCAACTAAATTGTCGCCAAATCTAGAAAACAATGACTTAGACAGGCCTATTGCTTTAAGGAAACGTAAACAATCTTATACCCATCATTCGATTTCTAACTTTGTTTCTTATAACCATATGTCCCCTCCTTTTTTTCTTTTCTATCAGAACTAGATTATGTGTCTATACCTAAGAGTATAACAAAGGCTATACAAAACCCTCGGTGGAAGCAAGCTATGCAAGAGAAAATAGATGCTTTATGGTCAAATGAAACCTAAAAGCTTGTTACTCCTCCTCCTGATGCCTCAATTATTGGTTGTCGATGGGTATATACCATTAAGTCACTTGGTGATGGATCTATTAAACGAATAAAGGCTCGTTTTATTGCTAAAGGATACAAACAAGTCTATCATATTGATTATTCTGAAACATTTTCTCCTGTAGCAAAAATGGCATCAGTCCATATGTTTATCTCCTTAGCTGCAACTCATTCTTGGCCGCTCTACTAACTTGACATCGAAAATGCATTCCTTGATGGTGATCTAGAAGAAACAATCTATATGGAGCAATCTCCAAGGTTTGTTGCTCAGGGGGAGTCTAAGAAAGTGTGCCAATTGAGGAAATCGTTATATGGATTAAAACAATCTCCTAGAGCATAGATTGGACGGTTTAGTTCAGTTGCGAAAAAATTTAGTCTCAAGCAGTGTAGAGTCAACCATTCGATATTACATCAACACACAAGATCTAGTAAAATTCTATAGATCGTATATGTTGATAATATTGTTACTGGTGATGATCAAAGTAGAACTCATATTCCAAACAAAAGATCTTAGTCTATTGAAGTCTTTTTTAGGAATCGAAGTTGCAAGATCTAAAGATGGTATTTCTCTCTCAATGCAAGTATGTTCTTGATCTCCTACAAGAAGCTAGTTTGTTGGGATGTAAACTGGTAGATTTTCCAATGGATCCCAATCTCAAACTTGATACAGACCAAGGAGAACTCTTGAAAGATCCAAAAAACTATAGGAGACTGATTGGAAAATTAAACTATCTTACAATTACTAGGCCTGACATTTCATTCAATACAAGTGTAGTGAGTTAATTTATACAGTCCCCTCAGACCAGCAATTGGAATGCAACTATTCGAATCTTGAAATACCTCAAGCGCAATCATGGCAAAGGACTCTTATATAAGAACCATGAGCATTGTTCATTTCAGGACTATAGTGATGTTGATTGGGCTAGTTCTTGCTCAAGTGCAAAATCATAATATAGAGTCATGGCATATACAACTTGAGAACTTGTCTAGGTAAAACATACATTACAAGAACTAGGATTTCAATTAACACAAGCAGCCATTTACAGTGCTTCTAATCCAGTTTTTCATAAAAGGACAAAGCATATTAAGGTAGATTTTCACTTTGTCATAGAGAAGGTGCACCAAAATCCACTTATGTGAAGTCTGAGAACCAATTAGCTGATCTATTTACCAAGTCTTTGGTTGGAAGTCGTGTAACACAACTGTGTAACAAGCTTGGAGCTTCTGATATATATGCTCTAGCTCAAGGGGGGTGTTAGGGAGCTTCTGATATATATGCTCCAGCTCAAGGGGGGTGTTAGAGAATAAGATCTTATTATGATATGATTTAGTATCTTTAGGTGATATGATTCAGTATCTTTAAGGATTACAAAATGTATCTTTAGGAATTATGATTTGATTTGATTACGATTATAATTGTCACTTACTATATATGAAATCTAGTATATGAAAAGAGTGAGAGTTGCTAATTTTTGCAAGCTCTTTCCATCCCTTTTCTTAATTCAACAGGGACATTTCCACAATGGAGAGAATCCGTGACTTGGCTGGATCAAAATAAAGAATTAGGTCTGTTAAAAGACTCATGACTTCCATTTTGTCTTGCTGAGTTTGTTGTAACTTGATATCAGAACTAAAAGGTTGCAAGACATTGAATTCTTCATAAACCTTTTTGAGATTCATAAAATAGGATTGAAGAGAATGATCATTTGTTCAACCTAACAAAAATTCTTACAAACCTCACAGATACAAGAAATATTCTCTTTTCCCAAATACAAAAATTACAAATACACCATCAATTCCTTTAACATATGGTGATTAATCATATTGACCACTTCAATATCTATCGAATTTCAAATATGTAAAAATAACCTAGCATCATCTTTTAGCCATTCACCTCTTGTATTATCATAAGGCGAATCATCAGTGAGATGATCATCTTTAAAAGTATTGAGCAAATAAATCTTAATTGTTTTGCTCCAATCTATATAATTAGGATATGTCAATTTATGTTCAGTGATCTTAGACATCACCGGAATAACATTAGTAACCATAACTGACTTGTGTTCATCAACAACAGAAAATGAAGCAAATATACCCACATAACTATGTTAAAAGTTTTTTGGCAAATCAATCTAAAGAGTTCAATACGCCACACCAATCAAGACCACGTGTTGAGCCAACACACACCAAGTATCCAACAGTTTCAAATAACCTCATTATCAATTTTAACAAAAAATAGTTTTGTCATTATAGCTCAATAACAGAAGTGAAACAGTGCACAAATCCCCTAGGCAATCGACATGGTAGTGGATCAAATACCCAGGTCAATCAGAAGTGAGAGGCAACATCAAGAGAGGTGATGGTTTGGCACAACTTCGTCCACGTGCTTTCATGCACTAGTGCATAAGACAAACGACAAATTTTTGGTAAGGTGTGTATCTCACTCGAGGGATCTCTAGTGACTAGTTTTTAATCAAAGGCCAATCGTGGTTGGTGAGTGTAGGGATGTCAGCGGTGAGAGTCAAACATCACCTTAAACAGGTGACCCTAGCACTTGCAACTACGACTAGGAGAAAAACACCTAAATTTTGCACTTGAGCAGAACCCTAAATCTTTAAATGGCCATACTAATACCATGTTGTGAATAATGGGATAATTTGTATTTATTATAACTGTTACAGAATATAGCAGTTACGTAATTATAGGGATTATATAATTAATGTAAATAACATAGTCACAAGGATTCTAGCATGATTATAGGGTTTATTTTCCTAGTTTAAACCTACATATTCCTGTATAAATACCTACAGTATTATTCTACGATGAATACAGAAAACTTATTCTTCTCATTCTTCTCATGGTATCAGAGCCTAGTCGCGTTTCTGGGTCTCTTCTTTAGTTTTTTGTCTTTCGTTTTCCACCCTATCGTAAGACAATACACCGCCTATGTGGGTGATACATTTTTTAGCGAAATTTTTTCTCACCTCCTCCCTCACAAGACACTACTGGTGCCGATCAGCCATCCCTTAAAATCCGGTCATCGGATCTTGAGCATGTGACCAGCATGCACCGTTCAGTCCCAAATGTCGTTCCCACAAGTCGGCGCATAAGGGCGATTGAGTTGCCGTCTTCCGAATCAGTCTCTTCCTCCAACGTTGCCACCTCTGTCCCTGTCTGAATATCCAGTCAGTTCCTAGGTATTGCTGGTCTGTGTTGGTGTGGTAGAAGGCCATAGCTCCCTGATTTTCTAAGTGCTTCTGATTTTTGTAGCTCCCTTCTGTTGCGTTGGTGTGGCTACTGAGATATTTATGTTATGTTGCTGAATATTTCCGATTTACATAGTGGTATTTATGTAGTGGAGAAGCTTCCTGTTCTAAACAGCCCGAGGTATCTTTTTTTTTTGTTTCTGTCGTTTCTTTCCTCCTTTATCTACTTAATATTGTCAATTGGAAAATGGCTGAGAGTAGTGACATGGATGGGGATAAGAAGACTATTACTGAAATTATGTGGGGTTCATCCAAAATTACCAATAGGTAATTGATTGGAAGGAAAAATTATGCACAATAGAAAAGGACTATTCGCAAATTTGTGATTAGTGTAGATTTGGAAGATCATTTAAATAGTAATCCGCCTCCTAAGATTAATGTTGTTGCTCAGAAGCAATGGTTAATGGAGGATTATATATTGTTTAATCAAATCCAAAATACTCTAGACCCAACTGTTGATGATGTTGTGAATCATTATGATAGTGTCAAAGAACTATGGGAATATCTGGAAATTTTGTATGCTTGCAAACAAGATCTGTCTTGTGTTCATGAATTATTGTTAAAGAATTATCAAGCAGAACATAGATGTCGTTCCCTGTTTCAGTACTATACTGTTTCCAAATGTTGCTGACATAAAGCAAATCCAAGAACAAGAGGATAAGATTGTGGTACAGTGTTTCTTGGCAGGGTTGAGTTTCAAATATGACATGGCACGCACACAATTATTAACTAGTGAGAAGCTCCCTTCGTTTACCGAAGTATATGCTCGTTTGCTTTGAGTTTGTAAAGACGGAGATGTGACTTCTAATATAGTGACCAATGACTCAGCGGCATTAGTGAGAATGTTTCAAATACTAATCGCGGTGGCAACAGTGAAAACAATAGTAGTTCTGTTACTGGGAATAATGGCACCCCTCGCACCTGTAATTATTGTGGAGTCAAAGGACATATCAAGAAGAATTGTTGGAAACTGCACGGTAAGCCTCCCCATTACTCTGGTAAGAATAATAACAGAAAATTTGCAAATGTAGCTACTCCGGATGGCATCCTACCCCTTCCTTGGTCATCCTCGCCTTCTGTCACAATTTCAGCAGATGAGTATAATTGTTTAACCAATTCCTATCAACAAATTTTGACCACTCATGATTCGCAACAACCATCCCCTGTGACATCAGCTTTGGCTAATATAAGTAACCCTGCTGCCTGCTGCCTGCTGCCTGCTGCCTGCTGCCTGCTGCCTGCTGCCTGCTGCCTGCTGCCTGCTGCCTGCCTCTCTACCTCATCTCATAGTTGGGTTATTGACTCAGGTGCTACTGATCATATGACTGGCAACATAGGTATTCTCTCTTATTTCAAGTCTACTATCCTTGTGTTACTTTAGCCAATGGATCTACTACTTCTATAATTGGGCGTGGGACAGCAAACCCAACAAATACTCTCCCATTATTCTTTGTTTTATGTTTATCACAATTTCCTTTTAACCTATTATCTGTCAGCCAACTCAACGAAGTCTCAACTGTTCTGTTGTTTTCTATCCCAATTATTGTCTTTTTTCAGGATCTTGGGATGAAGCAGATTATCGGTAAGGGGCGCCTAGTGATTGGCTTGTATGTTCTTGATTCAACTTCTGAAACAGTACCTCGATCGATTGCTTGCACAAGCTTATCTTCCCTTTTGCAACTTCATTGTTGTTTTGGTCATCCGTCTATATAGTTTTACAAAAGTTATGTCCTAGTCTTAAACAAGAATCTGTCTTAAAGAGTGTGAAGCTTGTCAATTTGCTAAACATCATAGGGTTTCTTATTCTCCTAAACTAAATAAACAAGTTGAGTCTTCCTTTTACTTGGTGCATACTGGTATATGGGGTTCTTGTCCTATTCCATCCAAATCTGGTTTTCGTTATTTTGTGACATTTATTGACGATTATTCTCAGGTTACTTAGCCTTATCCTATGAAATATCGATCAGAATTGTTTACTATATTTTGTGCCATTCATGCTGAAATTAAGACTCAATTCAACAAATCCATCTACATTTTGAGAAGTGATAATGATAAAGAATATGTTTCCCATACTTTTCAATCTTATCTCTCTCAGCATGGTATTATTCATCAGCCATCATGTATTATTGCCCCTCAAAAAAATGGTGTAACAAAGCGAAAGAACCTTCACTTGTTAGAAGTTGCCCGGGCACTAATGCTCCATATGCAGGTCTCAAAAGTTTTTTGGGCCGATGCAGTCTCTACTACTTGTTTCCTAATCAACCGAATGCCTTCTTCTGTTCTTGACGGTCAGATTCTATATTCCCTTCTCTTTCCCTCATATACATTGTTCCCTATTGCTCCTCGAATTTTTGGGTTTACTTGTTTTGTTCAAGATATGCAACCTCAGGTCTCGAAATTGGATCCCAAATTGCTCAAGTGTGTCTTTCTGGGAAATTCTCGTGCTCAAAAAGGATATCGTTGTTAATCCCCTTCATTGGGTCGTTACTTGGTCTCTGCTGATGTTACCTTTTTCGAGAATACCCCCTTCTTTGGTTCTCCTATGCCTTCTTCTTCGCACTCTAACGATTGAAGGGACGATTTTCTTATTTATACTGTCAGTAAATAGGTAGTTTCTCCTCCCTCTCGACCTGTTATTTGTCAGGTTTATTCTTTACGTGTGCAGCAGTCTATTGAGGCACCTTCCATCAGCCAAGACATGGACCCGACCCATTCTGCTTTGTCTCTAGATTGCTCACCACTACCTGATGCTAGCCTTTACCTTCCTATTGCTCTTCGTAAAGGTAAACGCGCATGCACTTTCCCTATTTCTTCTTTTGTATCTTATCATGCTCTATCTCCCTCCTCCAAGTCTTTTGTAGCCTCCTTAGGCTCTGTTGCTGTCCCAACGTCTCTTGCTGAAGCACTGGCTCATGATGGTAGGCAAGCTGCAATGAAGGAATAAATGACGGCCTTTGAGCATAATCATACTTGGGATCTTGTGCCTCTTCCTTAAGAGAAATGAACTATTGGCTGAAAGTGGGTATTCATTGTTAAAATGAATCCTGACAGTTCTGTTGCTCAATTAAAAGCTCGGTTAGTTACTAAAGGATATGCTCAGACATATGGGGTGGATTATTCTGAGACTTTTTCTCCAGTTGCAAAACTTTCTTCTGTTCGTCTATTTATCTCCTTACCTGTCAATTACAATTGGGCACTTCACCAACTTGATGTGAAGAATGCTTTCTTACATAGGAATTTATCTGAAGAGGTTTACAAGGAGCAACTGCCTGGATGTTTGCTCAGGGGTCGTTTGGGAAAGTGTGCAAATTACAGAAGTCTCTGTATGGATTGAAGCAATCTCTTCGTGCCTGATTTGGAAGATTCAGTACTGTAATGATTGAGTTTGGCTTGCGAAGAAGTGCATATGATCGCTCAGTGTTCTTTGCATTGTCTAATTCTCGGTGCATTTTATTGGTTGTATATATGGATGATATAATGTCCACTGGAAGTGATGAAGTAGGGATCACAAGGTTGAAAGCATTCCTTGGGACTCGTTTTCAGACAAAGGATTTAGGACCATTGAAATACTTCTTAGGAATTGAAGTTTCTCGCAATCATAAAGGGATCTATTTATCTCAAAGAAAATATTGTCTGGATTTATTGAATGATGTTTGTTTTATTGAGGCAAAGACTTATGATGCGTCTATGGTACCAAATGTGAAGTTAAAAGTTGAAGATGGAGGCTTGCTTGAGAATCCTAAAAAATATAGGAAAATTGTGGGAAAATTGAACTATCTTACTATCACTCGTCCTGATATCGCCTTTCCAACAAGTATTGTAAGTCAGTTCATGTCATCTCCTAGAACTTCACATTGGGATGTTGTTTTTCATATTTTGACATATCTAAAAGGTGCGCCAAGACGTGGCATCTTATATCAAAATTATGGTCACCATACTATAGAAGGATTCACAGATGTTGACCATGCAGGAAATCTTTTAAACAGGCGCTCTACCACAGGTTATTGTGTTTTTGTTGGAGGCAATCTTGTTTCTTGGAAGAGTAAGAAACAGAGTGTTGTATCCCGATTAAGCGTAGAATCTGAATATAGGGCTATGGCGCAGACTACCTATGAACTCATATGGTTACGTCATTTACTTGGTGAGATTGGGATTGTTCAATCTAAACCAATGAACTTAGGGTGTCACAATGAAGCAGCCATCTGTATTGCAAATAATCCTGTGTTTCATAAGAACCAAGCATGTAGAAGTCGATTGTCATTTTATCCGGGAAAAGCTAGAAGATGGATCAATCTCAACTCAACATGTCAGAACAGGGAGCCAATTAGCTGATGTGTTCAACAAAGCATTATCAAAGAATCAGGTTAATTATATTTGTAACAAGCTGGGCATGATCAATATCTATGCTCCAGCTTAAGGGGGAGTGTTACAGAATATAGCAGTTACGTAGTTATAGGGATTATATAGTTAATGTAAATAACATAGTCATAGGGATTCTAGCATGATTATAGGGATTATTTTCCTAGTTTAAACCTATGTATTCTTGTATAAATACCTGTAGTATTATTCTAAGATGAATACAGAAAACTTATTCTTCTCATTCTTCTCAATAACCCTCTATTTATATACATTATGAGTGCCTAAAAATGGTAAGGGGATAATATCCCAATCCCTACAATAAAGCTACAATCCTATAATATATATGCATTAATTCATAATCTATAAGGGTAACAGTAGTAAAGAAATGTAGTACATCATTTTTTTCTTACTTATCCACTATGCTACGAGTCTTCTAGTTTCCTTTCTAAAGAGCCATTTCCTTGGAATTTTGTTGAATCAACGAGGTTACAATATAGATCAAAATACTAATGGTTTCAAAAATATGTGTGGAAGTCAAAAAGTAAGTATCCAAGCCAAAGCATTAAAGAGAAACATCAAAAGCCAAAAGAATAAATGAAAAAGATCAAGACATCAAAATGAGTCAAAGTCAAGAAACATGAATCAAAATCATGACGAAGAAATGATGCAAATGAGCTTAAAGTCTATAAAAGAAATAAAAGAGAAAAAAATTAGTCTACTACAAGCTTTAATTTGGTGGGATTGAAGGGTGGGAATTGAATTGACAACAGAGACAATAAGGGTAGACTACGCTAGGATTCCTTATTAGAAAAGAAATAGTAGTAAGATAAATAGTTTATTTTAGTTTTAGGTATGTTATCCAAATCGGGCTCTCCAAGTTTCTTTCCTGGTTCCACTGGTTTATCACAGGGTTTACAGCCACTCAAAGCTATCTCTTTTAATAAATCCAAAGTCTACTTTCTTTGAGTCACCACAATTCCCTTCTTGGATCGAGCTACTTCCATGCCAAGAAAATATCTAAGCTGCCCCAAGTTTTTTACTTCAAATTCCTTCCCGAGTTGAGCTTGTAACTTCCCTATATCCAATGATTATGATATCATCCACATACACTATTAGGACAGCAATTTTACCTTCCCCAGCCCTTTTAGTAAACAAGGTATGATCTAATTAGCCTTAAAAATACCCCTGACTTGTCACAAACTTGGTGAATCTGTCAAACCAGGCTCTTGGGGACTGTTTCAGTCCATATAGGGATCTTCTAAGTTTGCACACCTTGTCTCCAAAGCTTTTCTTGAACCCAGTAGGTCGTTCTATGTACACTTCCTCTTCTAAATCACCATTCAAGAAAGCATTTTTTACATCTAGTTGGATTAGAGGTTAGTCTAAACATGCAGCCACTGACAATAGGACCCTGACAGTGTTCAATTTTGCTACTGGAGAGAATGTTTCAGTGTAGCCACCCCAAATGTTTGAGTGTAACCCTTTGCTACCAACCAAGCTTTATGTCGTTCTATTGAACCATCTACATTGTATTTAATGGTAAATATCCACCGACATCCAACCAGTTTTTTCCCTCTTAGCAGATCTGTTTTCTTCCAAGTGCCATTCTTTTCCAGGGCCTTTAACTCTTCCAAAACTGCCTCCCTTCACTCAGGAATAGCTAAAGCATCATGTGCATTGTTTGGAATTTCTGCACTAGTTGGTGTGGAAATAAAGGCAGAAAAAGTTGGAGACAAGTTTGCATTAGAGACAAAGTTAAAAGTAGGGTATTATGTGCATGATCTTTTTCCTTTTCTCATTGCAATAGGAAGAAAAATATCACCAAGAAGATCATTTGAGTTACCTGGTTGTGAACTATTAATTTCAGTCTCAGATGGTGAGGGGTTCGGATTCAGATTCGGAGATGATAATTGGGTTGTATCAAAGATTACTTCCCTTGCTCTCCTGCTATATACTGCACCGTGAAATGTTCTCTGCTTTTCACTTCCTGCTTCCTCCTGATTTTCTATTTCCTCCCCCTGACCAGTAATCGTTTTTACTGTTGGTCCTTCTAGGTTCAATATCTCAGTTTTTTTTCCACTAGACCTCTCATCTTCCTCACTTAAATACTCCCCCTTAAGATGAGTGTGACTATCATAAGGTTTACCTTCAAAAAATGTAACATCCATAGAGGTAAAAAATTTCCGGGATGTTGGATCAAAACACTTATATCCCTTTTGGGTTCTAGAGTATCCAACAAAAATACATTTGATAGCTTTAGGATCTAGTTTGGATTTCTTGGGATCATGGTTATAGACAAACACAGTGCTTCCAAATATTTTCAGAGGGACAGGTGGGTTCGGTTTTGTGTTAGGAAAGAAGGAAGAGAAGATTTGTAATGGGGTTTGGAATTTTAAGGTTTTGGAGGGAAGTCTATTGATCAAAAAATTGGCAGTGAGAACAGCTTCTCCCCATAGGTATTTTGGGACATTTGTTTGAAAGCTAATAGCCCTAGCTACCTCTAAAAGATGTCTGTTTTTTCTTTCAGAAATTCCATTTTGCTGTGGGGTGTAATTGCAGGAGGTTTGGTGGATAATCCCTTTGCTATCTAGAAAATTTTTTACTGCCAAGTTCACATACTCCTTCCCATTATCACTTCTTAACATTCTAATCTCCTTTTGAAATTGAGTTTTCACCATGTTATAGAAGGATACTACTGTGGCATAAACTTCCGATTTATCTCCCAAAAGAAACACCCATGTGACCCTAGAGCAATCATCAATAAAAGTGAGGAACCACCGCTTTCCATTAGGTGTGTGAGTTCTAGAGGGACCCCATAAATCACTATGTATTAACATAAATGGCTCTGGACATCGGCTGTTTTGAATGGGGTAATGACTTCTATGAAGTTTAGCTAACTCACAACATTCACATTGAAAAATAGCACTTTTATTGATAGACAAATGAGGTAGCACATACTTTAGGTATTGCAAACTAGGGTGTCCTAACCTATAATGCCACATCATTATTTCTTCCTCCTCCTTGTTGACAGTAATGTGACAGCTCCCATCTCCATGTTCCTTGCCTTCTTCTTGCAAAATATATAAGTCTCCAATAACCTTAGCAACCCCAATCATCCTCCCCGATTCCAAATCCTGAAACATACAATGAGTTGACCAAAAATTAGCTTTGCAATTCATATCTTTGGTCAGCTTGCTAACAGAAACAAGGTTATAGGATAGATTTGGAATGTGAAGAACATTTTTTAGTGTCAAGGTTCCTGAAATAGGAACTGTCCCTTTCCCTGCTACTGAAGCTAGGGAACCATCTGCAATTCGGATTTTCTGGTTCCCTGCACACGGTGAGTAAGAGGAAAAAAATTTGGAGCTACCAGTCATGTGATCAGTGGCTCCAGAGTCAACTATCCAAGAGTAGAAGGGTATAGAACAAACAAAGGCTTTTGGAAGGATTTTACCTGATTGGACTATAGAACAAGAGGGTTTTTTTGAATTCTCATCTGGAAGAAAGGTGTACAGATGATCAAGCTGTTCCTTTGTGAAAGGAAAGGTCCTGGTTGAGTTTGAAGTGTCCTGGTCATGATTGGGCTGATTCCCAGCTTGCAAAGCCTTCCCTTCTCCTGCTCCACTAGTCCATTTTTTCTTCCAATATGTTGGTTTACTATGTATCTTCCAGCAGGCATCTCTTGTATGCCACAGTTTTTTGCAAAAATCACACAAAGTTTTTTGCTTGTTTTTACCTTTTTCACCCTCACTATCACTATTCTTTGAGACCAAGGCTTAACCTTCATTCTGGAATTATATAGTTCCATTTTTTCCCAACATGACACTTTTCTGAGCTTCCTCTCTTCTAACTTCAGAGAAGACTTTTTGGATTGAAGGTAGTGGCCTTCTTCCCAAAATCCATCCCCTAACTTCATCCAATTCTTCCTTCAAACTAGCCAGAAAAACAAACACACTTCCCCTGTTAACTTTTTCTCTATATTGGGCTGCATCTTCTAGATCTTTCCACTTTGTTTCCTCAAATAGATCCAACTCTTACCATATTATAGTCAGCTTATTATAATAAACAATCACATCTTGCTCACCTTGTTGCATCTTCCACATTTTTTACTTGAGTTCAAACAGTTGAGCATAGTTTTCTAGGTTTGAATATGTTTCTTTGACTGCTTCCAATACATCTTTGGCTGTTGGGAGAAAAATAAAGGGCCTTCCAACCCTTGATTCCATGGAGTTGACAAGCCAGGCTGTAACCGTGGCATTCTCCAAGCTCCACTGGTCAAAATTGGGGTCTTCTGGTCTTGGAGTTTGGACTGATCCTATTATGTACCCTATTTTTCCTTTTCCAGTGATTACTAGACGGGCTGATTGGGACCATTCTAAGTAGTTTCTTCCATTCAGCTTCTGGATTGAAATATGTAAGGAATTTTCTGGTTGTATGCTAACTTAATTAGGTTGATTTTCTGAACCAGAGAGAGGGTAGAGGTGCTGGTAGTCTCGAGGGATGAAGATCGAGATCCCACCATTGCAGCCTTGTAATTCATGGAAGAGTGTGAAGCTCTGATACCATGTAAAAACTTCTCTATTTTCTTAGATAATAGAAGTACAACTGCTGCTATTTTTATATAGAGCTAGGGTACATAGTTATGGGAGTCTTCCTAATTAGGAAAACTCCTTATTTGGAAATATCCCTAATATAGCTAGATATTACAGCTAAGGATTATCTATAAGGATAATCCCTTGATTAAAGGACTATCTATTATTACAGGATTCTCCACAGGTGGATTTTAGGAAAGTTTTCGATTATGTTGAGTGGGACTTTATATTAAGGACTCTAAGAATCTTAGGGTTCCCTAAGGTTTTTGTTAATTGGATTAAGGAATGCATAACTACTCCTACTTACTCCATATTGGTTAATGGTGTTCTAGCAAATTCTTTCAGAAGTGTTAGAGGCTTAAGGTAAGGTGACCCTATTTCTCCTTATCTCTTTATAATCTATATGGAAGTGCTTACTCAACTATTCCGAAAGAAGGTAGGGGAAAGCCATCTGTTCAAATTCCATATCAAATGTAAGAAGATAGAGTTGATCAATTTATGCTTTGCGGATGACCTACTACTTTTCTCTAAAGCGCATAAGGGATCTATTGAGCTACTTATGTCAACTTTATCTGAATTTAGGACTCTTTCAGGGTTGGAGATTAATGTTGCTAAGAGTCATTACATACTAGCTACAGGGGCAAATATGATGGAGAACAGAATCTCCCAAATTACTGGAATGAGGAGAAAATTAGCCCCTCTAACTTATTTGGGACTCCCTAATACCACAAAAAGGACCCAATATTCAGAATGTCAGCCTTTGTTTGATAAGATCCAGAAACAATTAGGAATGTGGACTAATAGAGAATTATCTTTTGGAGGGAGGCTTCAGCTCATCAAAGTTGTGCTGAACTCCCTTCATGTATATTAGTCCTCTAACATCTCATTAGCAAAAGGAGTCATCAAATCTATGGAGAGACTATTCAGAAGATTTCTATGGGAAAACTTGAATACAGAAAGACATTTTTCCAAGGTCAAATGGTCAGAAGTTTACAAAAGCAAAAAAGAAGGGGGACTAGGATTAATATCCATTGCCTTTTTCAATAAAGTAGCATTGACCAAGAATCTATGGCATATTCTCACAGATAAGAATTCTCTTTAGATCCGATGGGTGCACAGCTTGCTGGAACCCCTCCCCGGGCGGGCCCACAGGCCCGACATCCTGCGTGACATCTGGACCCGTGGCTCGCGGGGGAGGAATTCCCCACCAGGGATACTTAAAACGAAC
>JAOTAY010000004.1:2085432-2122246 GCA_025629805.1 Erythroxylum baracoense
AAATTGTATGAACTTAGGTTCTTTAGAATCTTAAGACATAGATGAACAATTGTTTAGAAGATGACTTTGCCAAAAAAACCTTATTTACCAGGTGTAAATTGGATGTGAAGTTCATAAAAGAAAAAACAAAGGAATGGAGGCGCTTCGGCCAGATACAGGTCGCGATCGCGACTCTGCTGAAATCATCGCGGTCGCGACGCGTCGTGAGTGACGCCTTCCGAACGCGAGGCCACTATGGATGTCGCGATCGCAACTCCGAAGGTTATACGCGAGAGACGCCTTTCGAACATATGTTGGTTTTTGATGATATTTTGAGTTGTAGACGTCCAAATGAGGTGATTCTTAATTCAAATTAAACTAGAGACATACTTCTACAACTTTTTTGAAGAAGTTTAAAATTAATTCTGTCTCTAAGATTTTCAAATTTTGGTGCAAATTGAGTCTGGATTGAGGTTATAGTACTACCCGAGACAAAAATTTTGTTTTGCTGTTTTCATAAAAACTGAATGGATATAGGCTGAATCAGACAAAGGTATCTTCACAAAAGTTGTAGTTCATTCTCTTATATTTCAATTGGTACTAAGTTTGTAGTTTTTAGATTTCTGAGTTGAAAGTTATGAGTTGTATAAATTGAGGGTGTGATCCTGAACTAGCCAAAATTCAATTATACATAGTCTGTGGTATTTTGAGTATAATTCATAGGATACTAAACCAAATTGGACGATCTTAGTGTCATTAGAAACTTAAGAGATAGAAAAACAATTTTCAAGAAGAAAGTATCCTCAAATGACTTCATTTTCTAGGTGAAAAAGAACTTGAAAAGTTGACCCGAATGTGTGTCTTAGAAAAAATCTGAATTGAAGAAATGAGTTATGAATTTTGATTTTTATGGGTTTATTGAGATATAAACCATAAGTATAAATGATACTTATGTGTGTTGGAAATATGTATGAAAGTGTGATGTGAATAACGGAAAGATACCCAGGATTGTCATGAATATGCATTGTACATAATTCATTTCATACATGTGCATTACTAAACACTCATAATTTTGCAAATTGTATTATATATGTATGGTGTTTGATATAGAGGAGCAACTGGAACGTCAACCTCCAGACGTTGCTGGAACTTCCAGACATTAGCTTCGGGAACAACTTGTGAGTAACCTAGACGGTCTCACTTAATTACTTGTTTGTTTAAATTACGTTTTGAAATGATTGAATGAATGTGATTGATTATGTTGGTTTCCGGACAGGAGGTCCGATGATTGTAATGCTTGGTTGAGATATTGAAGTGTTGCTTGTATGTGAATGAGATGAACTAAGTGTACATAATTTCATGATAAATGTGTTTTGAATGAGCATATGCATGAAAGTGAAAATGTTTTGAATGGGATCATGCAAGTGTGATTGATGCATTTCATGTCATAAATGCATGAAACATAATGACAGTTGTGACTAGAGTAGCCACCGATCAGAGCTTAAAGCTCAACGAGTGAAAAAAAGCCTCAAGCTCAAAAGCGATTCAGAGCCTTAGGCTTAACGTTTATTGAGCCCTATATGGGACATTTATCAATGAGCCCGGTATGCAAAAATAGATACGGGACAGTTTAGTCACTCGGTCACAATAACGTAATAATTGGAAAAGAGTCTCATGAGCAATTCATATGCATTTGCTTAAGTATGTTTAACTGATTGAAATGCAATTTGCCTATGCTTAAGTGAAAATGTGATACTAATGTAAAGTACAATTTTGTGAAATATGCGTTATGTGAAATGTTGTGTTGCGTGAATTAAGTGAACCATCGATGATGGTTACCTCATTGAGTTCACAAAACTCACCAAAATTGCAACGTTGTCTTTTCAGGACCGAGAGACGACTCTAGCTACCGAGAGGCTCTACCAGCCGTGTAGATTGTGATTTGGCAAGAGAAGTCATGGCTCAAAGGTCAGTCAATTGGGATTTTTTGACAAATTAGATAGACTTTGTATATTTTCCTCTTTCATGTCGTACTTTTATACATGTAGTAAGTGTTGGAAAATATAATGTAGACTTTCGGTTTTGTGAAATGAAACGAGAAAAAAGTTGGTTTTAAATTATTATAATTTTATTATGATGCTTTATAAGTGAGTAATGATATGATGCCTTGTGAAGTGACTGTAGTGATCAAACGTGGCTCACCCTTATCGTAGGATATATACCGAAATGACCTCCGAGCATCCCGGTGTATACCCTGCGGTAAGGAGGCGCTACAATATGAGTATGGTCCCTTCTAAATGAGGTGTAACACTATGAAAGACAAGTGGAATGTGCATGAATTACACAATATGTTGGCTCAGGAGGAAACAAGACTTAAAAATCAAGGAAATCATTCCATCTATTTTGTGAAATATCAAGGAGCGAGTAAGAAAGTACATAAGAAACATGGAAAGGGGAAAGGACCACTAAAGATCAATGAGTCCTCTGTTAAGATCTAGAAGAAGGAAAAAATAACAAATGTCACTTCTGTGAAAAATTTGGACATTTCTAGAGGGACTGTCCACGACGTAAGGTTTGGTTCGAAAAGAAAGGTAAGCTTAAGGCTTATGTATATTTTGAATCAAATTTAACTGAAGTTTCACGTAATACTTAATGGATTGATTCTGGATGTACGACTCATGTTTCTAATACTATGTTGGGAGTCCTTACGATCCAAACCTCAAACCCAAATAAGAAGTTTGTCTTTATGGGGAATAAAGTAAGGGTTCTAGTGGAAGCAGTTGGGACTTACCGTTTAATCCTGAATACTAGACATCATTTAGATTGATTTGAAAATCTTTATGTGCCTAGTATTTCTAGGAATTTGATTTCTTTATCTAAACTTGATGTTACTGGATACTCTTTTAAGTTTGGTTGGATTTTTCAGTTTGTTTAAGCATACTAGTATGATTGGATCTAGTATACTTTGTGATGGTTTATATAAATTGAATTTTGATAATTCATATGTTGAAACTCTTATGACCTTGCATCATAAAGTTGGAACTAAACATAGTTTGTGAATGAATGTGTTGCTTACTTGTGGTATAAGCGTTTAGGTCATATTTTCAAAGAAAGACTGGATAGATTAGTAAAGAATGGAAGATTCCAGATTTGGATTTTATTGATCTCAATATTTGTGTGGATTGTATTAAGGGAAAGCAAACAAAACACACAAAGAAAGGTGCCACGAGAAGCACTTAGCTTCTTGAAATTGTACACACTGATATATATGGACCTTTTGATATTAATTCTTTCAATAAAGAAAAATACTTTATCACCTTTATTGATCATTATTTGCGTTACGAATATGTCTATTTACTGCATGAGAAATCTCAAGTAGTGAATGCCTTAGAAATTTATATAACTGAAGTTGAAAGGTAGCTAGATAGAAAAGTAAAAATCGTTAGGTCTGATAGAGGTGGTGAGTATTACGGAAGATATGATGAAAGTGGACACCAGCCTGGTCCATTTACTAAATCCCTATAAAAGCAGAGCATATGTGCTCAATACACAATGCTAGGTACACCACAACAAAATGATGTATCAGAAAGGCATAATCGAACCTTAATGGACATGGTTAGAAGTATGTTAAGTAATGCATCTTTACCCTTATTATTATGGTTGTATGCCTTAAAAACTGTTATGTATTTGTGAAATAGGGTTCCTAGTAAGGTAGTTCCAAAGACACCTTTTAAACTATGGACTGGTAGGAAACCTGGTTTAAGGTACCTACATGTCTGGGGTTGCCAGGCAAACATAAGGGTTTATAATCCATAAGAAAAGAAACTGGATGCAAGAACAATCAGTAGATATTTCACTAGTTATCCATAAAAATCTTAAGGATATAGATTTTATTGTCCTAAACATAGTATAAGAATTGTTGAAACTGAAAATGCTAGGTTTATTGAGAATGGTGAAATTAGTGGGAGTGACATTTCACGAAATGTGGAAATTAAGGAAGTTAGAATACAAGTCCCTTTAACTTGTGTTCCCACTACTCAAATTATTGTCCCTCAAATTGTTGCACTACATAACAATCATAAAAAGCAACAAATACATGCTCTTGACATTCAACATGAACCTATAATAGAACAACCACAAGAAATAGTGTTAAGAAGATCCCAAAGAGAAAGGAGATCTGTTATTCCGAATGATTATGTGGTCTATATACAAAAGTTGGAAGATGCTTAGGAATTAATGGTGATCCAGTTTCATTTTCACAAGCCATTAACAGTGCTAATGCTAATAAATGGTTAGATGGAAAGAAAGATGAGCTTAAATCTATGGAACATGATGGTGTTTGGGACCCTGTAGAATTACCTGAAGGATGTAAGAGAGTTGGATGTAAATGTATCTTTAAGACAAAGTGTGACTCTCATGGCAACCTTGAACGTTACAAGGCTAGACTTATTGGTAAGGTTTTTACTCAAAAGATGGCATTGACTATAAGTAAATGTTCTTACTAGTTTCCAAGAAACATTCTCTCAGAATTATCATGGCACTAGTGGCTCATTATGATTTAGAGCTACATCAGATAGATGTGAAAACTGCTTTTCTAAATGGAAATTTAGAGGAAAATGTAGATATGGATCAACCAATGGGTTTTTTCAGTTGAAAGGAAAGAACATATAGTGTGTAAACTGAAAAAGTCAATATACGGACTAAAGCAAGCTTCCCGCCAATAGTATCTTAAGTTTAATGATAATGTTGTTTCCTTTAGTTGTAAAGAAAACATTGTTGATCGGTGTATATATCTGAAGGTCAATAGGAGTAAGTTTATCTTTTTGATTTTGTATGTTGATGATATCTTGCTCGCAACTAATAATCTTGGTCTATTAAGTGAGACTAAGTTGTTTCTCTCTAACAACTTTGAAATGAAAGATATGGGGCGAAATAGAAAGATTTTGGAATAGATCACAAGGAGTATTAGGTTTGTCTCAGAAAGCATATATTAATAACATTTTAGAGAGATTCAGAATAGATAAATGTTCATCATCTCCAGTTCCAATTCAGAAAGGAGACAAATTTAGTCTCATACAATGTCCAAAGAATGGTATGGAACAGAAACAAATGAAAGGAATTCCTTATGCATCTGTTGTTGGGGGTTTGATGTATGCTCAAATGTGTACAAGGTTAGACATTAGCTTTGTAGTTGGTATGCTTGGTAGATACCAAAGTAACACAATATTGGATCATTGGAAAGCTGCAAAGAAAGTCTTAAGATATTTGCACTGGATAAAAGATCTCATGCTTACTTACAGGAGGTCTGATCATCTTGAAGTAATTGGATATTCAGATTTTGCTGGTTGTGTGGATACTAGAAAATCTACATTTGGTTATGTATATCTTTTAGCTGGAGGAGCAATATCATGGAAGAGTGTGAAGTAGTTAATAATCGTTACATCCATCATGGAAGTTGAATTTATGGCGTGCTTTGAGGCCATGGTTCAGGCTAAGTGATTGTAAAACTTTATTTAAGGACTTGGAGTAGTCGACAGTATTGCCAGGCCATTGAAAATTTATTGTGATAATTCTGCAACAGCTTTCTTTTCTAAAAATGATAAGTATTCGAAAGGTGCTAAACATATAGAATTGAAATACTTTGCCATTAAATAAGAGGTCTAAAAATATAGAGTTTCAATTGAGCACATTAGCACTAATCTTATGATTGTTGACCCTTTGACTAAGGGATTATCGCCCAAAATATTTATGGGGCATATTGACAATATGGGCATTATTGCTAAGTAGGCATTAATGCATATTATGATGATGTTTATGTTTTAATGTAATTGACATTTTGAGCTCATTATTGAATTTGTTTCTGATCAATTTTGTGTTTCCCATTTATAAATCATTTCATGAAGAAGACTAACTTTGCAGTACATGGAAGGGAATATGTCGTTTAAATCACATACAACTGTCATGACTCACGTTATTTCTAATTCTTGATTATGATGACTAATGTATTGAATGCGCATGAAATTTAAATGATTCATGCAGATGGCAATGTTACATGAGCCAAGTGGGAGAATATTGGATTATGAATGTCTCATGTAATAAATGTTTATAAAGCTTAACACCGACATGATGGGTGTAGTAGTTAAGAGGTGGTTTTCTCAAAAACCATTTATAAACATTACCTCCTTTGGTCCTATTCTTGCCTACTAAGTTGCTTCTATCGATAACCATCAAATAAGGAGAAAGAACATAAATGAAAAAGAGAGGAAAAAGAATAGAAATACGAAAGATAATCATCATTAATCGAATTTATGGATCAAGGTATGATATGTGAGAATTATATATGTTTAAGATCCTGTATAACCGTATAATGAAGAAAAAGTTTTAATAGCTTTTGCTTTTCAGGTTTTTTGTGCTTGTTCCATATTTGCATTGTGATTTTGTGGTCAAAGATTGTTTCTTTTGTTGGATTTGCCTCTTGGGTTTACTTTGTTTCAATCACTTTGTGTTTTATTTGGGTGAGTTTGGTTTCTTCTTAAGATATCTAAAGGTAATGTATCTGGGTATATATTGTATGGCCTCCCTCTTCCGTTTGTTGCATTGGATAGTGAGGTCATTGTAGGTTCTGGATTTGGGTTGTTGTTTCCTGTCGAGTTTTTTTTTTGGGCATTTTAGAAGTTGCAATTTTTTGTTCTGGGAAAGGAAAGTTACAATCTTCATAGGCCTGTGAAGGTCATGTTCGAATTCTCTACTTCATGAAAGTTACAGTTTTCTCTTTCTTCTCATTTTTCTTCTTTCTTCATGAAAATCTCCTCTCGTTAGTATTTCAAGCTCTGTCAAGTCATACTTTGGAATAAGAAGTTGACAACGCCTAGTATTTTATACTATTGTTTTCCTTCACATATTTTCTTGTTGGTGAAGTGGAGTTTCCTGAGATCTATCAATGAGCTCGTCTTTGATTCTAGTTTCTTGCCAGTATCCGGTTATGTGTTTGTAAAGGCTTTAGGAATAGTCTATCTTCGTCTAGTTATTTAATCTTTCTTGTTAGTGTTTTCATTTTATTTTATTATTATTATTAGTAAAATTTTTACTTATAGTATTATATTTTTTTACATCTATATATAATTTTTTGTAATATCTTTCTACCATATTTACATATAACTATCAAAAACAGAGTTTTTATTAAGTAAAAGTAAGATTGCATATTATTAAATCATTCGGCTTAAGTAGTGGTGTGAGATTTCAACTACAACTGAGTTTTTTAATTATTATTTATTATAATTCTAATTAAGTACTAATCGTTTTTATAAGAGAGGAACACTTCACAATGGTAGGCGAAATTAAGGATGACAAATTATATCATACTCGGATTTAAATAGCTAGACATCGCTCGAATGAGCCATATCAATTTGATAAAATGATGTTGCTTTTGTCTTAGTCCGACCTCGACCGAACTCTAGAGGCGATTTGAACTTACCCCAGCTTATTGTCGTCATTAATTGTAAGCAATCATGATGGCAACACAACTTTTTGACACAGTATAAGGTCTGAGATTGTCTTTCCATGACGATCAATCCTCCGAGAGCAATTGACGCCGCCGTCCAAAATATTCCGGACAACAACGTTCAAGGAATGGATACCCTTGACTCGGTAAATCTCCACCTTAACATTTTCATCTACCCATCTGTGTCTCTGCAGGATGGCTTCTGAGTCTAAGGTATTTGCGAAGGAAGAGTTGTTCAGAAGAACCGAGACAACTTCCTTCACCCATTCCTCTGTTACAACCAACTCAAATCTCTGGATATCTGGAGGATGATGTGGGATGATTGAGAAGTTCATGTCATTTCCTTTGTCCCCCACCCTACTGTGTGCTACTTCATAAAGCGGAATCTTCCTGCCTGATGGTGCAGGAATGGTGTTGGCTGCTTGCGAGGAGCATTCTACATATAAATCTGTATCTGTCAGAGTGTCAGCTTTTTCAAGTGACGGCAATGGAGGTTCAAAGGAACTACAGGAGGGTTTTGATGCAGCTCCAGGGCCAGTACACTTGATGGCATTCCTCCAGAAAATATGCTTGCGATCGACCTAAATATGAGCAAATGAGTGTCTCATTATCCATAAGAATATTATATATCCTATTGAGCTAGATAGGGACGGATAAGAGAAAGTACCAACTGTTTTTCCAGGACTATCTCTTTCTTGTGTCCAGCGCTTCGCATGAAAATAAGAAGAGAAAGTAATTAGGATGGCATAATGAGCAGGGATGGCAAAAAGGTTTAAACCTGAAATGGTCCGATCTAAGCTGACTTGGACTTAGATTAAGCCTGAATCTGGTCCAAAATATTTCATGTATGTAGTCAGTCCTAGTTATTTTGTTTCTTCGACTTCAATGAGTTCATTGTTCAGAGTAGTTTTGATCGGGTCAGGATAAAAAAAAGTTTAAATTCAATCAAGCAAACAGGCTTGAACTTTTCGATTATGCTCAAAACCTGAACAGGATCAGACTCGGGCCTTAGAGAGCCTGAGCCTGATCCGGCTAATTGTTATTCCTAATAAGAGGCAAGCAAGAATAAGGTTCAAGTTGTAAGTAAAGAACAGAGCTGGGAAGTAATCCACCTGATACCACCACCACCAGCTGGTCCATTTGTATACAAAGCTGTAAACTCTCTTGTAAATTGAATTGCTTGCTCCTCCAGCTCGAACAATCCATCCATGCGTAACCTTATATCTTCTACAGCGTCCCCTGCCCGAGTTTTGCTTGTGGCTTTCACACTATCGAGTCCAATGACGTATGAAACTACTTTACTACTACCGTCAGGACACACTTCTTCCATCCATGACCTTACCTGATAAAATATGAACAGACTGTTAATTCACACTATTTCAGAAGAAAGAATCAGGGAAAGTAAACAATGGCCTCACAAGAAACTCAGCAGCTTCAGCTCGCTTCACACAGGTGCGTCCTCCATAGGATATCTCTCCCCATCCTTTCCATCCACAGTCCTGAAAAATGAAGAATTAGAAGAAGAAGACAATCAGGAAGAGTGATGCAAACAGAAGTACTGGATGAGCATTGCCAGGACATGTGAGCTGGGTTGCAATATAACTTCATTTTACTCAGCAAGGGAGAGGGGGAGAGGGGAAAGAGCTAGATGCTAGGAGTTCATGATGTAATAACATAGTTAGATCATAGTTAGATCCCATACAAACACACGTATATAGAGCAATTAGAAAAGAAATAACCGATCTTCCCAATTTCCTTGATTAAATCCATTCATGCCTCGCCTAAATTCTGTGGTGCAGAGAACATACCTTCGGTGACAATTGTAAGAGTTTATCAGGTATTGGTCTAGTAGATGGTTTTGCTCTACCACAGAGAACTTTGCAGCTTGACAATGGGTGAAATGTTACATCTTGGACATCAATCACCTGTATTTTAGTACAAATTTTCAACCCTTTTATAGAATAATCTATTGCAAGCCCTTGATCATGTCCATCTAACTTACCAAATCAGGGGTTATATAAGCACATGGATCACCTATCTCATACAGAAGCTGTTGGGCGCAAGTACTGAAATTCAACATGCCACCACTACCTTCTGCTTTTGCTACAACAACTTCTCCATCAAAACCTATTTCTGCATAAGGAAGTGATAGATCCAGGAGCGATTGAAAGGAAAAATCCCGGTACTTGTCACCTGCCCTAAAGAAGATGTAGAACGTCAGGTCTTGCGTGTCTAAAACTTTAAACGAATACCACAATTGCATGATAATGAATTTCTTGCAGAAATTTAAGCCAAAGAAAGAAAAACAACTAACCAGGGTGCATGAAGTATCCCCCGGTCAGTTGACAACCACACTCAAGTAGGTGGCCTGCAAGACAGCCTTGAGCTAGCTCCTTCACATCATTCCAATTCCAGCCTAGTTCATATACCTAATCATCACAGCTCAGTCAGTGAGATTACTCTCTGGAGAGAGTTAAACACAAGGATGCATAACACTATCTGCGGGAGGTTTTGCAAGGAGTTCTGCTGCTATATTTGGTACTATGAGAACATAAAAGCTTGATCAACAAATTAACATGACAAGACAGAAGAACAAACATTATTAAGCCTCGAAAGAGGCAAACAGTGGATGAAATTGATCGCAAAATAACAAGCTATCATACCATCGGAGCCAAGAACAAAGCGGCATCAGCAACCCGGGAAGTGATTATAACATCAGCTTGATACTTTTCCAGACAGTGGACAATGGGAGCTGCTCCCAGATATGTGCTTATGCCCTTTGTTGATTCAAACTAATATACATTAACCTCAAGAAGATGACAGAAGACAAAAGCATGTGTTAACTGGAGTGTCAGATTCTTACACCTTCCATCACATATGGTGAGGATTCTGAACCTGGATATCAACAAAGTATACACATCCTGAGTCACATAATTCAGAAACATTAGAGAATCAAGCTTTATACTGAAAATAAAACTAGGGTTCTACCTGATTTCCATGAAGGAACCTCGTGAGCTACAGCAACAGAAACACTAAGACCCAAACTGCTAGCTATCTCCAAAACCCTCTCCTGCGCACCAACAGCATCCACTAACCACATAACCAAGAAGGAACAAGGAACTCCGTCATCAAGAACACAGAAGAAGCAATCACATCAATGTCTACAAGAACCAGATTGTTTCATATTCTTACTTGCACCCATGTTGGTTATTATGCGAGTCCCTCTCTCCACAGCCAAACGTAAGAGCAAATGCATCCACTCCGCTACTACCCAAAAAGGATCAACCAAGAGCAAAATGAACTTCAATATGAACAGGCCAAAGATATACTTAACTCTTCATGGAACGGAAAATTACTGCGAATATCATAACCCACGCCGCCGGAGAGCATTGCCTGATAACGATCAACGAGAGTGCGCTCCGCTAAGCATTCTAGGACTAAGTAGTCAAGTTGTTTGACTCTCTGTAGCAACTTGAGCGCCGCCATTGGCCTGTCTCCTCCAAACCCAGCACCACATCCTATGTACACCTTATTCCTTCTCCGTCTTGGATTCACTCTCTGTTTCTTGCAATCCAAACATAACCTCATTAGCTCCTAACGATTTATGAGAAAATAAGAGCTCAAAAGCTAACCGGTTTGATCACGCAGTCGTAGATTTCATCCAATTCTTGACCGTCCATCGACTAAGACAACCTCAGTTCCCGCGAATTCCGATCACCGAAAGCGTAACAGTGATGATCGTAGTCAGGGACAAAGTTGAGTTATCACCAAGTAGTGGGATACACTGACATCGAGAACAGCAGTTACCATGAGTAGATTTCGTGATTGACCTGTCAGTCACTTCTAGATTGTGAAGTGACGATACTATCTTCACAAGCCCGCGTGATACATGGCCCAAAATAAATTGGTCCGTCTTTTTCAGGCATGTTCTCATTTTTCGCACCTATTCATAAGTTTCTTATCGCCTGTTTAGTTGACCATAATTAACGGAACGAAACGAATCAAAACGAAATAAAAGAGAATGGGCAGGTTTATAATAAAATGAAATATAATATAGTAAAAAATTATTTAAAAGGAATATAAAAATTTATAATGTTATATAATAAAATATTATTTAGAAGATGAATAAAATAGAATGTATAATAAATAACTGTTATATCTCTGACATTAAAACAATTGTTGTAAGAGATTTAATGCTATGATTTTAAAATAGAAATTATGTCCAACTAAAAAATCACCCACAACTATAACAAATAATTTTTTATATATTTTCTATTTTAAAATAATTGAAATTTTAATAAAAATTTTATTGTTTTTTATTAATTATATACAATTTATTATTAAATAAAATAATATTATTATTTATACAATTTTTATATATTTTCTATTTTAAAATAATAAAAATTTTATTGTTTTATTATTAATTATATACAATTTATTATTAAATAAAAATATTGTGTAATACTCACCTATTAATTACATCAATAAAAATAATATTATTATTTATACAAATTTTTTAAAATTAATAATTAAAATTTAAAAATTAAATACTTTTAAATTTCTTACCTACTAATTTTATCTCTACTGTAAATTATTTTTCTATTTAAAAAGAGTATTACACAATATTTTAAAAATAAAAATTAATCTGTTAATATAAAAAGTTTAAAATTGAATAGATATTAGATATTTATAAAATTAATTAAAAATAAAATAAAATTAAAAATTTTGAAGTAAAGTATTTGAAGAATTTAAATTTTATTAAAAAGATTAATAAATAAAAATAATTAATTTATTTAAATTAATAAAAATTAATTAATTTACAAAAATGATCGATTAATTAATAACTAATCAATTTTTAATAACAAAAATTATTAAAATAAATTAGAAAAAATAAATCGACTCAAAATTTTCATAATTGAATTAAAATTATTCCATTTTTTTATCATTATTCGACGTGAATGTAACCAATGCTTAAGACTTTCACTTTGCCAAGGCCCGAAAAAAAAAAACTTTACACAGATTTTTTATTTTTAAAAAAAGACTATTCTAACCATAAAAGAGCAACTTTATTAAATTTCTATCATTAGTATTATATTAAATTAAACATTAAATTAATTTGTTTAAATGTATTTTATATTTTAAAAAAAGCAAACGAAAGTGTTAAAAAAGAAAAGACAAAAACAGTGAGTAGATGCCCTAAGAAACACTGTTCTCTTTCTCGAAATTGGCCTGTTTTTTCCCACCACCATCTCCATGCCTGTCACCACTGCTCTTCTTCTTCTTCTTCTCTCGTAGCTTCTCCAAATTAGCCCCAATAGTCGAAGCCCTAAATTGTTCAATTTCACTCATTTTTTCCTCAGATCCGCCGCATTTCGGCTTCTAAGTCAGACGATCTTTTTCCGTCCAAATTCGGCGCTGTCTTCTCCTTTTCCGTTCAACGTACCTTAGACTCATAACTGTCTTCTTCTGTACAAATTTTTCCAGATTGACCCTCCCTAGCTTCGATTTGCTAACCTGTTTATTCTTTGCCCAAACGTAGTTATTTTGAATCTTGTTATTATCTTTGTTCGTAGGTTCTGTAAAAAATTTGGTTTTTGTATCAGATATTTACTTGGTTTGGGTTAGGGCTTTTTTTTTTTTCTAATGAACACGAACAACAATAGATGGAAGTACCCACCGGGGATCGGCGCCGGAAGGGGCGGAGGCATTAACGCGAACCCTAGTTTTCAATCAAGGGTTCCGCAGCAACAGTATGTGCAAAGGAACTTTGTGCAAAATCACCAGCAGTTTCAACAATACCAGCAGCAGCAGCAGCAGCAGTGGCTTAGGAGGAATCAGTTGCCTCCTTCGGAGTCCACCATCGACGAGGTCGAGAAGACTGTTCAGTCCGAGGCCCTTGACTCGAGGTTTGCTTACATAGGTTTTCAATTGTTTGATCTGAAAGGTTCTGGTTGTTGCATTTTGTTGTTCTTTCATTCGGAAATGTTTAATGTTGTGTTGTTGTATGCTTTAAGTTGTAGTCTGAAGTGTTGTTGCTTTTTGTTGGATTTCTCTGATTAGTTCTCAAGATTGGAAGTCGGGGCTAAAGATACCACCACCTGATACACGTTACAGAACTGAGGTATGTTCATTTTGCACTTGCATGCTTGTTCTTGTTGATGACATATCTTTATGTTGGTGGCTAGTGATGCAACTACCCTGGAAATTTTCAAGGATTGATTTCCTTTCATTTTCATTTTTAACATCCGTATTCACTTCTATGTCTTGTTCAAGGCCACTTTTGTATGAGGAGAACCTGTTGAGTTTTTATAGTCAATCCAAATTTGACTCTAAAAATGAAACAATGGCATGTGTGGTAAAAGTTCTTGTTTCTTTCTTGAATTGCATATAACATGCCAAGGCAGTCAAGGCATCTACCTAGCTGTGTCATTGTGCCAATGCAGCGTGCCAGACAGGGAAAGTGGCACAGTGCCTTTCAATACCTGGAACAAGGAACTTTTAAACCAAACACTTGCCTGGGAAAATATGCCATATAGATAAATAGATGTGATTTCTATTCCCTTCAGATATGACAGCCTTGATAAGAAATTCAATGAAGTAACATCTTTTGAACTTCATTCTGCTTTTTGAAAAGCATTGCAAACTCAAGTAGTTGTTTTGGTGACATGCAAGTTTTTTTTTTTAATTGGTTAGGGCTCTTGAAAATTATCAGGAGTATTTATAATTTGCTAAACTGATTTACCAGTGCTGATTGCTTTTTAAATTTTCATCTATCAGGATGTCACAGCTACAAAGGGAAATGAATTTGAAGATTATTTTCTGAAACGTGAATTGTTAATGGGTATATATGAGAAGGGTTTTGAACGGCCTTCTCCAATTCAAGAAGAAAGCATACCAATTGCACTTACTGGTAGTGATATTCTAGCCAGAGCCAAAAATGGGACTGGGAAAACTGCTGCCTTTTGCATTCCTGCATTGGAAAAGATTGACCAAGATACTAATGTTATTCAAGGTTGATTCAATTCTCTTTGTTTGGGATTTACCTTATTTAATATATGGAGGACATTAGACAGTTTTGGGTACTGTTGTTTTAATGTAAGATGGTTTCGCTTTTTTGTTCTCCTTCCCAAGAATTGGTCCAACATTTTTAAAAGATTTGGCCTTTAGTTTTATGCGACTATAATACAGAAAGGAATTGGTTTCTTTTAGTGACCTTTGCCCTGACTTTCACAAAAAATGTTTACTTCAAGTTTGTTTTGTGAGTAGTTTAAGCGTAGAATAATGCGATACCTGATTTGCTTCGAACTACTAGGTGTGTTTGCTTTGAGTACTGACCTAGAAAATTGAATTGACTTTCTAAATTCTAAACCTGTGATATTTTGTATGTTTTTTTATATATAGTTGTTATACTAGTGCCAACACGAGAGTTGGCTCTTCAGACGTCTCAAGTGTGTAAGGAGCTATGCAAACATTTGAAGATTCAGGTCATGGTCACAACAGGTGGTACAAGTCTAAAGGATGACATCATGCGCTTATATCAACCAGTTCATTTACTAGTTGGTACTCCTGGAAGAATATTAGATCTTGCAAAAAAGGGTGTCTGCATCTTGAAAGATTGCTCAATGCTTGTCATGGATGAGGTACATTCTATGCCCGACTTAGTTATTCTTGTATTTTGACCAAGGAGTTCTCATATCATTAATGAAAGTTGAAATTGACATCTCAATGGAGAATGGACAGAATTTGTGGCTTGAATTTCTCCGAAGAAAAACTGACCTTATTACCTTCTCAATGTATGGAATTCAGTTTCTTTTAGAAAAAGTAGCATAACAGATTCCCTTGATAGTTTAAGCCTTAAGGATTACTTTGGATATAATTGCATAAACATACATCTTGTCTTGATTTTATGTCATTCATTTGCTTCCCAGTTGGAACTGGCCATTCACAATTACTGTTATATTCTTAGCAGATTTCTTGTCACATTGTTTTCATTTGCTCTCTTGTTTAAGTTATCTATTTATGATCCTGTGGTAAAAATATCTGATGCCACATGCATCTTTGTATTTCAGGCTGATAAGCTTCTCTCTCCAGAGTTTCAACCTTCAATAGAGCAGCTGATATGTTTTCTTCCTGCAAATCGCCAGATATTAATGTATTCTGCCACATTTCCTGTTACCGTCAAGGATTTCAAAGATAGATATCTACATAAGCCTTATGTTATCAATCTCATGGATGAGCTTACTCTGAAGGGTATAACGCAGTTTTATGCTTTTGTGGAAGAACGCCAAAAAGTCCACTGTCTGAACACTCTTTTCTCCAAGGTTTGCCCAAACTAGGTTTTGTTGTTTGCTTTGAATTATTCTTTGTGAATATGGCGTCATTCTTGCTTTATATGCAGCTGCAAATAAACCAATCAATCATTTTCTGCAACTCTGTGAATCGGGTGGAACTATTGGCTAAGAAGATTACAGAACTTGGTTATTCTTGTTTTTATATCCATGCAAAGATGCTGCAAGACCATCGCAACAGAGTATTCCATGACTTCCGCAATGGTGCATGCAGGAATCTTGTTTGTACTGGTATGTGATGGTTTCCAGGATCTTAAATATAAATCAACGCATAACCTTTCTTTTGGTACTCTGCAGTGTTGCCTTACTTTCCAATCATAAGCTGTCACTGACTACAATAAGCATTTTGGTTGCTTGTGATCATATTGTACTGTGCATTGCATTTTTAGCTTGATTTTCCACTATTATGCAATTTTGAATTTGCCGTATGAAGTATCCCCTTTTTCTCCTTGCTTGACATTGTAATCTGGCATATGCGTTGAAAAGTAACTAACAGGAGCTTATGTACTCGATGCAGATCTGTTTACTAGGGGTATAGACATCCAGGCAGTGAATGTTGTAATTAACTTTGATTTCCCCAAAAACTCAGAAACGTATCTTCATAGGGTAAGTTGGATAAATTGGTTTTTTGTCAACTTTCCATTTGTTTTGATCCTTACAGTTTTCTATCGTTTTATGTAGGTTGGACGATCTGGAAGGTTTGGTCACCTTGGTTTAGCGGTAAACTTGATCACATACGAGGACCGCTTTAACTTGTATGCATTGTTCTCACACTGCTTGTCTAAACTTGAGGGCTTAGATAAAGCATCTGATATAAACTTGATCTACTGCCATTTTTCCCTCCAGGTATAGGATTGAACAAGAACTGGGGACTGAGATCAAGCAAATTCCTCCACATATTGATCAGGCGATATATTGCCGGTAATTTGTGGTAGAATATCGTGTAACGGAAGAACAGCGACTGGCAAAACAGGTTCGAAGTGGTGAGTACTCCGTGGATTTTGCCAAGTTGCTGGTCAATATTTGGTTCACTTGCTACCCGTCTGAAATTGCTTACTCTTAACTAAGCCTTAATGATTTGGCATTTGCTTAAACATGTCATAAAAGTTGTCAATGATGGAAGTTGATGGGTTGTATGTTCTTGTTCGGTAGGAATCAAGTTCGTCTTCTGCGGACTCTTGCTAAGAATTAGATGTTGTTGATGGAAGACTTGGGATTTCTATATCATGGGATGCGTTTTCTTTAGTTTTCTGGATTTATATGGAGGATTATAATAGAGTTAAAATATTTTGTTTTTAACAGTCTGAGTCTGAGTCTCAGTTTGGTTGAGTTCTTACTTATCGTACTAGCTTTTATTAATACCATCTATAATACTATAACAAATTAAACTTTGTCTGTTATTATTGGGGATAACAAATTAAAGATAGTTTAATCTTTTAAATATTTTTTAATTTAGTGATTAATTTTTTAAATATTAAAAAATTATAATTAAATCAAAAGGTTATTTTTATCGATGTAATTTCGATAAATATTTTGTGGATGTTTAAAACTAATTCTTAATCTTTAAATTATATTATTTGTTTCCAAATTTGTTTAGATTTTTGTTAAAAATAATAGTGACCAATAACGGTACAAATATTATAAGTAAATTAATCAAATATATAATTTAATTTAATTTAATTTGATATAAAATAATAATTTATTATTGCATTAAATTATTAATTTTGTTAGTCTAGATTGGATTTAGGAATTGGACTACACTGTAGAATTAACAACAATTGATTTGTATCAATAAATTTTGATGGAAATTTTTTTTAATTACTTTAATCAAATAAGAGAATTCTTTTTAATATAATTATAATGCCAATTACATAACGAAAAACATGAAATACTTTAGTAAAGAACATCTAATTAAATTTAAGCTAAACTTAAATTTTAAACAAATTTGATTAATTTAAATATTTTACAACCCGTGTAGGTTTATAGCATTGGTGAAGATTGCGTGTAAATCAATAATTAAAAAATTCAATTAGTTTAATTAGTTTAACTGTTAAAATTTTAAATTATCTAATTTTTTTATTTATTTTTAACCTTTTATTTTAATAGACCAGTTTATTAATTAATATGTTAATTTTATGAATTAATAAATTATTATAAATCACAATAAATTAATTAATTTTTGTTTAAAACTTTTTTATAAATTAAACTTTAATTTTTATATATTTAAACAATTTCTTTATTTTAAATTTTTTAAATTTATAAAAATTTTAGTTAATTTTATAATTATAACCACTATTTTAACTTTTCAATCTCTTATTTTATTAATTTCAAAGTATAAACCGCTGATATCTCTCAGAACACTCACCGACTGCATTTATGGTACCGAAGCCATTTCTCATATTTCCTCCACCCTAATTCTTTTCTACTGCTTTCTTTATCACCAAACAAACTGACAAGCTCACTGGACACATTCGAATTCCTTATCATATAAATTAAGAGCAAAAGGCAATACCCTTTTTATCTTTTCCTTTTCTTTTTTCTAGTTTCTCTACATTTTTTGTTGCAACGGAGCTTGGAAGTTTTTCTCGTCCTGTTACTGTATGGCAGGCAAGTGAACCAAGGAAGGACTGGTTGAAGAAGCTGAGTAATTTGATGGTCACTGTCAAAGTCGGGCTACCCTGCCATTATTAACTCTTCATCTTGTAAAATTTCTGTGTCTAGTCCACAAAGAATCCACCTTTAATGCATTTCACTTTCATCTTCAATTCTTCATTGCATTATTACTCTCTTCCTTCCTCTGTCTCTGTCTCTGTCACTCTCTTGCCAGTTCTGAACAGCGAAATCCGTCAAAACAGGAAACCCCATCTCATTAACTCTTTTCACTGTTTCTACAAGGTCTTTGAGGCTCTATGATGATTCAACTTCTCACTTGTCATGCATAGATTGGACGTGTGTTTTAGTCTAGTCTCGTTCATACGCAAATTTATTGCTCTTTACACCAGCTTGAAACTCGCTGATCGTCCTTTCTTCCACACCCTTATTAAATGCCCACTTTCGATTTCCCTAGATAAGAACAAACTTCGCATTTAAAGCTCTCTATCTCTCTCTGGATCCATGGCACACTCGTCTACTCTGGCTCTCTCTTTACGGCTTCTGTCACCTGTGTTTAATAATGCGTGTGCACCTTTTTTTCTAATGCTTACCTTTTTTCTTTCACAGTAAAGGGTTTCGCTTGGTGGTTTTGAAATTTCGTTGAAGTTGAAAAGTAAATGGGAAGGACACCATGTTGTGACAAGAATGGGTTGAAGAAAGGTCCATGGACACCTGAAGAGGATGAAGTTCTTGTTAGTTACATAAAGAAGCATGGCCATGGAAGCTGGCGCTCTCTTCCCAAGCTTGCAGGTAGGTAGATAGATGGTTTAAGCATTTGGGAAGCAAATGTAGCTTAAAAGTGATATTTTTTGCGAACTTGTTTTGCATTTTGATTGGGACCCAGAAGAGAATTGGTTGGAATTAGACCAAAAATTTCCTGTTTAACTCGTTTAAGCTCGCATTCTGCGCGGCTGTCTCTCCACTTCCCTGTCAATTACTGTTTGTTCCATTTCCTACCTGAGAACTGTTATTACTCACTCCTGAAATCGAAATTATTATTTAGTTATATTTCTCCTTCATGATAATCGCCTTCATTATTAGTTTTGTGAGGATTTCCAAGCTTTCATTGAAAGCTATCTCTTGTTTAAAGATGTCATTCTTGCTTGAAGGAACGTCAATGTATCAATTGTTGACTGATTTTTACCTGTTTGAACAGGTCTGCTTCGCTGTGGAAAGAGTTGCAGACTAAGGTGGACGAACTATCTCAGGCCAGACATCAAACGAGGTCCATTCACACTTGAGGAAGAGAAGCTAGTAATTCAGCTTCATGGTATTCTAGGAAACAGGTATTTCCTTTTTGTTTTACTTCTTAAGAAATTTGGATAGAGCTGGTGTGACAAAAGATGAGCAGGCTCAAAACAAGTTAGTGACTTGCATGGATTAAAGAGTTTTACAGATTCAGCCAAATCGCGTATATTGAAGTTGTTATTGAGAAATTGTGCATTATCTTGTTTCTACCTGGAACAACTTTTGTCAAGTGAATCTGGAAATCTTATCAGAGTTCCTACCTTGATGTACAGGTGGGCGACCATTGCCGCTCAACTACCTGGAAGAACAGATAATGAGATCAAGAACTTATGGAACACCCACTTGAAGAAGCGCCTTCTTTGTAAGGGACTAGACCCTCAAACTCATAAGCCTTTAGCCTCTTGTGGAATAGCCATAAAGGGACCTGCATCTCCCACCACTCGCCATTTGGCTCAGTGGGAAAGCGCTCGCCTTGAAGCTGAAGCACGACTTTCCAGGGAATCCTCATTCGTCCACACATCTGGGAAAACTGATTCTGATCATTTCCTACGCATGTGGAACTCACAAGTTGGAGAAGCATTCAGGAAATTGAACAAGGATAGGAAACCTGTCTGCCAAAGCCCAATCTCTCAGGCTTCTTCATCCACTACCAAATGTGGATCATTTTCAGTCATCACTTTAGATGTTAGTCCTCACTTGGCAGGGTCCTCTGGTACAGAAAACAATCAAAACGATGAAACTCAGTGCAAGAGCTGCAAACTTCATGCTCTAAATGCGATGGGTGGCTCTTCATCAAGCTCTTCTGATTTGGAGGATTCGACGGACAACACTCTACAGCTTTTGTTGGATTTCCCTGTTAACAATGATATGAGTTTCTTGGAAGAAAGTATGGATGATTGTATCAATTCTTCTGCAATGTCAACCAGAACCTCCTTCGTCTGTCCACTGTGAAGCATTCAGGAAAGCTAATCCTTATCGTTAGGCTTCTGTTGGTTAGTTTTCCAGCTATATTTCAGGAACTACGAGCTTTTAAACCTGTGTAAAAAGAAGGAAAGCTCATGGTTCTTTGTGGATCTTTTTGGCCTAGTATAGTTAAAGCTCATGGTTTTATTTACTTGAGCCTTGGCAATTATATAGGAAGGGTATTTCCCCAACTAGAACTTTCAGAATCATCAGATATGCTATGTAATATTTCCAACTTTCTGATGCTATTCAATTCATCATATTTCTGCTTCTTGCCCCAATCTTACTGTTATTTCCTTTGGATTGCTATGTTTAAAAAACTTGATAATCGAAGGAACTGGTGCAGAATCATATTGTGGAAATATGGCAAGAGTTTGTTTAAGATATTCTTCAGGATTTCCAGTAAACTGATATGAAACATGATTTGGTTACATGATGTATAAGTAAAGGGAGGTCATCCAGATACTCCCAACAATTCTCTAACAAGATTTCATACAACTATCAGAATGAATTCACACATTTCTCACAGATGAAATATTGTCCATTTCTACAAATACACACAGCACAATATGATTCATTAATGAAAATTTGCTTCTCCAGCAAGTAGACATAAACAAGGTGGAAAGTATGAAAGGGGGCGTTAAACAAACAATCAAAACAGTACATCTATTTACTCATTTTAAGACCAGGTTTGCATTATCAGAAGCAGCCAATCCACTTCTTCGGAGTTTGTCCAGTAGCTCGGAATTTTGCAGCCATTTCCTCTGCCTTCAGAACTTCTTCTCCTTGTCTGGCTTCAACCACTGCCCTCTTTTCTTCAGCTTCTTTATGTATTAAAGCTATCTTGTTCTTAGTTTTCTCCCCATATTCTGCTTTTTTCTTCTCCAATTGTTCCTGTCATTTCTTGAATTTGTCAGTGCTTAAACCTACGCAAATAAGAGCTAAAAACCTGTCGAAAATCCGGAGCAGAACAAGGAATATGCTACTGTTTAATACTTGTGAGACATGTTAATGGGTAAGAACAGGAAGTCTTTGAATTAGAACCTCAATCTTTCTCAGTTTGGCTTCTAGAGCTGCCTTCTTGCTGTTCTCCCATGCAGCAACTTCTGAGATCTTTTTCTGAGCCCTGCTCAACAATACCAGGATAGAAGTTTCAAGATCAACATCCTCAGAAACTGAGTGGAAATTAAGTTTGCAACAAATAGTGACTAAAAACTAATAGGTAGATATCAAACTTTTTAGTTCTTTTAAAGTATATAACAAAAACGTGAAGGTAACTTTCAGAAGATAGAAGAAAAATTGATGCTGATGAGTAACATCAACTGGAAACCAGTTAAAGTGAAGTGTCAAAGTTTGATCAAAGTCAATATATCTTGATTATTAAGCTTCCTTTTAGTGCAAGTTTTTGGAACATTAGAGACAGCTTACTTGTTCTCTGCTTTACTTTTCTCGCTTTCTTCCCATGCCTTGACGAAGGAATTCCTCCTCTCTTTCTCAACCTCTGCAAGAGCAATATCTGGACAACAAAGTAATGGGCATAAATTAGTCATAGACAACGAAAATCTCCATTTTCATATGCAGAGAAACTGTGTTTATGTCATCTTAAGGGCCACATTATAGCAAAAGCTAAGTCTTGTAAATGATTATACACAAGAAGCAATTGATGGATCCAATCGTAAGTTGTTCTCCAATTCTACATTATTTACCAAAACTATTGTGAAATGAACATCAAAACGGAACAGTGGAGTATTTTAAGCACTTACCTCTGTCAAGAGAACCTCCTGAAATCTTCTTTGGAGCATCAGGTTCCGGAGGCTCTGATAAAACAAGAAACTCAATCACCTTATTGGTTATGTCATAACTAAAAAAGAATGATTTCCACTTCAACCAAATTGTTTTAATTCTAATGAGTATATACAGATTTCCACTTCAACCAAATTGTTTTAATTCTAATGAGTATATACAGAATAAAAACTTAAATTCTCTGCGATCTTGCTGAGTGGATTTCCACTTCAACCAAATTGTTTTAATTCTAATGAGTATATACAGAATAAAAACTTAAATTCTATGCGATCTTGCTGAGTGGATTCTTCTGTTTTGTTCCAATACCAACATGGATTGACAAAAGAGTTCGCCATCCAGTCTCAGTCAACACCAACACATTTCATGTAAGACACTGCTATATTTCCTTTTCTTTACAGCTTCAATTATTGAAGGCGAAAAAAGGAGGAAGTGAGGTCCCTCTTACGAGGATCCCATGATAGTTGGCCTTTAGTAAAGCAACCATTATTCAACCTCTTGTGGAGCTGTCAGGATCTTATTCAACCATGGCAATGAATGCATTTGGGCCCTACAGATACAGTTCCACCACGTAGGCAGAACTGCAACTATATAATGAAGTCTCTTCAAATCACATCATATCACACTACCCCACAATCTCAAGTAACAGTAACGTTTCAGATTTGGGAATAGCCAGCACAGCCTCGCTCAGCGATGTAATACCAAGAAATGACTCTTTTGAGAAAAAAGTATGAAGAGGCAAAGATGTCCATGACCATTTAGTATAAAATACACGAGGAGAGAGAGCATCATTATGAATTATTGCCAAACTTTTGGATGAACAGTTCACGCAAACTGTACGTACATACTCAGAATTGGTCGTAACGGTATCGAAAGTTGAGTCTTTTTTAGTACCATCTGTACAATATAGCAATCAGGAAACTTTGAAAAGGAGCAGAAGACAATAAACTTTCCCAGAATCCCAGACCAAGGACATAGAGAAAGAACGATAAGCAGAAATACCCGCAAAAAGAAATCTGAGGCAAGTACAACAAAACAAACAAATAAGACAAACCCAGAAGAAAAGCTGGAATCTTTCACACCCTCAGCTTTGGTTAAAGCAGAGTAAATCGCATACTTTTCACTTCCCATCCAAAAGCTATCTCACCATAACCAAGCACATACAATACACATAAAGACAATTCACTATGTAGAAGATGTATACATATATATATAAAGAAAGAGCTCTACTTTCTACAACAGCAAGAGCTTTGGATTCCTCTGAAGGTGGTGGCGCTGGAACCATTGCTTTCTCCTCCGTCACATCCTTCTTAGGTTCCACCGTAGTCTCAGTCTCAGTTTCCGGCTTGTTCACTGCCAATTCCGCCATTACTTTCAGCTATAGATATCTCACTCTCACTCGCATAACACTAAATACTGGTCTCAACTCTTGCTCTCGTACCACCTTAAATGCTCAATTTAGCCACTGCGATGAAACTTTCGGTGCTCTTTCAAGGTGGGTCCCCTGTTCCCTAATAACACTGTTCATCGAACCTCGGGTTCCTGATGATCTCGAGGAAACACCCATTACTTCAACCGTCCGTTTCAAACATTCAATCGATCGAAGGGTGATAGGGGATGGGAACATGGGACCAGAGAGATGTTTGCTGTATGGTAAATTTGCTCATATGCCGACATGCGACAAGTAATCGTAGAATCCCGACATAGAAGAACTACGTGTAACAAGCAACATTGTCGGCATGCTTACTACGACGTCGTTCAAGGAATGTGTACAAAATCGTCTTTTCGCATTGCAAGCAGATTTGTGTTACTTTATATATTTGGTTATTTAAAAACACGTGGAAGTATAAGGTGTGTTGTCTCTTATGGTGGGGTATTAGACCTGCACGGATAAGCTGGCTACGGGGACGTGTGATCCTGTGATGGTACACGTTGATCGGTGGGGGTGCATGGTAGAACTAGAACATGTAGAGTTTTTTTGGTGACGTGGCGATGAACAGTCCAAATAACTAAGATTGCGATGCGATTGACTTACGGTTTACGCGATTTTTCATTCAACCTCATTCTTATATTTATATAAAATTTACATAAATGTACGAATAAAATTTAATAAAATAAAATTAGAATATTATAATTAAAATAAATAATTTGATATACTGTCATTTAATTTGCATAGTGCCTAAGATTTTTTAGATATTTTTTAATATTATTTTTAAATGTATATTTATTATATATTTTAAATAGATTATTTAATTATTAAAGAAGTTAAAATAAAATAAAGATAATAAAGGAGTTCAAATTCGTTCTAATTTAAAATTAATATATTAAATTTAATTAACTTAAATTCAAATTTAATAAACTTTTATCTATTAATTATAACTAAAAATATTAATTTGAATTTAAACTAACTAATTAATAAATTAAATTAAGAGATCAAATGCCTTTTTTGATTTATTATTAATTATATATCACAGCAATAATATTCATTTAATAAATTTTAAAAAATTCTACAATATCATAAAAAGGAAAATTTGAACCGTTATTTGCTAGATTTATGAATTTTGTTATCTTTAAGTGTACACCTAATAACAATGTGATATAGTCATTGATCACATATTTCAAATTAAAATAATATTAAATTTTTTATTAATTTTGGATTAAAATAATATTAGTTTGACTTGAATTAAGATTATATTTATTGCTTTTTGTAAATCTAAAAATTGGTTTACTTAATTTTTATTTTTAATTTAACTAAAACATCGTATTTTCTTCTAAATAACTAGAAATTATGTAAGAGTTTTTTAAATTTGCCGAGATTTTGAAATTGTATCTTTTGTTTTAGAGTTTAATTTGAGATTCAAGTTTACCAAATACCGATCAATTATAAATTTTTATTTAAAAAAATGACAAAACGACCTCGTTTGACCTATTTCTTGTTGGCCTTGAGCTGGGCAGGACCTAGGTAGCTTAGACTTGAGCCATGTCCGAGACCTAGTCAATTTAGGCTTGGCTTGTTAATTTCGGGCCTGGCTAGGTTGGATCGGGCCAAGCTCATAGCTTCATTAATTATACTTTATACCCATTTATTATAAGAATATGGTAAGCTTTGGTAATTATTGGAAGACTAAAATTTTATAAATTAAAATAAGTTTAATTAATTGTATTAGGAAAATAAAATGTTTAAGAGAAAATTTTTAAAATTTTGAGCTAAATTTAATAAAAATATAGATCGGAAGACTTTAAATAAATTTTAATTGATATAATTTTAATTTTATTAAATTTTTAATTAAAATTTATTTTAAAACTTTTTAAAAATATTAAAAAATTGAACGTTCTACGATTTTAAAGTTAATTATATTACCATAAAAATGTTAAGATAAAAAACATATTTTTTGTAAATAATAAAAACAAAAATTACCGTTCGAAACGACGCCAGATCGTGATATTGATTGTTTGGCGCTCGGGAAAGTGAGGGAAATTGCAATCCTGGAAGGGACGGTTAGTTTTGACTCAAAAAGACTGAAGAAAACGGTTTTCAATCGGAAATCATTACACGAAAACTGAATTGAAACAAATGGAATCTGACTCGGAAAATCGGTGGAGTGCACATAGAAAAGATTGGGGAAAGAAGATCTCAGAGAAGGTGATATCTGTATACAACTCACTCCCCAAACAAGGAAAGCCTCAGGGACGCGAAGTCACTGTCTTGGCGGCATTTCTCGTCTCCTTCTCCACATCTCAAGGTCTCAAACCCACCCAATTGTTGTTTTCATTTCTCTAAACATCCGAATATTTTCTTCTATTTGATGAAAATCCCTATTTTTACGTGAGCGTTAGATTTGGAAATTGTTGCATTGGGGACGGGGACCAAATGCATTGGACGTTCGCAGTTGAGCGCGCGTGGTGATCTCGTCAACGACTCGCATGCTGAAATTATCGCTCGAAGAGCTCTTTTGAGGTCTGTTAACTATTTGTATCATTAATTCTTGGTGTTGAAGAAGTAAATTGATTGATTGTGTAAATTTGCAAGTGTAAATTAGGTTCTTCTACGCAGAGATACGACGGATTGATGGGATATTAAAAAAAGGGAGTGACTTGTTAAACGAAGAATTGAGAAACTGTGTTTTTGAATTGGATATGGATGGGTCCAGTCAAGGGAGATTCAAACTGAAGGAAGATTTACAATTGCATCTCTACATATCAAAGTTGCCATGTAATTCATAGTGATCTTTTCTTCTTGTTCTGGATTTTGTTTTCTACCAAGTATTTGTTTTGACATTCTGGAGTAGTGGTTTTTTCTTGCAGGTGGGGATTCTTCTATTAGCTCACCATGGTCTCCAATGAGAAATTTTTTCGTTAGCCAAGGAGAAGACTGTTCAACTTTAGACAACAAAATTTGCGGTACTCCTTTCAATTTTCTCCACTTATAACATTGGTTTTCCTCATTGAGGTTACATCAATGGCCTCCTTTCTATGCCTTGACCACTTCTTTATAAGGTTCTACGGTAACTTACATTATGATTTTTGAACTCAAGCTAGCAATTTGATGCATACGCTTTCAGCTAATTGTTCAAAGATCAGTGGCATGGTTCAGAGGAAGCCGGGTCGTGGTGACACAACATTGTCAGTTAGCTGCTCTGACAAGATAGCTCGATGGAACGTTCTCGGAGTTCAAGGTAGACAGTTTTTACGGTGTATGATTGATTTTACAAATTTTCTGTGCTCTTGACTTCTATGATTATAACCAGTATTTCAATATCTTTGTTGTTCTTACCTCAGGTGCTTTGCTTTCCCACTTCCTTCTTCCTGTTTACATCTCTTCAATTAGTGTTGGACAATCCCTGTACACTTCTGAAAGCTTTTGTCTGGAGGACCAATTGAAAAAGTCTTTGTATGATCGTGTGTCACCATTTGCAAATGATCTTTTGGCTCCTTTCCGAACAAATGAGGTCTGCAATATGCTTAGTTTCTCAGTAATTGTAGAAAGTCAGCATCATTTTGGATGTTCGTTCTAATGCCTACTGGCAGCCACATTTCTGTGCAGCTCCTGTACCACCTGTGGAGTTTCAGCATGCTGAGACTGCTCATGCCACATTAACTTGCGGGTATTTCAACTTAATCCATCCTGATATAGTTGCAAAAGATCTTATTTCTGCTATTTGTAAGCTCTAGCCATGTGCTTTGTCTCATAGATATTCAATATGTTGGAATAAGTCTGGGTTGCATGAGGTTGTTCTTGGTACTACTGGGAGAAAGCAAGGCACGTCTGCCAGAGGGGCAGTTTCACCATCTACCGAATCATCCTTGTGCAAGTAAGACCCAAATTAACACGAGCTGAAGGTGTCCTATTATTTTAGTTGGTTGAAATTGTTATCGTTGTAATATAACATATTTGTTTTCTTATCTCTAGGAAGCGGTTACTAGAGATCTTCTTGCTATTAAAACCTTGCACTCAAAAACCTGATTTGCAAGCTACAGTATTGGCGAAAGAGATCACTTATAGAGACCTCAAGGTTACATCTTGTTTTCCCTGTCTGCTTTTTCTTGTAATTAATTGATGATTTGCAATAATTCCTGGAATACAAGCACTTAGCATGGAATCAGTGTCCTTTTAATTTTTGGTTTTAACCATGTTAGTTAAGTTGCTTTAATTTGCATGTCCACGTGGTTTCTTTGTCCCCCCTAGAAACATGTACTTGAATTCCTTTATGAATTCACTGCTTGTATTGGTAAATAAATTAAGTTTTAAATTTTAAATTAATATAATGAATTATATGATGTGTAATTGTTATGAATATAAGTATATAATACTTTTAACTTTAGTTTATGTTTTTAATTAACAGTTTAATCTTTTTCAAGTTTGTAATCAAATTCACTTTTTCACAATATATATATAGAGAGAATATCTATAATCATCCTATCATAAGTATTTATTTTTAAGAAATATGATATTTTTTAATAAATATATACTAAAAATATTTTTTATCGTATTTAAATTTTTTATAACATCTGTCAAGTTGTTATAAATAATGATTTCTTTTATCATAATGTACTAATACATGCTTCTTTTTAATAATAGTAAATTAAAAATTAATAATATTTTGATATATGTGATTTTACTTTCGCGTCTAATACATACATACATCCATATATTTTACATAATACTTTATTTAAATATTTAAAATTGTTAAATATATTGGTGTAACTTAATGTAGATGTTTTATATGCATATGTTTCAAAAGAATAAAATTTACTAATAATTAATTATTTTTTATATCTGTAAATTGGTTTTGATTTTTTAAAATAGAAATTTATTCTTTGATATTTATTATACACAAATATCCAAATAATTACATTGAGAATTAAGAATATTTTGATATATGTGAACCTAATATATAACCTTATAATTATAGATATTTAATATGTAGATATTTCAAATGAATTAAAATTTACTAATAACTAATTATCTTCAATATTTTAAATTGATTATAATTTTGCAAAAAGATATTTATTGTCTTAAAATTAATATTATTTACTTTAATATAAAAATTTTAAATTAAAGTTACTTTCACCAGAATCTATCACATGTCAAATTTTGGTGAATGTAATTCCCCTTTATATATATATATAGACTGATTGAATTGCAGAAAGCTCTACAAAATTGAGTTTTAAGGCATAATTTATAAATTCATTTTGTTTCTTGTAATATAATGCATAATTATAGTATCATCTCTTTTATTGCTTCTTATCTTAATTGTCAGTTGAAGCCTAATAGGGCATTATCTTGTTTCACATACATGATTGAAGACATCAGGCTTCTTATTTAATGGTATTTGGTGTAATTTACGCCAGACCTCAATAAATGCTTGATTTGGGTATATGTTCATTTTTAATTATTGTTTTACCAGTTTCTCTTGATACATTTCTTTGCAGAGTAATGCGCAAGCTTATAACGCAGCTGCTAGAACTTTTAAAAGCAGACCACCATTCAACAATTGGCCATCGAAATCCATGGACTTGGAGGCCTTTTAGTCGCTTTTAGGTAATGAGGTTTGTGCCTACTTTCAACTTGGCCTGTTTTTGGTTACGATTTCAATGTTTATGCTGCGTGACCATTGTGCCGTTCACATGAAGGTTGCATGAGCAACCTTCTAAGGTTAACCTCCTATGCCATTATTAGAGTAGTTATATTAATCATTACTAAAGGGAAAACCATAATTTTCAGGTAACTGGCACTAAAATTCTTTGCTCCCTTCAGGCTTCAAGAGGTGTTCAAAATGTTTAATGGTGAGTGGAAGACCAAATCTTGTCATCTTTTAAGGACCGATGTTTGACAGAAGGATTGACCATTGTTAGCTCCTTGGTACCATTTGCGTACCATTTGCCGCATCTTAACATCTCAACAATGGTGTGCACAAGAAAGCAGCATCATCCTTTTTTCTTGCGATGGGTGTGTACATTTTTAGACATGCCAATGGCTAGTTCCTTATGTGGCATTAACATAACTTTGTACTTCAAGTGGATTTTGATCCGAAGGATTAGTTTATTGGTCCAAACTCATTTTAATTGCAGATATAAGATATACATAGAAGGATGTGCAGGGCCTGTCAGTCTGAAATACATCTCAGCATGTGATGCTATGACCCTTTTTATCACTCCTCGTTATTATGATTGCTACATAAGAGGAATGGTTCATAGGAGTGATATTTGATAGTTTTTATGTGATAGTTTGTCAAATCCTAAGAAGGTCCTAAGAAATAATAATTTGATAATTGAATCAATTTTGTTAGTAAAATTAGAAACTACAATTTGATAAATGATTAATTTGAGGGTTTAAATGAAATAATTAGAACTCAAACTTAAAGCTTTTTAGAAATCTCTCTGAGGTTTAAGATCTAGAGAAAGTAGAGAGATTGAAACTTGTGAGAACTTTTTTTTTCAAAATTTATACAACTTTACACTTTTAAATTAAATTATTAATTAGACACTAGTTTTTCATAGATTATCTCATTCTAATACAATTGTTTTAGAGGTGTGAGTGTAACTTACAATTTACATGTCATACTTTTGGCTTTATCAGGCGGAAGCCATAGGGAAGGCTGCAAGTAACTTCATACAAGATGGGGTTGGTGTATTATTACCTGTTCCATTTGTTAAACCAGTACGTGAAAATTCAAACCGACCATACCTCCAAGAGCTGCAGAGCTATGTTCAGAAACAATGGCTTTTCCTAGAAACGGCACACACAGAAAGTTCATGGTCAAGTCCATGGTTTTGTCTCCTGGAGACACCACTCCATTCGATTTTCCTCCTCATCCTCCAGCTCTTCGAGACTTTCTTGATAAACGGTATCAGTTAAGCAAGTTGAGATGTGGGAAGCAATGATCAAAATTGGAACCAAATCTTCGAAACTTTCTTGATAAAGGGTATAGTTAGGGATGACAATTGAGCTTGGGTTGAGATCAACAAGCTAGGTCTGAGCTGATAGGCTTTGGGTTCAATTTTTTTAAAAAATGGGCCTCGGGCTAGACTCGAGCTTGAGATGCCCAAGGCCTACCCGACTCGAGATTAGATACATATAAAGAAAACGGCATTGTTTTCTATTTTTAATTTTTAAAAAATAAAAAATTATATTGAGTGGGCCAAGTCAAGCTCAAGCCTAATTGTCTCAAACCCAGTTGGGCCTATAATCTGGCTCGAGCCTAAGCAAAAGCTGTTGGATTGGGCTTGGGCCTCATGCAAGTCTAGTTGCCATCCCTGGGTACATTTTCGTTAAACATGAGAAACAATAATTAAAATTTTAAACAAGTTCGATAAATTTAATTTTAAAAATTTTACATCGATTAATTTTTTAGTTCAGTTTAACTTAAAAATATTTGTTATTAAAATTCAATTGACTTATAATTAACCACTGAGTTTTTTTAAACTAATTAATTTTTATATACTAAAATAAGTATGTTGATTTTTATTTAACAATTTTTTCAATTAAACTTCAACTTCTTCTTCGATGATTAAAGATAGTTTTCTTTTTAAATTTTATTTCAAATTTTAATTGCATTTAATCTTTACTGTCTACAATTTTTATGATGGTCTAATGCCTGTTAAATTATTTAAACCTTAGATGTCTTAATTTGATAACCAAGTATTGAAATTGCAATCATTCGAGAGGTTTGGTGAAGATGTCTGTTGGTTGAAACTGTGATTTCACATGTGATATAACAATGGCTTCTGCTTTAACATGCTCTCTAACATAGTGGCAATCAATCTTTATATGTTTAGTAGATTTATGAAAAAAATGAATTAGCCGCTATATGGATTGCAAATTAACTATCACAAAAAAAGTAATAGGTTCATGATGAACCTCACCCAAAGAAGTCCATAGAGACTTCAATCATACAATCTCATTGGACACAATATTTTGGTTCTTTGCTTCCATGAGATTGGTGGTTGACCGAGCATCACAAAATAGCCAATCAATGAACGACATGAAACATGACAACTCGCCCAATCTGAGTCATAGAAAGCCCAAAGTTTTAAATCACTATCCGCCCGAAGGAGAATGCCTTGACCTGATATAATGCATAACACACATGGCCACTTCAAAATGCTACTTACATCAAGCCTACGCAGGCAGTGACAACACATCAGGTCGAGTGATTGCAAGATAGATGAGACGTGTAATAGCCCATTTTTCATATTAAGAGTTAGAACTCTAGACTATTAATATCATTGAGAATTTAGGAATGTATTTCATTCACATGCATATCATTAGCATACACACATGAATTATGATTTTGTACACATTGCAAGGATAGTCTATGCACTCAATTGACATATTTCGGAGTATGAAGATTTAAAATGATCATGATATGAATTGTGAATTGTTTATGTCTTAAATTTTGGTTTGATGTATTATAATTAGTAATTTGGAATTTATTTGTTACAATTGGGAGATTGATAAATTAATATGTATATTTGGACTAGGAAAAATACCAAGTGGTAAGACAAATTGACACATGAAAAATTAGGATGACTAAGCCTATGAAATAATTGACAAATGGCAGCATGATTGATGACAAGTGAACTAGTAATTAGGTGACATTTGGCACAGGTAATTAGTTGACAAATGGCAACAAGAGTAAATGACAAGTGGACTAGTAATTAGGTGACATTTGCAGTTTATGGAGGAGATACATGGCTTACATGCCTAATGACACATGTTAAGGAAGCATGGTGACACCTTGCACCTAGTTGAACTAAGCTAATGGAGCAAAGTTTTTGCTGGAAAAATCCACCATCTTCCTCTCCTTTCTCTACCGAAATTTGCTTCTCTTCCACATCTCTATGATTTGGTTTTAGCTTTGCTAAATCGCTACACCAAATCCATACTTTTAACCTTCACACGATATTTAAAGAACCAGATTCTTGTTGTTCTTTGTCTTAGCTGAAAACCAACTTGTTTTCACCTTCAATTTGTGATAATCTTGCAAGCTTAGAGGGCTAGACTAACCTGAGGTATTGAGTTACAATTTGAGCTTAACAAGTAAGTAGAAATATGATCCTTATGGCATGTTTTAATAGCAGATTATGATAATTGAATTAGGAGAGATTCTATAAGATGTTAATGATGAAGTATGCTGGAATATGTTAGATGAACTTGGATACCTTTTTACGCTTTTTTCTTGATGTATAAAAATGTGGATTATAAGTTGTTATATGGATGAAATAAATTGGGATTTGAAGTATAATGAAGATGAATTTATGCTAAAGAAAGTTGCTAGTGTATTGTTCTTGAAATAGGAAAGAAGTAGAACTACATGGATGCTAGTGAATGATAGTTTCTGTTTTGTTTAGATGCATGAAAGACAATGATTTATGAGTTGCGAATTGAATCATTTGAGTGGAATAAGAGAAGAAATTGATGAGGAATTGGACTATAATTAAGGTATAATTAAGGTAAAATTAATGGCCTATTAAGAAGAAGTATAGAATTTGGTATAAAGATGTTAAAACCTGGAAATGAAATTGAAGGAAATGGATGGTGAACTTTTGGTTCACTCGATCGTGGGCAATGCCTTAAAGTGAAAAAAAGTCGGTTTTGTGTGATTATTCTATAAACTAAAGATAAGTTACTTTACTTTAGTGTATTTAGACTTGATTGAGGCTTAAAATAAACCTAGTTTGATACTTCATTAACTGACTAAAGGCTTGATAAGTTTAGGTTGTTAATTGATGTTTTAACTTAAGGAATAGAATGTTTGATATCAATGTATCTAAACTTTAGAATTTATGAGTGTTAAAGGAATGATGGTGTTCTTACGAATACAAATATGATCCAAAGGATATGAATAATGCATTAAGAATGAATGAATGATAATTGGGATATTGTGTGATTATATAATACTAGAAAAGGATTAGTGAATGTATGATTGCTAAATTTAGAATAATCAAGTATGCTTAGGGTATAAACCTAATTGCAAACTAGTTATATGCAAGCTATGATGTGTGAATGATTAAGACTCATGATTAAGGATATATACCTAGGAAAGTCAATTAAGCATGCATTGAACATGACAGACAGACACACACACACACACACATATAGATATGTGTGCATGATTGAATACTTATATGATCGATCAACTTGGTAACGTGTACAATATGTGTGTATTGCATGATTAAAGAAGTACAAGTCAAACGTCAGCATCCATAAATTGCCGGGCCATTAAAGTAATAACTTATCTAGAGCGTAGTGTGAGTTAACCTAGATGTTTTCTCATTAGGATTAATGTGTTTCTGTTTATATTTCGGTTATTGAACTGATATTGATTTGATTGTGATAATTTCAGACATTAACAATCCGAAGAGTTTGATATTTGGGATTGTATTGGGAGTGCTTTCAAATTGTATGTGAATCTAAAAAATATGTGTACTCAACTAAATATTGAATGCCAGATTAAGATATGATGAATATGAAGAATGACTGTGTACATTGACTAAAAGTGATTGATAGCATACTATATGAATTGGTACAATCCATCACATTGTTATGTATGATCAGATAAAGGAGTTGTGACCGGAGTGACCAGTTTAAAAAAAGCTTAAAGCTCATAAATGTGCACAAAGAGCCACAGGCTCATTTATTAATGAGCTCGGTATTCACAATAGGAATAGGACAATAAATAAAATAAACCCAATATCCACAATAGATACAGGACAGTAAATAGGCGTTTGGTCATAACAAAGTAAAAATGAATGGAGTCATATGTGCATTTGCATTTATATATGTATTTTTACGTGGAATATATGAAAGATTGTGAAATATTTCTGTATCGTGTTCATATAGAGATATGCAATGTTTGTGTACATGTTGATGATAAGGCTGATTGAGATAAATGATCAGATTATTCTGAAATGAATATATGCAATGTTTGAAGTTCATAATGTATTGTTAAGATATGAGGTATATTGTGAATTTGGTTATTACTTGGGATATTTGTATTTTGACATGAGTCAGCACATCGATGATGGTTCACTCACTGAGTTCGCAAACTCATCAAAATTGCAACGTTGATTTTTAGGTACGAGGGAGACCTAGCTTCTAAGGCAAACTAGAAGTCTAGTACTGTCAATTTTGGAAACAAGAATGGCTCAAAGGTCTGGTCAGCTAATACCTACGAATTATAGGTAGAATATTTTTGTTTAACTTCTCCTTTTCATGTTGAACCTTTTGTATAGAACTTTAAACTCCCAAATGTTATGATCTATATAAACATGGATTATGAAATGTAATGACAATGTAAGTTCAGTTTGTGAAAGTAATGGGAAGAGTTGATCTTTTCACTATTTATGGTATGTATGACGCCATAATAAGTTACTGTAATTGCTTTAGTATGCTATTTTCATAGGGTATGTTCTTGAATGTCCTCTGGATGTTTGGCATATGCTCTATAGTAGTGGTGTGCCACAAGATGTCCCTCTAGCTGTCCATAAGACAAATAGTTTGCCACTAATTCACCATAGGCTAAGCCTAGTCGGTGATCCTACTCTATTGGAGTGTCTGTCAGTTTGCTTCCAAGTAGTCTTGCTTCGAACAATATATCCAAAGCATACTTCTACTAACACAAGAATAACCCCTTGGATGAGCGGGTCACTTTAATGCTTAAGAAATACTTTAATAACCTCAAATCTTTAATATTGAAGCACTTATACAGGTACGACTTAAAAGTTAAACAATCCACTGTGTCGTTTCCTTTCAAAATCTTTAGCGTTATGATCAACTTGGTGAACCATTTTTAAGAAGCCTAGGACAACCCATAAATTATCTTGTATAATCAATAAATTTTATCTTCATAACCTGTCATGAATCAAAGAGGAAGCTTCATGTATATTTCCTCCTCCAAGTTGCCATATAATAGCAAGTTGTTAACATCCATTTGATGCAAACTCGCAACCTCGTGCAACTGCTATGGACAAAAAAACACAAATAGTCATGAGCTTAGCAATCAACAAAAAAGTAATCGTGACCTTTAATCGACGTGAAACCCTTTGCTACGAGTCGTGCCTTGTATCTCTTAATTGTCCCCTTTGACTTGTACTTGAACTTAAATTCCCACTTAAAGTCAATCAGCTTCCTTCCATGTGACAAAGTCTCCAAAGACGAAGTTTAATTCGCTTCAAGTGTAAGAATTTCTCAAGCCATTACATCTCACCATTTTACGCTTCTCACAGCCTATGTGTAGCTCCTAGGTTCAACCTTCAAAGTTATGTTGGCTTGGAAGAGAGCGGAAAAATTTTGGCCAAAAATGGCCCGAACTTCCTATAATAGTAGAATAAACAACATAGACCTCCAATCTAGTCGGTTAATAAGTCATTTGCCACAGTCTGCTCTCTATTTTTTAAGCCCTAGAAATCTCCTCGTGAGAATTACTCTCACTGCCCTTTAACTCTAGACTTTTGCTTTTGATTTTATCTTCTCTCTCATCACTTGTCTTTGACATATCAAGACTTTCCTTAAAGGAGTGATCAACATCCTGAATTCAATGTTCAATTTATTCATCACTTCGAGTAAAAGGAAACACTTGTTCATGAAATGAAACATTACGAGAATAAAAGAAATCACCCGTTTTGAGGTCATAAAGCCTCCAACCTTTCTTCCAATTTGGGTATCCTACAAGATATATCCCCTAATTTTGGGCTCGAATTTATCCTCTAGTCTTGGATTATTATGTGTATAACACATACAGGTAGCAAAATACTTTAATATGTTTGTAGGACAGCCTCACACCAAGTAAAATCTCATGTGGAAATTGTTTGTTTAATT
>JAOTAY010000004.1:2128643-2141007 GCA_025629805.1 Erythroxylum baracoense
TAGCTCCTAGATTGAACCTTCGAAGTTATGCTGGCAAAAAATGGCCTGAACTTCCTATAATAGTAGAATAAACAACATGGTCCTCCAATCTAGTCGGTTAACAAGTCATTTGCCACAGTCTGCTCTCTGTTTCTTAAGCCCTAGAAATCTCCTCGTACGAATTATTCTCACTACCCTTTAACTCTAGACTTTTGCTTTTGATTTTATCTTCTCTCTCATCACTTGTCTTTGACATATCAAGGCTTTCCTCAAAGGAGCAATTAACATCCTGAATTCAATGTTCAATTTGTTCATCACTTCGACTAAAAGGAAACACATGTTCATGAAATGAAACATTACGAGAATAAAAGAAATCACCCTTTTTGAGGTCATAAAGCCTCCAAGCTTTCTTCCAATTTGGGTATCCTACAAGACATATCCCCTAATTTTGGGCTCGAATTTATCCTCTAGTCTTGGATTATTATGTGTATAACACAGGTAGCGAAACACTTTAATATGTTTATAGGACGACCTCACACCAAGTAAAATCTCATGTGGAAATTGTTTGTTTAATTTAATATTCGACATTTTATTTATAAAACAAGCTGCAGTCAAAACACTTTTGCCTAAAAGCGAATAAGTAAAGTAGCGTAAAATTGCAACATCCTTGCTACCTCCAAATTATTCCTATGCTTATGTCCTACTCTCCTATTTTGTTATGGTGTATCCGTACAACTAGTTTTGTGAACAATACTCTTCTATATATATAATTCTCACTTTAGACCCAAATCAAACTCCGACCTATTATCACGTAACATGTGCTTAACAATCATTGCAAATTTAGTTTCGACTAATTTATAAAAATCTATTAAGTGTCGACTAGTCTCACTTTTTTCTTTCAATAAATAATCTCAAATTGTACGACTCTGATCATCAACAATAGTAATAAAATATAATGCACCATAAGATGATACTTTACTATAAGGCCCCTATAAATCATAGTATATAAGATCAAAATAACTTGCAACATTGTTAATACTCAATGAGAAAGGAGAACGAGTTTGTTTGGCTTGAAAACAAGCATCACGAATATTCTTGTTCTTAAAATCTATCCTACTAATATAAATAAAAAAGGTAAGTGTTGACTTGACTTATGTCCAATACGTTAATAGTGGACTGCAAAGGGTAAGGGTGGCAATTCTGACTTGGCCCGCCCGACCCTGTCTAAGTTGGTCGGGCTACGAGCTGACCATGGTAGGCCAATGCAGGCCATGAGTTGACCTGGTCTGACCCGTAGCTTGCCTATTTTTTTCAAAACTACGTTGTTTTAAATTTTTTAAAAAAATAAATGGACAGACCGGGCCGGCCTGGCCCGCCAGTGAGCCAGCGAGCCATAGCCAAGACCACGGCCGGTCAACCCGCTGATAAGCCCGGCCACCATTGACTTATTAACATGTCTATGGAGGAGTCTACTCTCTCTATCTTTAAAGTCGAATGCAACCTCGTAGACTTTTAAGTAATAAACCACCCCTTGAAACTGCCCATTCCAATTGACATCCTTAGAGTACCGATCATGTATCACACAAAGCTCATTAGTACATAAAATCTAACAATTTAACTCAGTAATCAAATGATGTATAGAAACCAAATTATAAGTTAAACTAGGCATATGAAGAATTAAACTAGGCATATGAAGGACATTAATCGAAGTCACATCTTTACTTAATATGACTTACTAACCATTGTCGATTTGTCTTAGTCGTCTTCGCTCTATTGGCAAAATTATTGGTAGAGATGCTGCCTCTTTGGAATCACACATCGAATCCAAGCATTGGATGCCCCACTGTCTAATATCCATGTAAGATTTTCGTAATCCTTACCAAAAAACTTCTCGAAGTTATCACGATCTATAAGTGATGATAACAGTTTCTGAAATTGTTCACTTTATAGACCTGAAATGCTGCCAGTGCTCTCAAATTTTCCTCTTGTGACATAAAAAGCTTAAGCCTCGCCTGATGCTCACCCACCTCCCTAGTTGGCCTGCTCTAGGATGTTGACTGGCTCAATGTGACCCCGACCTCGAAAGTGGGATAACCTATGATCTCAAAGCACTCCAAAATTGCAAGACCAATGTTTTTTGCAGTGCGTGCATCACCTCTCGTTTGCATCCCCTCAAATCCTCTGTCCCAACAACCCTGGCCCAACTTTATCCCAGTGCATCCAAACCATCCATTTATATGGGACTCATATAAATAAATGGTTTGAATGCACTGGAATAAGATTGGGCTAGGATTGTTGGGACAGAAGATCAAGTCCTCGTTTGCATCTATATTATGACAGATCATTCGTAATTGGGTCCTACACATATACAACGCAACAAAACGCTCTCCATTTTCTAAAAAAAAAAAACTTTATATAATTTTCCGTCCAGTGGCCATCCAAATCATCAAATCGCCGATTCCAACAGAAATATTTATAAAATTATTATGCTCCGCAAGCACAAGCACGTGGAATCTGAAAAGCTTTCAAACGGTAGAGATCTCAGTAACTAGAATGGCGTCTACCTAATGGCGGCCACGCTTGTTTGGTTGATAAAGATTTGAGTCTTGTGTGATTCTATATAACCAGATGCAAAGGCGAAAAGGGTCGGAAGATTTTCTGGAGCTTGATGGTTCTATTGGACAAGTAGGCTAAGATGTTGAAGAACAATCTGCAGAGACATACGTGCAGCTTCTGGTATGGTTCATCGTCATGGCTTCATAGACATTTTCTGGAGATAACTTGGGTACATGTATCACAAGCAATCACAATATTGGTCACCTTCTTGGTCTTCATCTTCCTTGGTGTCTTGATCTACGTAGGTCGGTTCGATACTGTAAGTTTCAGAAATCCCTGGTCTTAAGTAACGATGTAAAGTTCTGCCATTTGTTAAGATAAACGTAAAATGGAGGTCTGGAGAGATGTTATAAACCTGCCTGTTCTTATCATGTTCTCTAAGCTTTGAATTTTGTTTACGGCAACCTTTCCTCCATTAGAATTGCTAAAGCTACTGCCGCAATCTATATGTTTCAGGCGGTATTTGGAACTTTTTTACCTGTTAAACAAGGACATGAATTCCTATGTGCCACTTCAAACCTGACGAAAAAGAACCTACAACAACAATCAAACGTTACATGCCCATCATACTTCAGATGGATTCACGAAGATCTGAAACCCTGGAAAGAGACAGGAATCACAAGGAGCACGCTCGAAAGGGCTCGCAAGACCGCTCATTTCAGGTTGGTGATCCTGGACGGCAAGGCGTATGTGAAGAAGTACAGGAAGTCTATACAAACTAGAGATGTTTTCACTCTGTGGGGTGTTTTGCAGCTACTGAGGCTGTATCCTGGAAGAGTGCCTGATCTGGAACTCATGTTTGATTGTGGTGATAGGCCTGTTGTTCAGTCAAAGGACTTCCAGGGTCCAAAAGCAAGACCACCGCCGTTGTTCAGATATTGTTCCGATCAGTGGAGCTTGGACATTGTGTTCCCTGATTGGTCTTTCTGGGGCTGGTAAAAAGAATAAAAAATACTTTAAAACTCCTTCTGATCAATTAGCCTACAAGGAACCAACCTGTGGTTTCAAATGTGCAAAATGGCAGGGCTGAGACGAATATAAAGCCATGGAAAGGTGTGATGAAAGATATAAAAGAAGGAAACAAGAGAATCAAATGGAAGGATAGGGTTCCATATGCTTATTGGAAAGGCAACCCACATGTAGCTCCAACTAGACAAGAGCTTCTCAAGTGCAATGTCTCCAAGAAACATGATTGGAACACTCGCCTTTATGTTCAGGTTCTTCAACTTTATATGTGGAGTGGAGTGGACACTTGCATTTACGGTATCGAAAGCTCTACTTTAATTATGCTTATGTTGTTTGATTCGTTTTCTTTTCAATTTCAGGACTGGGAACGAGAATCCACGAGTGGATATAAACAATCAAATTTAGAAGATCAATGTAGCCACAGGTTTGACCAAAATATTTATTGTTCTTACGGTGAAGCAATGTTTTAAAAATGGAATTGATTCCATTTATCATTAACAATTTTAAAATGATTAATTTTTTATTGAATTTTTAATTATTTGATTTGATTTTGTTAAATAATTTTTGTTATTTAAAATCGATCAGTTTATTAATTAACTAGTCAATTTTCGTAAAATAATCAATTTTTATAAACTAAATTAAATTGATTAATTTTTATTTAACGGTCTTTTTTTTAATTAAACTTTAAATTTTTTTATAAATAACGATAATCTTTTTCAATCAATTTTCAAATTTTTCAATTTTATTCAACCTATAATCGATTTTATGAGAGTCTAACACGAGTCGAATATTTGAAATCTTAAATCTCATGTCTTAACTACTCGACTTCATGAAAACATTAAGAAAAAGTACAAAATGAGTTGATGTTATTATTTTTCTTTTTCACCCACATTGCAGATACAAGATATACATAGAAGGATGGGCGTGGTCTGTTAGCGAAAAGTATATCTTAGCATGTGATGCTATGACCCTTTATGTTACTTCTCCTTATTACGATTTCTATATTAGAGGAATGGTTCCATTGAAGCATTACTGGCCTATTAAAGACGATACCAAATGCACTTCTCTTCAGTTTGCTGTGGATTGGGGTAATAATCACACCAAAGAGGTACCACCACCTTTTCTTTTCCTCTTAGTGAAAGCTTATTTGGGCTTTGCCTCTTTTGAACCTTTTCATAATATTTCATAAAAAGTGATACTTCTCTGTAATTTAAGAATCTTTAAAATTTTTGAAAATATTTCTTATTATTTTTTTAAAAACCTACTTTGATTAAATAATAATAATAAAATATACGTGACACGAATATAATAGTAGATCAATTAGATGATGTTTATACGATGATTCAATTCAGTTCTTAAACTTTAAATGAACTATAGAATCTAACTCAAACTAATTATTTATTATAATTATCTTAAATTATTAATTTAAATCAAGTCTAATTGATTCAGATCATATTTAAGAGCTTAATTGGGTTATCATGTCAGTAATATTTAATTAGTTCATATATAATATTAATATTATGCATGTATTGTCGTTGTTTTTAGTCGAAGTTTAAAAATAAGAGGTTTTTTCTAGAAAATTGAAAATTAAAAGAATTTTGTTATATGATATACATAATCATTTATTAAAGTATGATATGCTTTTTAAATTGGTCGATAAAAATAATATCTACTACTTATATTAGGGATCAGATCTCTTGTACCAGTTATCGTATTTATATTATGTTTCATTAAATTTTATCCACACATTTACGTGAACCCCACATAAAAATATGGATGAAATTTAATAGAATAAGATTGGAACATAATAAGTGGAACAGAGGATTTGATGAGCTTATGTTATTGATTAGCTTATAGCTTATCAATCAAACCTTTTCTTTTCTTCAAATATAAGTTTATGATGCTTTGATATTTATATAGGCAGAAGCTATAGGAATGACTGCAAGCAAATTCACGCAAGAAGACATGAAGATGGAGTACGTGTACGATTACATGTTTCATGTTTTAAATGAGTACGCAAAGCTTCTTAAATTCAAGCCGACGGTACCTCCAAGAGCTATGGGGCTATGTCCAGAAACAATGACGAATTCTAACAGTGGCAGGCACAAGAAGCTCATGGTCGAGTCCATGGTTTTGTCTCCTAAAAAGACGACTCCCTGCATCTTGCCTCCTCCTTACGATCCTCAAGCTCTTCAAGACTTGGTCCATGAAAAATCTATGGCGGCGAGGCAAGTTAAGATGTGGGAAAATGAGCATTGGAACAACCAGATGAAGGAACAATAGAAGTTTTTCTTTATTAAATTTAGTTTTTACATAAAAGTGTAACGTAGATATATAAAGAAGCTTTGGATTCAAAGATTTAATCGGTATTAAATTATTATAAAAAAAATTAAAGATAGAATAAAATTGAAAATTTTGAAATAAAATTAAATGTGATTATCGTTAATTTAAAGTTTAATTAAAAAAGAGAGACTGCTAAATAAAATTTAATTAGTTTACAAAAATTAACCAATTAATTAATAAATTGATCAATCTTTAACAATATGAATTATTAAAATAAATTAAACCAGAAAGTAAAAAATTAAACTAAAATTAGCTAGTTCAAAATTTTTATATTTGAATGTATTAAAGTATTGAAAACGAAACATAAAAATTGAACAGTTCGAATCGATTAAAATTTTTAATCATCGCTAGAAATAGATATTATAAATATAAGACTTATAAGGGCAAACATCGAGTGTAAAAGAAAGAACAAGATGATATAATTAAAATGAACATGCTTCAATACAAAACTAACAATCACATATATAAATAATTCACACTCAAATTGACCCAAAACATTCAATTAGAGTGAAAAAGGTCAAATAATAATTTGTGTGTATTATATATAATTCGCTTTTTGTTGATGAGTTCAGAGAGCTCTCCCTTTCACAATGTCCAAGCTCATCTCACTAGGATCAGTTGCTTGCAACTCAACTTGGATTCCATCCAATTCCCTCTTGAATCTGTCCTTGGAGCTTGCGTATAGCATCTTACTCCTCACCCTTGAAGTGTCCGGTGACCTACAATTGTAGCAAGTCGAGGGATTTGGTCGTCTTAATTATTAAAATTACATCGAATCAAGCAATTTGCATTAGAAGTTCTTCAAGGTTAGGATTGAATCAGGAAATTTCATAAAAACATACAAAACAAAACTGAAGAAGTCGATAATAAAATAGGGTTTCGTTTATGTAATTACATTGGAAATTAGACAGATATGTTGGAGAAGAAAGATGATCCTACCCTGAATCTTAACTTGGTTGGATCAAAAGCAGTGAATGGTATATATGGATTTAACTTACCAAGCAATGAAGAAGATCTTGCTTTTCTGGCAGTTCTCGTCAGTAGTGAAATCAAAATCAAAGACAGCATAACGACACTCATTAGGTGGAAGAGAATTGGTGAAATCATCGTACGTTTCTTCAGGACTTCCAACCTTTTCTACCGTCACCTGTTGAATCTTCTCGTCTATCTTGAACACAATGAACCTGTGGTTCCTTTTCGCTTTTAGCTCTTGAAACTTCAACTTGCACTGGTCGTGCACCGCCATACCAGACGCTGAGTTTGCCTGTCACAACATGTTCGTGTCAAATATATGCAAACGTGCGATACAGCGCACTTCAACCCTATTAACAAACCACGATGTCAAGATTGAAGCATTCAATTTCCATTAATTTGACACTAATCCAACGAAACAAAGTTTTAAATTACGAATTACAAACCGTAAACCATAAACCGTACCATGTTATCTTCCGATTGTCCGAATGAAAATTATGAAGAATCTAAAAGAAGAAATAAAAAAAGAGATATCTGAAACAAAAGAGATGAAAAAGAAAAGCAGATATCTCTTTTAAGTTATGTTAATGCATTAAGGGGAAGATAAAACACAAGGAGAGGCTTTTGTGGGTGAAAAATTAAGGGTTGATATTGAAAGGCATTTGGGTTTCAATGTTTGCCACGTTTGTATAATACTCTCCTTTTTTTGGTTAAAAATTAGAAATTTATTAGGACTTAATTGTTGAATTAGCAATCAAATCCTTTGTTTTAATTTTCCAAATTTAGGGTTACTTCAAACTTAGTCTCCACCATATAATTCGATAGTTAGTTGGATGAGATTTACTTGAGGTAGGATCATAGGATGGGTCAGCGGTCAAGTTAAAGCAAAACCGTTATGATAAGGTTTATACAATTTTATCCCTAAAATTACGATTAATTAATCATAATTAAGTTAACCACTTGTCCATATGGAAGGGTTTAGGGTAACAATATTGGCATTTACCTACTTGCATGTATTTGGATTACGAACTAATCCTTTTGAGGATTAAAAAATTGGGGTAATTACTAAGAGTTAGGGTAATTTTATTTAGAAAATTCATTAATAAGTTGGAAAAAAAGGTAATGTTTTATAATTTTTTAATATTTCAATTTAGTACCAAAATTTTAAAATTTAAAATTATACTTTTTTAACTTCATTAGAAAAAATAAGTATTTTAACCTGATTTTAACCCGATTTGTACGAATTTTATAAGGTTAATTACTAAATTGTAAATTTTAAAAATTTGAGTGCTAAATTAAAAATTTTCAAAAGATTAGATATTTTTGAATATGTTATTACTTAATGAATTACAATTAGCTTATATAATAAAATCTTATTCCTTGTTTTTTTCTTTAATTTCTAATCTATTTTGAGTTTAGTGATTAAACTTTAAAGAGCATTAAACAATTTTAATATCATATTTTCTAAATGAAAATGTAAGTTAATGATATTATTTAATGATGCATTATAAGATTGATTATGTCGTTAAAATAAATATAGATATTAGATATTGAATCTCGTTTAGGTTTATAAGTATTCCTCAAACTAAGCAACTTACTAATTTTAGAAAATATGACAATAAGTCATTTATATTATATATATTTGTAATTTTATTCTTTAATTAAGTCCCCAAATTTACAAATTATAATCATAGAACTTTTAATTAATGTAATAATCCGATTTTCATATTGAGGGCTAGAGCATTAGTTGTCATTGGAATTCATGAATTTGCATTTCATTCATATGCATATCATTGGCATATATACACAAGAAATATGAACTCGAATACATTACAAAGATAGCATATGTACTCAATTGATTTATTCCAGGGTATGAAAAGTTTAAAATGTTAATTATTTGAATTGTAACATGTTTATACCTTGAATTTTAGTATGATTGATTACAAGTAGTAAATTTGGAATTAATTGATATAATTGAAAAATTAAGGGATTATAATGCATATTTGGTCTAGGAAAATACCAAGTGATAAGATAAATTGATACATGAAAATTAGAATGATTAAGCCTATAATTGAGTAACATTTGGCATTGATCATTGTGAGACAAATGGACTAGTAAGTTGATGACTAATGGCATTGATTAATGGACAAAGGGCTGCTGTACTTAAATGACATGTGACCTAGCTTTAATGGTAACATATGGCAGCACCTATACTTGATAAGTGTTGAACATGCCTTTAGACATGTGGCCATTTTATTAGATGACACCTAACACCTTAGGTGTAACATTCAGCAGGAGCAAACTTGATTCTCATATCTTGTTCTTTCTTCTTTCACTCACATCATTGAAACTCTCTTCTTTCACCCCCGTGAACTTTCTTATGGTTATGCCTAATTGTTGCACAAGTAATCCATGTTTTGGCCTCACAAAGTTAAATAAAAGATCAGCTTGAAATTGCCTCACTAAACCTAGCTGAAATCCATCTAAATTTTACCTTGAATCTGTGATGTTTCTGTTTGCTCAGAGTACTAGATTAGCTTGATTATTTGAGCTGGAATTGGAGTTAAACATGTAAATAAATGATTAGTGTTTATATTATGTTGTGATAGAGAGTTGAGTGACAAGTTTAGGATGAAATGGTGAGTGTGCTGGAATATTATGAACTGGAATATTTTCATTGAGTATGTTTCGATATTTTGCTTATATCTTTATTTGTAGATTTCCAAATCAGTTGATTCTTAATCCAGATTAAAATAGAGACATATTTCTACAAATTTTTTGAAGAAGTTGAATTTTAATTCTGTCTCTAAAAATATCAAAATCTGGATTGAAATTGAGTCTTGACTTAGGCTATAACACTACCCATGATAGAAATCATATCCTACTGTTATCAAATAAATTATATTGATGTAGGCTGAATCAGACAAAAGTGTCTTCATAAAAGTTATATCTTATTCTCTTAGCTTTCAATTGGTATACATTTTGTAATTTTTGGATATGTTAATTGAGAGATATGAGATGTACAACTTGTAAGCATGATCCTGCACTAGCCAAAATTTTAAATGTACTTAATCTACAGTATTTTAAGCATAACCCATAGAATAATGAATCAAATTGTATGATCTTGGAGTCATTAGAAGCTTAAGGCACAGGGGAACAATTGTTTAGAAGGAAGTGTTGTCTAAAAACTCCATCTTCCTTGTCATAATGATCGTGCAAGGTTGACCCGAAAGTGGGTTTTGAGAAAAAACTGGAATAGTTAATGAGTGGATGAATTTTGACACATTTGGAGTACAATTGATCTTTGCATCGGTTTATTACAGAAGTATACCCGGGCATATGTCATTGAACATACATGTTACATAATACATTTTATAGAAGGTTAAAACACTTTCTATAAAAAATCACTTCTATAAAATGTATCATGTAACATCCATGTTCAATGACATATGCCTGGGTATACTTCTGTAATAAACCAAGGCAAAGATCAATTGTACTCCAAATGTGTCAAAATTCATACACTCATTAACTATTCCAGTTTTTTCTCAAAACCCACTTTCTGGTCAACCTTGCATGATCATTATCACAAGGAAGATGGAGTTTTTAGACAACACTTTCTTCTAAACAATTGTTTCCCTGTGCCTTAAGTTTCTAATGTCTCTAAGATCACACAATTTGGTTCATTATTCTATGAGTTATGCTCAAAATACTGTAGACTGAGTACATTTGAAATTTTGGCTAGTGCAGGATCATGCTTTCAAGTGATACAGCTCATATCTCTCAATTAAAATATACAAAAATTACAAACTTTATACCAATTGAACGCTAAGAGAATATTCTACAATGTTTATGAAGACAAATTTGTCTGATTTGGCCTAAATTAATACAGTTTATTCGATAACAACATGATATGATTTCTGTCTCGGGTAGTGTTATAGCCTAAGCCAAGACTCTATTTCAAGCCAGATTTTGAAATTCTTAGAGATAGAATTAAAATTTGACTTCTTCAAGCAAGTTGTATAAATATGTCTCTAGTTTAATATGAATTAAGAATCAACTGATTTGGAAATCTACAGATAAAGATATAAGCAAAATACCAAAGCATGTTCAATGTAAATATTCCAATTCATAATATTCCAGCACACTCACCATTTCATCCTAAACTTATCACTCAATTCTTTATCACAACATGATATAAACACTAATCATTTACTTACATTTTAAAATCTAATTCTAGCTCAAAAGATCAAGCCAATCCAGTACTCCAAGCAAGCAGAAACATCACACAATCAAGGTAAAATTTAGATGGATTTCGGCTAGGTTTAGTGAGGCAATTTCAAGCTGATCTTTTACGTAACTTTGTAAAGCCAAAACATGAATTATTTGTGCAACAATTAGGCATAACCATAAGAAAGTTCAGGGGGTGAAAGAAGAGAGTTTTGGTGATGTGAGTGAGAGAAGAAAGAGTAAGAAATGAGTTGAACCAAGTTTGCTCCTGTTGAATGTTACACCTAAGATGTTAGGTGTCATCTAATGAAATGGCCACATGTCTAAAGGCATGTTCATCCCTTATCAAGTATAGGTGCTGCCATATGTTACCATTAAAGCTAGGTTACATGTCATTTAAGTACAGCATCTATTTTTCCATTAATCAATGTCATTTGTCAGCAACTTACTAGCCCATTTATCCCATAATGATCAATGTCAAATGTCACTCAATTATAGGCTTATCATTCTAATTTTTATGTATCAATTTATCTTATCACTTGGTATTTTTCATAGACCAAATATACATTATAATCCCTCAATTTTCTAATTATATCAGTTAATTCCAAATTTACTACTTGTAATCAATCATACTAAAATTTAACGCATAAACTTGTTACAATTCACATAACGAACATTTTAAACTTTTCATACCCCGTAAAATGTCAGTGAATGCATGTACAATTATTTCATGAATATCAACACAATTCACATATTTAAATGTGTCATATGATGCATAAAATGCACTTATAGTTTTTCAGTATACTCTCATTTACATTATTTTGGGGTCCTAGCCCCTAACATGGGTATTGGGACGTTACAAACTTGAAATTGTCAACGTTGCAATTTTAGTGAATTTTGCAAACTCAACAGAGTAACCATCCTCAATGGTTCACTTTTGTCATACAACACACAATAAATCATGTTATCATTAAATTCCAATCAACTTGATTTTTTCCAAGTAATAACCAATTTATTGGGTACCGTTCCGTACCGGTCGGTACCGGCCGGAATCCGAAACGGTACCCTTTTAAACGGTACCGGCCTTGGGTACCGGTCGGTACCGGCCATTATCGGTCGGTACCGGTACCGGCCGGTACCCACGATACCGGACAGTACCGGGTCGAAATTTTAAATCCTCAAAAGTTTGAGGACCAAAATGAAAAAAAATATAAAAACCAACCCCCCCGGCCCCCGATCTGGTTCTTCTCTTCTCTCTCCG
>JAOTAY010000004.1:2178155-2192399 GCA_025629805.1 Erythroxylum baracoense
TAATTAAAATATTATTATTCATTAATTAAAATATTTTAATTAATTAATTAATTAAAATATAACTATTAATTAATTAATTACAATATAATTAATTAAATTGTTATTATTATATAATTAATTACATTATATTTAATTAAAATATTATTATCAATTAAAATATTATAATTAATTAATTAAAATAATTATTAATTAATTAAAATATTGTTTGTTTTAAGTTTCAAACATTACATAAGGCTATTTTCGTCTTTTCTTGATCTTGCCCGCGGACAAGAATTTCTATACCTCAATTTTGAAAGGAACAAAAATTTCTGTCCTTGTCCTCTGAAGACGAAACAAAAATGGGTAAAGACAGTAAGTAAACAGGACGAAAGACAGAACTTTTACATCCTTGTCCATTGTCCTCACCCCTAAGGACACTAACCAAAGACAGGGTTATGGTCGGAAGCAACATGGTAAGAGCTGAAGACACAAGTCATTAGAAAACTATCTGCCTTGAAGTTACCAAAACCTTCAACAAAATGTCATCTATCTAGTTTGGTTCGGTAATGGATTATTTCAGAAAAGAAAAACATGTCCGCTTGAATAAACAGCACTAGAAAATTTTCAACTAAAAAGTTGTCGAAGCTACAAGATGTTGCTGGACTTTTGTCAATGCGAATCCAGAGATTAGATTCAAAAGGTGCTGAAACAAGAGAAATGATATGTACACTGCTTGTACATACGACTGAATATGAGAAATCAATCATCAACCACGCATTAAGTCGATGTCAACGTGAGCATTACGCATGTCGACCGATTGCGAACCCGGCCACACACCAACTGACGATGTTGGAGTGAGATTCTGGGTTGGTGGAACACTGCTTTGAGTTACTGAGTTTTCGACTGCTGGACGGTCAGGATCTCGGGGACCTTCTGATCCTTCCCCTCTCTTGCTCTTTGGTTTTGAGCCACCCCATAGGAAACTTCCAACTATTACCTAAGATTCAGACATCAACAGATAATGCATATATCGTTAAAGTTGTTACATTCATCTGAACTCTATCATGGCACAAGAAGATGCATCAATTATTGAGAAGAATAATCGTATATTAGCAGCTTGCATTTGATAGTCCCATCTTTAAGGTTTGCAGTTAAGTATTAACAATGCAGTCTTACAGAGGATTACCTGAACAGGGCTTGCTGCAATAAGCACTCCACCAACTCCCCCACCAATAACACGGCCGTCAGGACTTGCAAGGGAGACACTCAACCCTCCAGTTCGATGGCGGGAGCTGCCACTTCCAGTAAGCAAATAAGAGCCTGACAAACATAAAATCTCGAAGCGCCCCTGCAAAACACCAAATAGTCCCTAACTTTTTTCCTGACTTCATCAAGAACAGTGAAGTAACAGATAATCAGAACATAAAGAAAAGAAGCCTAACCCATCAAAGTAAAGAAAATCCAAAAAACTTGGTGGGAGTTGTGAGATTGTTGGTTAACTATTTAAGAAGGTGGTTGACTTCAGAAAAAGCAAATATACATTGTATTCTCAAGGGCCTGCATGCCTCCCTGTTTTACGAATACGGGGAGCAATACAAAGTATGCGCGATTTCAACCTAGAGTGGGTCCAAAAGGGCAAATGGGAGAGAAACAAACAGATAAGATTGTTGAGCATTCATGGCATAGACATCTTTAAAAGATAAGGACAAAGATTAGAGAACTTCCTCAAGTCCCCTGGCATACAAGGAATTCTCTAATCAAATAGCAAAGTGGACTCTTTTGAAGACTAACCCAGTTAGTAGAAGCACATGAGAATGAAACAAGTTGCCAAACCTCATATGTGACAGTGCCTCCCGATGTCGATGGCTGCCGAAGAGTAACAGTGGATACTGCACCGTTTGCTGACAGGATGCATATAGCCCTTGGCCCCTGCTGTGAGAATGACATTATTTTGGTTGCGATATCCTACAGGAGAAGGTACCGATCCTTAATACCATACTAAAGTGTACAAAAGCATGTTAAGATGTATTTGTTCATCCTAATATACTAGCATTTGTTCTTTGTAAATCTTTTCAATTAGCACCCATATGTGATGTATTGTCATACTAGACAACTCTACAAGATGATAGATACATCAGAATAAATAAATTAGCACCAATCCTACTTCTATACAATATAGCAGAATTACAAATCCATAAAACTAACACATAAGAAGAAAACACAGCATACTTCTCCAACAGCAATGGTGATGATGTGAGGGGTAAAACCAATTCCCGCTGAACCAGAAAGCCATTCACCTAGCAAGACCGTTAAAATTTTATCACTTGAATACCAAACAGTTCAAATTCAGAAATCGGCAAGTATCAGTTAATCAATATAAGTATAATAGATGCAACTGTAGTTCCTAAAACACAGAGGTCCTTTATTCCAAGCATTGGTGCATGAAATAGATGTCCAAGGAAAAAAAAAATGGCACAACTTCTGGTTGGAGCTTCAGTAAGACAATATGAAATGGTGAAGTATATTATTTTATCTCCTCATTGAACTTAAATAATCATTTGTAGGCCCAATTCAGTCCAAAAAATCTCCCTAGAAGGGTTTAATGCCATGAAAACTATTTGTAATAATCAAATACTACACTAGCCCAAGAAGAAAAAGGAACTTAAAATCATATGCCCAAAAGAAGATTTAGTGGCCTAAGGATTAGTCCAAGTTGTTGATATATTATTGTTTGAAGATACTGTAATCTATATAAAACAACCAAATCTTAACAATTTCCCAATATGGACGTCCTTCATGTTCCAAATAACACATCTTGTATATATACCTTGGGATGTCTTTGGTTGGAATGGATTTAGGAGTTTCCTAATAATGGCTTTTTCAGCTTAAAATACGTAAAGATGACGTACTACAAAAGATCCAAATCTAACTGAAAATCTGTGTATTACCAAGGTTTCTTGACTCATCAAAGCTACAAGGTTTAATCTTTTAGGCTACAATCTACCAGGGACATTACAATCCCACCTAAAACGGGACACAGAACACAACTTTTACCAGATTTCTTACCAAGAGAACCTAGTTGTTGTTTCCTCCCACTCCCCGGAGGCCGGCCTCGGCCACGCTTCTGGGTCGGTGTGATCGTACCAGGATGAGTAGACAATGAAGGTGACAATGCCAATGAAACACTCCCATCTGGTCCATATTTTCGAGGCCTTCCACGTTTCCTCTTAACAGGCTCACCGGATGGTAGAACAGCCGATGTTGCACCAACGTTAACACCGTGAGACGACATTGCTGTTGAAGGCTCCATTGATACTGTTTGCCCAATTGAGGTTGATCCAATGTTCGGTTGGAAAGGTAAAGTTGCATTAGACAAAAGGTTCATGCTCGACGAGACATTTATGCCGGCCTGTGTCCCTGAACCAGACCCAGCCATGCCTCTCTGCTGCATGTAGAACGAAGCAGAACCAGATATCCCCATAGCATCTCGTGGATCCATGCATTTACTAAAGTTGGAATCTTTTCTTTTTTAACAAGATTTGGAAATTCAGCAAAATCTACCACACCCCAAAATCTTAGCTTTTGTGGATATATGTAACACAGATCCTGAAGATAAGAAGGGGTATGTAAAACCCTAATGAGTAAGTTGACTCTCGAAGACCGACTGTTCTTCAATTCAACCCAAGGTGAGCGTGAAAAGGTGATTCCTTACAAGAACAGATAGATTACAGGTGAAGTAACTTAAAACACAACTGAAAATCTTCAGAAAACTTGAAGGTTTCGCCGGAGAAGAACTAGTGAAATAAGAAACTAGATTCGAAAAATAGAGAAAACACAGACAAAATGAAACAAACAGATAATAATCGAATCCCGAGAATGTTAAGCAACCAAGGCAAGGTCGAGGAAGAAAGGAAAAAAAACAGGAAATGAAAATCAAACTCAAACTCAAACAAAAGACAAAAATGCAAGCTATTTTTACAGCTTACCAAACGAAACCGCAAGAAACAACAAAAAAAGGCTTCGGTTTGAAGATAAAGCACTCGAAAACAGGTCCACAATCTCACCAACCCATCACTCCAAAGAACTTAAACAGCAAGCATCTTCACAAGCCAACACTCCAAACCCTTCAAAACCCAACAACAAAATCAAAAAAAAAAAACCCTCAAGGGTTGCCAACTGAAAGAGGCACTCAAAACCCAATTCTCGGTTTCTCAAAACCAAATTTCCAAAATGCAAACCTCCCCACTTCACTCCACCTCTCTGCAAAAATCTCGAAGCTTGGAAGCCAGAAACAGAGAAATCATTCAACACACGGCAAAGAACAGAGTTAAAAATCCAACACTTTGCTGCTGCTGCTTCTGACACACCCTCCCCTCTCTCTCTCTCTCTCTCGCCCCCCTCCCAAACCAGCTAATGACAGCAACTTAAAGGTCGAACATTTTGACCGAGAATTAAAGTTGGCAACTGGGAAGTGTACAGAAAGCTGAGAGAAACAACAGAACTCAAAAAGTGTGAACTCATTACTCACAAAAAGCTCATCAACACACAAAAACTCCTCAATCTAAACGCACATACGCTCACACACACATACCCCAGAATTCATATAGTAAAACTAAAACCTCTCTTTTTCCCACTCCTTTTTCATCATTATCCAGCTATAGCATTAAAGGTTTTTCTCTTTCTCGCGAACCACCAAACTTATATCAGAAAAAAGAAAGATATAGATAAAGAGAGGGAACTCCAAAAACACACAAAATAAATAATAATAATAATAAATAAATAAATAAAAGTGGATAATACTGAAAATATTTTACTAAATTATGTTTTGTAGTTATTTAGATAAAATCGTTACTCATATTAACTCTTTATCTTATAATAATTAGTCACATGGCCTTTCTAATATATTCATAAATAATTATCTTAATTTTTATTTTTTATTTTGAAAGCGCGTGCAGAGACGAGCGCGTGACCCTCAAAAAGCGTAAACCTTTGTTTTGCATGTGACTTTTCTCTGTTGCCACTAACTCTGACTCTGTGGTACTCATCAATCTCTTCAAAAAATATCTAAACCTGACAAATGATAACCTCACCCCTCCCCGAACCTAAACGCCCCTCACCCGCACCCCCCTGCGTAAATTCCTATATATTTAAATTTCCTACGAATATTTAATTCCCGCTTTTCGAAAAAGTGCTATTTATTTATTATTATTTAAATATTTAAATATAATAGTCAACCCCTATTTATTTAATAAAGGAATTGGGTCAACGGAATGTAAGGCTGCATGGGGCAGGGGGAATTATTTATTATTATTTTATTTAAACAGAATCTTGGAAATTGCAATTAGGTTTTTGTATTTCTTCAAAAACATGATTTTGTGACAAAATTAGAAAAAGAAAAATTAAATAATGTAAACGATGTGGCAACTGATTAATGAGAAATTGTCAAAATTTGCAGTTTTGATGATTTGCAGAAGAGTGTTTATCAAATGAGTTTCTTCATTTTTAAACTCATTTTGATTTTGTGTGTAAAATGATTTATTAGGGAATGATTTTAAAAAAATTATAAGAGTATGAATATTATTTTTTTTAGTATTTTGTTAAATATTCTTATAAGAAATTAGATTTAGATATTTAATTTTACAAAAATTACGTTTATATCTTTAATAAAAACATAATAATAAAATAATAATAATAATAATAATTCAAAGTTAAATTCTCTATTAATATGAATGATATTAGTATTTTGTCGTATAATATGTATGAATTTTATTATTTAATAAATTAAAAATAGTTATAATTATAGTATGACACATATATATGATATATAACAGTTATATACTAAAAAAATTAATTTGATGTGATTCTTTATGCTCAAAAACATAATATTATGGTATTTTTAAATGTAAATTAATATTATAAAATTAAATAAAGATTAAAAAATTTAATTAACTCCTTTATTATATTCTTCCAAACTTCACAATATAATTGTACGGTAAAAAAACCAATTTTAAAAACACGGAGCAAAAGTAGAAAGTAATATAGCTAATTCCAAAAACTCCTCTTATAAAGCTTTTAGAAATCAACTTATTGGATTTAAATAAGCTAACCAATAAGTCATTCACTAAATATATCGATAACTTTTTAAGATAGTCAATAAGCTAACTGTAGTCAATAAGCTAACAAACAGCTGATTAGTTGTTTGTCAAATGCCTCCTAAAAAAATAACTACTTAATCCTTCCAGATTACAAGAGTTAGGACAACCTGACCTTATTCGACTTAACCCAAAATTAATATGTCAATCAATGTTTTAAAATTCGGACCGGATATTAAACTAGTAATATAAGAAATTTAAGATAAAGTTAAACTGATAAGACAAAAGGTTTAACTAATAATAGAACATTATAAACCGACTAAAATGAATGAAATTAAATAATTTAAAATATGATTGAAAGAAATTGTCTATCTATTAAATAGTTTCAAGTTTAATTGAAAAAATTGTTAAATGGAAATTAATTGATTTATTTTGGTTTATGAGAAACTACTAGTTTACGAAAATTGACCAATTAATTAATAAATTGACCAATTTTTGATAAAAAAGCTATTAAAGTAAATTGAACATAAAAGTTAAAAGTTAAATCAAAAAATTTAACAGTTCAAAATGTTTATAGATGAACTTGCTAAACCGATTGAATTTTCTAATCATTAATATAAAGTTTTCGTTCATAACTAAATTTAAGACTCAAAATCTAATTTTTATTACATTACTTATTTTATTTGCATGCAATTTTATGTATCTTTTATTATTATTGTTGTTTACGATTATATTGTTATTGTTATTTATGTAGTCTAATAAAAACAATCTCTCTACTAATTAAAATAAAATTGTTTACTTCTAAACCTCTCAAGACCTTGCATTAAACGAGACTTCTACTAGATTATTGTTGTTATGGTTATTTTATTTTAATTTTTAAAATAACATCATTTTAAAAATGATTCGAGCCTCTTAAAAGAGTGGAGTGTGGACTGGTGTAATTTGACTCATTTCTAATCTTAATCAAGAGATATCTTTCTTAAAATAATTAATTAAAATTTTACTTTTATTCCTTAAATTAGTGTTAAACTTGTTATATTATTCAATTACAACTAAAGTAGCGAAAATTTTCAAATTAATGAATTATCTTTAAATGTGTCATGATATAAAAAATATAAAAAATGACTTTTATCAAATTTGAATACTTTTTTAGTATATCAGTTTTACATATATACTCTTTTAATCTGCATCATTTTTTTCTTCATTGTCACATTTACATGTGGGTCTATCAGAAATAGTCTCTCTATTTTGTAGAAGTAAGGCTGCGTATTATCAGACCTCCTCAAACCCTGCTTTATTGCGGGATTTCGGACTGGGTGCGATGATGGTCAAATTATTTTAACGAAAATTAACTCAATATTAATAATATAATTAAAATTTTTTAAATTTATATTATACATTACATAGATAATGAAAATATGTTTTTTAATCCAATGAGCAATTTAATTATAATTATGAAAATTAAATCAAAACTTATACAAAAATAAAAATAAGAACATGATACCTAACATTTAAGGATGGCAAGAGGCATAAATTTTAATCAGTTTAAAGTTAATAAATTAAGTTTGATTAATTTAAATTTTAAATCAAATTCAATTATGAGATGTTAACTTTAAAATAATATCATTTTTTATTGATTCAAACAAATTTATTTTGTACAACTCAAAGTTTAGGGATGGTAATAGATTGGGTCGGGTTAGACTTGCTGGATAGTTTCTGCCTTTACTTGGGTCAGTCCGAGGCCCTATCACCCCCGAGGCATCCAAGCACTAACCCGATCAAGTTCAAGGTAGCTTGGAGCCCAACTCGACTTAGCTCAGCCATATTTTTTATTTTTAAATTAAAAATAGAAAGTAACATCATCCTTAAAAAATGACAACATATTTTTTTAGGCTATATTTGGTTGAACGTAATATTTTTAATATAATAAAATGAAATAGAATTAAATCAAATGATTTATAATAGAATAGATTTAATATTAAAAAATTGTTGTTTAGAAGGGACGGAAAAATTCATAATATAATATAGTGAAATATTATTTAAAAAAAAGTTTATAATATAATATAGTGAAAAATTGTTTGTTATTTTATATTTCATTCTAAACTATCTGAATCAGAGGTTTCTCATTTTTAAAATGAGAAGTAATATAAGATCTTTCTCTTCCCTCTCATTCTATTATAAATCCTCTTCTCAAATAATAAAATAATATTATATTATAAACTGGACCTAAATGGCTCTAGCTTGTGCCTAGTTGAGACCCGACTAATTTAGGCATGAATTGTTGTTCTTAGGTCAGGTCAATAGAGATCAATCAACTAATCAAGTTGGCGATAACCCCGACCCGAACCAACTTTTTGTCATCTCAATAAGCACTCTTCATTCTTCTAAAGTTTACTAGTCGGTGGATAGTGATGTTGACCTAACAAAAGCAATGGGGTCCACCAAATCCATTGTCAAATTTGCATCAAAACGTGACCGGAAAGTGTTTATCTAAGACTCAATTGCTAGTGTTCCCTTGGCTACCACGGTTGAAGGTTTTTTATATTTTATAAAAGTTTAAATAATTTTATTTTTATATTTTAATATTATTAAAACAATATTTAAATAGAATACCTAAATAATAGTTATAATGGTAAAAAATTATCACACTTTGTATAAAATATTTATTTGAATTAATATTTAAATTAATTATTTTTAATATTACATTAACGTCTATTAAATTTGGATTGACATTAAAAAATTAAATTAAAAATTCAAATATTAGAAAATAATTAAATTTTAATTTCATTAGAATTTAATGCATTACTATTATCATTTTAAAAACCTTAAAATATAATGTATTACTATAGATAAGATAATTATTTATTTAAAGATAATTATTTATTTATTTAAACTTTGTAAAAAATTTAAATTTCTAATTATAATATCAAATAGGTTAAATCGATAATTTAAATAAAGTAAATGTACCTAATGCACAAGATTCCAGTTTTGCGAAAATCTTGGGCGGGGTATGATGTACGCAACCTTCTTTTTATATTTTTATAAAGAAGTTGTTTTCGTAACTTGAACTCGTGATTTTATGATCATAAAGGAGCAACCTCAAAAGTCAATGTACCCAATGCACAGGCTCTGTGCTTTACAGGATCTAGGGATAAGGATGTCAATGGGTCAGGCGGCTTATGTATATTTTTTAAACATGTTAAAAACGACATAGTTTTTGAAGTTACGGTCGAGCTACGGACCGACCTGTACTTGGCCCGACCTCAATCAGGCTGACCACTTTTAGCTTATGGCCCGGTCAATCCGGATCAAAATTGGCATCCCTATCTGGGGAGGTCATAGTGTACACAACCTCCTCTTTGTTTTTTTTTAAAGTTGTTTTCATGATTTGAACCTGTGTTAAATTTAAAAACTAAAAAACTAAAAATTAGCTTAAATTTTTATTATGATTTAAAAAAATTAAAGTGTAATATAATATTATAAATAAAGATAATTATTTATTTAAAAATTAAGAAAAATATTAAATTATTAGACGGTGTTGTATTAAACACTCTTTTAAGATGTAATTTATCAATTAAAGAGCTAAATGATTGAGATTACTCATACACTTAAATTAGAATACACTCTTAGGTCTGTCACACTACCCCTTTCAAGTGATAATGAAAGCTCATAACAATTGCTTGGCAACAAATCTCTCTCTCTTTTTTTTCCTCTGAACCTAACCTTAAAAATTGATCCAAGAGCTCTAGATTGAATAAATACCTAAGCTCAAAGTTGTTTTGCTTCCCTCTCAAATATTATGATCAACTATTTAAAATATATACTTTCTCGAAGAAAATGTAAAATATTTTCCAAAAATAAAAATAAAAATAAAAAACACATGACTCTTATATTTAAGATTTTAAAAATATCAATAATTTTATAATTTTTAATAAAATTTCTTTTTACATTTATACAATGTGAATAACACATAAAAAATAATTAAATATTAATAACATAACCTTAAAAATGATCCAAGATCTCTAGATGGTATAATTAATTATGTTTAGTGTGTTTTTTATTTGGATCTCAAATGGTATTATCAACTATTTAAAATATACGTGCTCTAAAAAACAGTATTTAAAATATAAAAGATATCTAATAAAAATAAAAAACATAAGATTTTCTTATAATTTAATAAATATTAAAAATTTAATTGTAAAAATTATAAAAAAAGTAATTTCTAATTTTTAATAAAATTCATTTAATAAAATTTTATTAAAAATAACAAGAAATACATATGATAAATAATATACTTAAAAAGCAAATCTTAATAATATAATTGTTCAATACAACTATTAATTCCAATTCATATCAATAATTTCAAAATAAATATAAAAAATTATTAATTTGAACCGTATTCAATTAATTTCATATCAATAATTTCAAAAAAATATGATAAATTATTAATTTGAATATTATTTAATTAATTTGAGTTAAAATTAAGAATTATATTGAATCATTCGTATCAACAATATTTAATTGATTCATATATGTTATTTATTTTATGTGTATTTCAATGACAAAATTTTTAAAATTTTTAAAAATATTTTTTATCTATGAAATATTAATTAAATTAAAAATCCATATTTATTTTTTATCCAAATCAAAAGTTGTTAATAAATTCTAAAATATTCAATTTTTGGAATTTTTTCAAATTAGTCTCTAATTTTTAAAAAATTTCAATCGATTAACCATACTTTTAAAATTTAAACAAGTTAATACGTTAATATTTAGATGAACATTCACATGGTATTTAATATATATGCTAAATTATTGAAAATATTGTTTCCTCATAAACAGCCAACCACCTCAGTAAAGCCTTGCGCATTTCAAGCACAAACAATCTGGGTAAATACTTAGGAGTGCCTTTGATTCATTAGCGTTCTACTCGTAACACATATCGGCATATACTAGATAATGCTCAACAGAAACTAACAGGATGTCGCTCCAAGAATTTGTCGTTAGCGGGACAAGTCACTTTAATCCAGTCTGTGATCTCAGCCTTTCTTATTTTCACGATGCAAACAGTTCGACTGTCGCGAAGACTATGTGATGATTTGGAAAGCATCATGCGAAACTTTATATGAGATTCCACAGATGAGCAAAGGAAAATGTCCTCAATTAACTGGGACTCTGTGTGTAAGCCTAAAAAGGCAGGAGGATTAGATATACCAACGATGCCTTGCTAACAAAGATGGGATGAGCCTTGCTTACAAAATCGGATGCCTTATGGGTCCGAACCTTAAGGGCTAAATATCGTCTGGACCCGTAACACATCCTTATTTTGATAGCTCGACAAGGGCCTTGAGTTTCTGGAGGGGTATTTCGACAAATTGGCACTTCGTTTGCCAACGTATTCGTTGGCATTTGGGCAATGGAAGACACATATCCTTCTGGCTAGATAATTGCGTGAAAGAGTGAGGTCCTCTTCTTGCGGTGGCAACCTCTCCAATCCCAGAAAATATCCTCTACGCTAAAGTTGCAGACCTAATGAACGAGGATAGAAACTGGGAGTGGCATTTATTCTAGCAATACCTCCCTCCCACAGTTTGCATGGATATTACAATGATAACCCTAAATACAGAGGATCTAGCGGAAGATACATTGAAATGGGCTCAAACTGAACATGGGAGATTTATAGTGACTTCAACCTATGATTTAATCGAAGGGCATTTCCTGGATAGTTCTGTGACTCCCTGGGACTTAATTTAGAAATAGGCGGGGCCCCAGAGGATTCGATCATTCCTTTAGTTAATGACCAAGAACAAACTCATGACTAACCAATAAAGAGTAGCGCATCATATCGCTACAGGCAGTAGTTCCCACATATGTGGCCAGGAAGAGTCCACTCTTCACGTCATTCGGGACTGCCCGAGAGTGCAAGCCTTTTGGAGCAAATTTCCCTCGGAGGTGGTCAATGCTAAGTTTTTTTAACAGGACGAGGCGAGATGGGTACAATCCAATCTTATGCTACACCCTCAGGTACTGCAAGGGGATTAGGCTACTCTTTTTGGTCTCGCCTGCTGGATGATGGTACGAGAGCAGTGAAGGAGTTTGTGGAATGGATAGTTAGGGTGAGGGCAGTGGAAAGTTGTGTTTTTTGAACTTAGAGATTACCAGCGGAGAGTCCAGTGGTGTGGTCCAAATCACCGGAGGATTGGGTAAAGTTCAACACCGACGGAGCAGTTAAGCAAATGTCGTCTGTAGCTTCCGCTGGTGGTTTAATTCGTGATTGGCATGGACAATGGTGTGGAGGGTTTCTACATCACTTTGGAAGAAGCTCGCCTCTTACGGCAGAATTCTGGAGAGTCCACTCGGGCCTCACACTGGCTTGATCCCCGGGATATTGCCGTATCATGATCGAAGTGGACTCCTTAAAAGTCATGAATCTTTTATCATCTTCCATTACAGAGATTGACGGAAATAATTTTTTGTTGACAGGTACTCGCAGGTTACTTCAAAGAGATTAGAAGGTGCAACTTCAACACGTGCATCGTGAAGGGAATCAATGCGCTGATACTCTGGCTGCCCTTGCAGTTTTAGTCAGCCTAGGTATACATATTCTGCAGGAGCCTCCGTTGCCGGTTCTAGATTTTATTTACCAGGACAAGCAAGGAGCTGTGTACTAAAAAGCCATGCGATGACTTGTTTAATTAAGTTTTGAGTGTTTTCTTTTGTAAACAAAAAAATATTAAAAAATATTTAATATATATGCTAAATTATTAAAAAAATCTTTTTGAATTGAATTATTAAAATTTTTTAAAATATGTTCCTGTAATTTAAAAAATTATAAATTTAAATACTAAATTATAAAATATAAAATTTTTTAAAAAACTAACCATTTTTAAATTGCTCCTTCCTTGGTCAGATTTCCAGTGGTACGTAACAAACTTTGACCAGGACGTCCTTCCCATCACATTATTGCATTTACATGGAAGATGGCACCCAAACGTACGAAAAGCTAACTGTGTTAATAAGGAGACTCATCAACGTTATCCCTATGCCATTGTTGTACTGAACGATACTGTTTAACTTTTTAAGTTTGGACCCTGAAATACGAAGAGGAGAGGGTAAGGGGAGGAAAAGGAAGGAAGGAGGTGTGAGAGACCACTTGGAAAGCAAAGATGGTGTTGATGTTGCTTGGTGACACAACCCCCAGCCCTTTTTTGGTTGGGGAGTAACTGAGTTTTAAAGAATAGAATTTTAATGTTAATGGAAGATAACTTTTAGTTAGTCTCTTTCACTTTTTCTACCACTATATTTTGTACTCAAAAAATAGAATCGCCCATTTTAAGTGCCCCATACTCTAACTTGACATAGTAATAGAGGGATAAATTATAATTTAATTTTACTCAATTCTTTAAAAAGAGAATCCCATATTTGGTGCGCACAAGAAGCTACTACGTTAGATGAAACTCTTCCACTATCGCTGTTAGGACTAAACCTAAGACGTTACACTTAATAACTTCTCTAAAAATCAGCTGAGCTACCTGTGCAGGCTTTTCTACCACTATACTCTTTTATATGTCACGTAATAATTGGACTGTAAAAAAGTGACTCTTCTGTGTTGTAATTATAAGATTCACTTTTGTGTTGCAACTAAATACGTAATTGATGAAACAACTACGTACTTCCAAGAATTTAATATAATTTAATACACCTCAAAGAATCGTGACTTTGTCAAAAAGATAAAAGGTGAACGTAAACTCCTGTTACTAAAAAGGAAAGTGCAACCCAATTGAGACTAACCAGAAAGTAACAAAAGGCTAAAAAACCAAAATGCAAGCTATCTCCTATTGGGCTATTTCCTCTCTATCGTACAATAAATACACTAAGCATTTATGAAGGCTTGTGTGGGTTCGTCTGTAAAATGGCCCCCAGTCAATAAATTCTGTCAATTTCACACAGGCGGATGACAAAATTATTGTTTTTTTTTATAATTATATTAGGTATCTTGATTTAGTCGGACTAATTCTAAACCTCTAAGACTTCACTCCAAGAATCCTAAAGGATGTAAATCTGGAACCTCAAGATCCCTCAGGTTCTTACGTAGCCTGTACACTTCTGCGCACAAGGAGCCGTCACATACTTGATTGGTCAACTGCTGATTGATCGCTGGCCCCACTCAGCA
>JAOTAY010000004.1:2192499-2220126 GCA_025629805.1 Erythroxylum baracoense
TAATTCACATATAATATATCAATCATTTATTAGAACATGCAATTTATGCATACTTAATCAAATTATATGCATAAAAATAATCAAGCCCTATTTGATTCTAATTATTTTCTTTATGATCTAAAATAATATTTGCAACTATTTGGATAATTAAATTTGACTAAACCTATTGATTTCTAAATGAATTAAATTTATATTCTAAATAGAAATTTAATTTGATTTATATAACAACTCTTATCTAAACATATTTTATATGGTATTTCTAGCTTTGTGTCTTAACTATATTATCATATGTCACTCATCCAAATCATACAAATTTAGTTAAATAGGGCCCATTAATTTAAGATAAAATATATTCGAGTTAAAGAGGTCTTGAGTCACTCAATAAGTCTTACAATTAACAAAACTCTAGTTTTATACTTAAGTAATATAGGGCAACAATCACATTCTTAATGTATACTGAATATGTAACGAGAGCTTTAATTTCATATCATATATATATTTATTTATTTATATAACATGCAATTCACTTATAATATATCAAACATAAATAAAAACATGCAATTTTTGCATCCTTAACCAAATTATATATGTCACGCCCTGAATTTTTATTTAGTTTTCTAAATTACAACATAGTCATATTAATTTATATTTTCCCATGTAATGTGCTTTTGTTCAATTATTTTCATTCTTGAACCTGAATTTTTAAGTAGTTTGCATTTTTGGTGCTTAGAAAAGGAAAATTTGATTTTGTTAAAAGTAGTTTAATAAGAAGAGATTTTGAGAATAATTTATGTAAATTGGGAATAAATTTGGTTACTTGAAACTTTTAGAGAAATAACTAGGAATAATTGATGTTAGTGAATAAATTGGAGGAAAATTCATTAGAGATGAAATAAATTGCAACTAATGGGTGAAAATTATTAGTATGCCAATTAGGTGTTAAAACAAATAAGGACATTAAGTGAAATAATTGGAAGAAGGCTTACTAAGGACATAGTTGGAATTTAATACTATAAGGCATAGATGGAATTTTTTTAAAATATGTTAATTAGGGTATAAGAGTTATAAAAGAAGGGGACTAGGGACAGAAGGGGATGACACTCCTACGGAAGAAGACTAAGAGAGAGTGATGAAAAAGAAAAAAAAAAAGGAGTTTTGGAGGAATAAGAATAATTGATTTCTAAAAGTAGGTGAGTGTGATTACATCCCTTCATAAACTCCTCTTGAAAGAAAATTTTGTTTGATGGTTTTAAGCAAAATTTTGCTGGAAATATTGAACTTACATAGCTGCTTATATGTGTTTAATTGTCTATAGAAGGGTCAAGAAAATATGGTTTAATTTGTGAGATATAAGTTAATAAGAGTGATTGGTCTATCTAGCAAGATTGAAGTTGAGTATGGGATTAAACTCATGAGTTGAGTGCCTAAATAATTGACCTAGAAGTTAGTTAAAGCATGAAAGTTTTAACTTCAGACATGGGGTAATTGTTTGTAAAATAGTTTGGATAAATTCAAAATGGTTTGGAAGATATAACTGATTTACCATAGGCTTTTCATGTTATTACAACATCATATGTGTTCTATTGTCGGGAACTAATTTCTGGGATTGTAGGAATTGAATTTGGGAAGATGCTTCACATAAACTTTTGTGTGTATGTGTGTGTACGTGTGTTTGTGTGTGTGTTACAGGGTTAATTTTGAGGTTCGTAAAACTCAATAAATCTGCCTTGTAATGTAACCAAATGTTCCCCCACTTGGTTCAGCAATGTCACTCCTTCAATAAGGAAGGAGCCCAACGTTGTATATGTTATTAATGGAGTAAAATATATTCCCCACAACGAAAGCATCACAGATGGCTGGCTGTTTCATGTGCAAAATAAGTGAAATACATAAGGTAAAAGGAACCAGCGACAATGAATAAAACCACAGGATTTAATTGCAATTTTGAAGTAACAGGTCTGGTGGGATTACAATATATATAGCCGTTCTGACATTAACGACTATAAGATAAAGTTCCCAACAGTTGGGACAGTTACAAATGGTTGGACAGTTGGACAGTTTATATAAAACATCATCTACGGTCAAACCTTGCAAGGCAAACTTCCAATCCATCCAAGTGTCTTATCGTTGAAACCATGCCACCAATCAAACCATGTCACGTTACGAAGATAAGAAGCCATGTAAAGATCCATTTGTTCAAGCCATTCAACGTCCAAGTCTCTTAGCAAAACAAAAACGCCCACAAACGCAGGGCTATCCAAATAATGTTCAAGCCACCCAGTTAAGCCATGGAATTACGTCCATCACTCCTTGCAATACACCATGCAAGTATCATGCAAATAATACAACGTTACACAAAACCAAAGTTGTCCAATGCTTCTTCATTTTTCCAGCACCCATAAATCATTCCAGCTTTCAATTTTGAGACTATATATTACCAAAGGAACTTTGCAACTTGTCAACACACATCACCATCATGTTGTCGAAGTTGTGTAATATTGGTGTTTAACGAACACCAAAATGAAGGTCTCAGTGTGTGTGTGTGTGTGTGTGTGTATCTATAAGTGAGTGAGTGTGTGAATAATAAGTGTGAAAACTTTTGTGGTTTAGATCTGAATGGTTTTCAAGTTATGATTGTTGAGAATTTGTTGCTCTATAAGTAAATTTTGTTTTTAGCACTTCTGAGAAATATCATAGCTTTATTTGTTGCTAACAGATGATAAAAGAAGAAATTAAAGGAGCTTTAAGGAAGATGAAGAGTGGAAGGTTGGTAGAACCTAATAAGCTACCCATAAAAGTATGGAAGAGCCTGGGAGAAGCGGGTCTTACTTTGTTAGCCAAGCTCTTTAATATGATCCTCAAGTCCATCAAAAGCCAAATGAGTGGAGACTTAGCACAGTAATCCCTTTGTACAAGAACAAAGGGGACTTCCAAAGCTGTAACAATTACAGAGGCATCAAACTACTCAGTCACACCATAAAGTTATATGAGAAGGTGATTGAGAAAAGAGTGAGAAAGGGTACACCTACCAATGACAGAAGTTATACATCTCCTTAAATGATTAGTGAAATATTATAAGGACTTACATATGTTTTCATTGACTTAGAGAAGCTTATGACATGGTACTTAAAGAAGTTATGTGGAGGTTTTTAGAAGTTAAAAGAGTTTCTATGACTTATATAAGTTATTAAGGATATGTATGAAGGTTTTAAGACGAGAATAAGAACGATATAAGGAGATATAAAGCATTTTTCTATTGATATTAGTGTATACTAAGGATCCTAGTTGAGCCTCTTCCTGATTGCAATAGTTATGGATGAGCTCATTAAAAATATCCAAAGGAATGAAGAAGGTGTTATTTTCAAGCTAGAACTTTGGAGGGATAAACTTGACCTAAAGAGCTTTAAATTAAGCAAGACTAAGACCAAGTACTTATAGTGTAACTTTTCAAGTCACAGGGTTGCATCTATCACGGTGATAAAGATTAGTTTAGAATTTGTACCACGGAAAGATTGCTTTAAGTACCTTGGATCCATCATCCAAAGTAATAGAGAAATAGATAATAATATAGTTCACCGTATTAAATTAGGGTGGCTTAAATAGAGAGTTGCATTAGGAGTTTTTTATGGCAAGATGATACCATTCAAGCTAAAAGATAAATTATACCATTTAGCAATTAGGTTAACCATGCTCTATGGGGAAAATTGTTGGCTCATCAAATAGGTTTATAATCATAAGTTAATAATGGTGGAGATAAGGATGCTTTGTTAGATGTACAATCTTTTAAGAAAAGATAAGATCATGAATATAGTGGTAAAAAACAAGTTGGGGTGGATAAAATTAATGGTAAATTAAGGAAGATGGGGCTTAGGTGGTTCAAACATGTTAAGAGGAGACATCATAACTCTTTAATGAAAAGATGCAAGAAGATTGTACTTATTGAATGTACTAGAAGAGGAAGACCTAAGACTAATTGGGAGAAGGTAATCAGGTATGATATGGCCCTCTTAGAGCTTAACGAGAACTTGGCCCTAATCAGAAAACTTTGACAAACTAGGATACAGGTATAGGATTTTACATATAGAGGTCCTCTCTTTTCATGGTCTTTTGAGTCTGTTCCTTTGATTTTTGTGTCTTATATTTAACCTAAATACTTTATTTGTAGTAGTTACCCCCTTTATTATTTTATTTATTTATTTCATATTTTTTCTTTTAATTACTTGTTTGCTTTATTTATTTATTTGTCTTCTTTCTTGTTTGTTTATTTGTTTACTTATTTTTATGTTAATTTTAATTTTGCGTTTATATTTATTTTTATGTTTATTTTTAATTTTTATTTTTATTTTTATGCAGTTATTTGTTTATATTTTTGGCTTTTATTTTCTTCAAACCATTTTCATAAATATTTTTCTTTTTTTCTTTTTCTTATTAGTCTATTGGAAATATCCTCTCTACTAATTAAGGATAAGACTGTGTATTTTTAAACCTTCTTAGACCGCACATCTCAGTGGAATTTCCATTGGAACATTGTTGTTGTTGTTGTTTAAGAGTAAATTTTATGATTGTGGTGAGTCATTATGGATTTCCTATGAAAAGGTTGTTTACGTGAATTAAGAGACTTGCTTGAAATGGATGGTGTAAGAAATATATGAATACTCATGAAAATTTTGTTAAGTTGTCAATGCTGTTATGTATAAATATTGTCTTGATTATTATATTGTGTCAAAATTTTATGGCATGTTTTTTGAACTTTTTGCTAGAGTGGAAATTGGTTGTTTATTTGAAAATGTGCAGTAAAGTGAAGTGCCCTCCATGAAAATTGATAATAAATGGATTGATTATTAAAATGAATGAAAGACTTATGTGAGATGACTTAAACAAATTTTCTTAATCAAAGACCAGAGTCATTTTATTATTTTTGCTTTATTTTCTAAATGGGTCTATTGGAAACAACTTCTCCACTAGTTAAGGGTAAGTTCGTGTACTTCTAAAATTCCCCAAACCCTGCATTCAACTGCTCTTTTATTATGTTGTTGTTGTTCTTGTTGTAAAGACCTAAGTTAGGTGGCTTAGGCAAAATACCTAATAAGGTGACTTAGGCAAATTTCCTTAAAAAAAGACCTAAGTGTGATAGCTTAGGAAAAAGGCCTAAGTGAGGTGACTTATGAAAATTTTCTTAAACGAAGACCTAAGTGAGGTGACTTGGGCAAATTTTCTTAAACAAAGACTTAATTGAGGTGTTTTAGGCAAAAGACCTAAGTGTGGTGACTTAGGCAAATTTTCTTAAACAAAAGACCTAAATGGGATGACTCAGGTAAATTTTATTAAATAAAGACCTAAATAAGGTGACTTAGGCAAATTTTCTTAAACAAAGACCTAACTGAGGTGGCTTAGGCAAAATACCTAAGTGAAGTGAATTTGGCAAGTTTTCTTAAACAAAAGACCTAAGTGAGGTGACTTGGTTAGATTTTCTTAAAAAAAATATCTAACTAGTATGGCTTAGGAAAAAGACCTAAATAAGGTGACTTAGGCCAAATTTCCTTAAACAAACACCTAAGTGAGTTAGCTTGGGCAAAAGACCTAAGTGAGGTGACTTAGGCAACAAAATAAGGATCCCTGGGTTAAATAATTATTGGAAATGAATACAAACTTAATGAAGAGCATGTGTAATGAAATTAAGCTATATGGACGCTTGATGCTTGATATGTTGTTGCTTGTGCAAGGAAATGATATTTTATTAAATGGTTGATGATTATGGTGATTAATGAACTTGTATTTTAATGATTACGATGATGCTTGATTCAAGAATATATGTCTTGCTTAAACCTTGATGTGTAATGAGACAATCGATCTTATACCTTAATTTAGGTGATGCTTATGTTGGAGTATTGTTAATAGATTCATAGGCATGGTTATGTGTGAACATAGGTAGTGAACTTACTAGTTTTTATAAACCAAAATGATATTCAAAATAAAAACGAATTTTTTGATGCATGACCATTTATGGGTAAAAATGTTTTTTCCTCAAGTAGTGTAATACTTATTTTTCATTATTTTTCCCCTCTCCTAGGAAAAAGGAAAAAAATTTTATTTAGTCAACTAATCAGTAGTAGCATCAATGAGCGTAAGTAAGGTCTAGACAAGGTCAACTGAATTTATCTAATTGATCTCATTTTTTTATATATTTGGAATATTATATCTTTGGACATCAATGTAGACATTAAAGATATTGGTGTGGTTTTGAACTTGGAGACTAAAAATATTATTATTACCATTATATTGTTTCCATGTAGGATTTAAACTTATTCATTAAATGATGATGGGATTACACTTAGAATATCGTGATGAATGAATGAATGAATTATGCCTATTTAGGCTTAAAATATCTTGTTAATTGAATGGTGATTATATGGATAGAATGTATGAATAGGTTAAATCATACACACTCATAAAGTTAGCTTGGCACCTTAGTGTTGGGTTAACACTATGTAGTCCATCCCAGGCCTTATTAAGATGGTGTGACAAGTTAGTATCAGAGCCTAGGTTAGAATGATGTGTTTGTAGAATGCCTCTAAAGTGTCTTGGTCAATTTTATAAGAAGAGCGAGATTAATCTAATTAAGAGAGTTGGGTAGGAAAGTGTAGGAATGTTGAGGATATAATGGTTAAGTAGGAAATTAGTTCTTTTATTATACTAAGCCATTTCGAATATAATCTTGAGCATAACAATATTTCTTAACTAGGAAATTAATTCTATTCTTATACTAATCTATTTGGTGATAATCTTGAGCATAAGAATTTTTTATGATAAATGTTAAGCCAAATATTGAATTATTTGTGCGAATGTTTATGAATGCATAGTTAAAGAAAATGCACCAAATAAAGGATGATTAAAAAGTAAGGTATTAGGTACATATGTGGTGGTATATATGTTAGGCATAAGTTAGTGTTTAATTAATTAATTTTGATGATTATTTGTCTTATAAATGATCAAAGTCATAGTGATGTGTAATAAGGATGTGTGATATGATATTTCATTTTAGATGGGATATTTGCTTCATGATTATAGAGAGTAGTTGACGTATGTATTAGTTTATATGTTAGTTGGCTATGATAATTAAAATGCCTCAGGTTATGTCATTAATGTTAATTGGTAATGTTGATTAAGGATATTAAGTATATGTTTATAGAGAGTAGTTGAGGTATGTATTAGTTTATATGTTAGTTGGCTATGATAATTAAAATACCTTAGGTTATGTTATTAATGTTAATTGTTAATGTTGATTAAGGATATTAAGTATATGTTGGAAAGATATTAAGGATGCAATGACTTGAGTTAATCGAGGAAAATGCAAACAGTTAATAAAGGCTAACTAGAATGAGTAGAAGTTAGGGATGACCAATTGACATGAAGTGATAATATGATGGGTCATGAAAGTGATATATAAGTAAGAAAAGAAGATGATTGGATTTAATGAAGGCAAAATTTTGAAAAAAGTATGACATATGGTGGTGAATTTCATGGTATAGTTAAAGGAAGAATGTAATATAAGTTATATTTGGGAAACAAAATCTAAGTATGGCTAGAGGAAATGATGAGGTATAATAGAAGTATGATTAGTTGATAACGTGGGAAGTTAGAGGTGTGATGAATTATTTATTAATGCCAGAATGTAAGATATACTTAAATGGAAATGAATGTTAATTGATATAAGGGTTACAGAAGATTTTTGGATTAAATTTAGTGATAATAATTGCTATTAGAAACATGTTGGTGATGATGAATAAGATTTTATAATTGAGATTTTGCGGTAGAAATTTTAAAAGTAAATAATAAATGGAATTTAAGGGTGATTGTATTGCAGTTAAATAATGTATTTGAATAATGAGAAAGGATATATGGTAATTAATTGGAGAGGTAATATATATATATGGAAGCAAAGATATGACCTAGTGGACAAAACCTTAAGGTGATGAATTATAATCAGAGTGAGAGTTAACTACCATTTTGGACAACTAATATTGGATAGATGGGAAATATTTTAGTGCTTAAGGAAGACATTAATTATGATGAAAAAGAATGAAAAATTATGAATGGTCATAGGCAAATGGACTAGATGTGTGGATAATATAGAGATACTAAGTAGAAATATTTATGGAATGCTGATTGATGATTAATTTAGGTTAGACTGAGTAGTAACAATTAAGAGGAGAGATAGCAAATATATTTAAAACAACTAGGTAATGTTTGGAAAGGAAAGTGAATTGAGATGGCAAGTAAGGTCAAAGAAAAAAATATTTAGAGATTTGGTAAGTTAAAAATCACGAGGGTTATTTGAAAAGATGAGTGAATGATGGGGTGTTTGAAATTTTATAGTGATTTGCAACGAGTAAATGAATAAGGAAGGCTAAAAATAATTCCAAGAAGAGAGACAATGATTTGCAATGATTTGGCGTACGATTAGTATGCTATAGATTGTTCAAGCGTAACAAAGTCCTAAAAGTTTATTATTTTGGAGGTTAATTAGAGAGTTGTAGGAACTAAATATGGAAAAGGTTCAACTAGAAGAATGTGGATATAATTATGAATGAATTTATAGGATAAGGGGTGGTATATGGAATTTTTATGTGAGTTATGGTTTAAGGAAGATATGCTTTAAATGAAATTGCAATTAGTCCAAATTGTCTCATGGATTTAGAGTTAAATTTTTTCCTGTTATGAAGTTATGACCTATCAAAAGGGAAGTGGAAATGATATGAGATTTAATAAATCTATTAGACAAAAAATGGGAAGAAATGATTAGAAATCTTGTTTTATTGTTAACTGATGATGCATTTTAAATGCAATATGGTAAATTTATAGTATTTTGATTTAAACTTACCAACTTCAGATTTGTGAGACAAATTTGGTAAATTGACTCTAGTTTTTCAACTGGTTTTATCATAATTAATTATTTTCAAGATTGAGAATGTTTTAACAAGAAAGAGAGTTGAAATACTTTGAATTAGATAAGATGTTATGTCATGATTTAAAAGCTGTTGACTATATTTTATTTTCAATTACATAAGAATGAAATAAATGTTTAAGTTTTTAAGTAAGGCTAGATGTTGTGCTTAATACTTATAGTCAAATTTCTATTATTTGATATGATGTCCTTAAGAGGATTTTGCCAAGATTTTCTAAATAAATTATAGTTTTGTTTGTACATGTGCATTTTTAGGATGTTGATTTTATAATTACCTTACAAAATATTACAATCACACTTTTTAGGAGTAACACTTCCAAATTTTGAGGATGAAATTTTATTAAGAGGGGGAGAGTTGTCACGCCTTGAATTTTCATTTGATTTTCTCAATTACTATTTAGTCCTGTTAATTTATATTTTTCTGATATAGTGTGATTTTCCAATTATTTTAATTCTAGAACTTGAATTTTTAAGTAGTTTGTAGTTTTGGTGCTTCGAAAAGAAATTTTTGAATTTCGTTAGAATTAGTTTAATGATGAGAAATTTTGAGAATAATTGATGGAAATTGGGTATAAATTTGGTTACTTGAAATTTTAAGAGAAATAATTAAGAATAGTTGATGTTGGTGAATAAATTAGAGGAAAATAGGGTTAAAGATGAAATAAATTACAATTATTGGACAAAAATTATTTTGAGTTCATTAGTGTGCTAATTAGGGGTTAAAATAAGTGGATATATATTAAAAATAAAAAAAGATGGATGAACAAATAAGAACATGGGGTGAAATAAGTGGAAGAAGGCTTATTAAGGGCATAGTTGGAATTTCACCCTATGAGGCATAGATGAAATTTTTTTAAAAATATATGTTAATTAGGGTTTAAGAGCTGAAAAAAAGAGAATTTAGGGTAGAAAGGGATAGCACTCCTAGATGAGAAGAGGACGAGTGATTGATGAAAAAGAAAATTTAGGATAGAAAGGGATAGTAAAGGTTTGGAGGAAGACGAAGACTTGATTTCCAACAATAGAATATGTTATTGCATCCCTTGCTAAACTTCGCTTAAAACAAATTTTTGTATGATGAGTTTAAACAAAGTTGTTATTGCATCCCTTATTAAACTTCTCTTCAAACAAATTTTGTATGATGATTTTAAACAAAATTTTGCTGGAGATACTGAGCTTTGATGGCTATTTATATGTATTATAATTGGCTATAAAATAATTTTAGAAAATACAGTTTAATTTGTGAGATATGAGTTAATATATAAGTGTAGTTGTTCTGCTTTGGACATAAATGATTGATCTGTTTTGCTCTAATTATTTCAGGGTCAAGAATTGTTAATTTGACAAAGTGTAAAACACAAAAGTTGTAGATGTACATGTGTAGTTTATTTTCGTAAAAAGGAAAGTGTCTAGATTTTACATGTTATGAGATATAGTTGAATTTCCAAAACTAGTCTCTCTTGCAGGACTAAAGTTGAGTCCAAGAATATACTCATGATTTGAGTACTTAGAGAATTGATTTAGAAGTTGGTTAAAGCATGAAAGTTGTAGGTTTAAATGTTGGGTAATTTTTTGAAAAATTGTTTGGATAAATTTGTAATGTTTTGGGAGATAAAGTTGATTTAATATAGGCTTTTTAGAAGTTACAACATCATATGTGTTTTATTATTTGGAGTTATTTTTAGGGATTGTACGAATTGAATTCAGAAAGATATTCAACATAAAAATTATGCGTGTGTTTGTGTGTGTGTGTGGTGTGTGTGTGTGTGTGTGTGTGTGTGTGTGAATAATAAGTGTGAAAAATTTTGTATTTTAGATCAAAAAGGTTTTCAAGTTATGCTTATTGAGAATTGTTGCTCTATAAGTAAATTTTATGATTATGGTGAGTCATTATGAATGTCACATGAAAAGGATGTTCATGTGAATTGAAAAAATTGCTTGAAATGGATGATATAGGAAGTATATAAGTACTCCTAAGATAAGTTGTCAATGTTGTTCTGTATGGATATCATCTTGATTATTAAATTGTGTTGAAATTTTATGGCATATGCCTTAAACCTTTTGTTAAAGTGGAAATTGGTTGTTTATATGAAAATGTGTAGTGAAGTGAAGTACCCTCCATAAAAAATTAATAATAAATGGGTTGATTAAATAAAATGAATGAAACACTTAAGTGAGGTGACTTAAGTAAATTTTCTTAAACAAAGACCAAAGTGAGGAGACTTAGGCAAAAGTTTCTTAAATAAAAACTTAAGTGAGGTGGCTTAGGCAAAAGACCTAAGTTTAGTGACATAGGCAAATGTTCTTAAACAAAGACTCAAGTGAGGTGGCTTAGGGAAAAGAACTAAGTGAGATTTCTTAGAGAAATTTTCTTAAACAAAGACCTAAGTAAGCTGACTTAGGAAGATTTCCTTAAACAAAGACCTAAGTGAGGTAAATTAAGAACAACACCTAAGTGAGGTGACTTAGATAAATCTAAAATAAGAGACCTAAATGATGTGATTTAGGCAAATTTTATTAAATAAAGACCTAAGTGAGGTGACTTAGACAAAATTTCTTAAACAATTACCTAAGTGAGGTGGCTTAACAAAATGACCTAAGTAAGTTGGCTTAGGCAAATTTTCTTAAACAAAAGATCTAAGTGAGGTGACTTATGCAAATTTTCTTAAACAAAGAACTATGTAAGATAGCTTATGAAAAAGACGTATGTGAGGTGGCTTAGGCAAAATTTCCTTAAATAAAGATCTAAGTGAGGTGCCTTAGGTAAAAGACCTAAGTGAAGAGACTTAGGCAATTAAATAAGGACCATAGGTTAAAGAGTTAATGAAAATGAATAAAAATTTGATAAAGGAAATATATAATGAAATTTAGCTACATGGCTACATCATGCTTAATATGGTGTTACTTGTGTAAAGAAATGATATCTAGTTAAGTGGTTGATGATTGTGGTAATTAACGAACTTGTGTTTTAATGACTATAAAGATACTTAATTCAAGAGTAGAAGTCTTATTTAAATCGTAACATAGATTATGATAATTGATCTTATGCTTTAATGTGAGTGATGCTTATGTTGGATGTTGTTGATACATTAGTAGGCATGGTTGTATGTGAACATAAGTACTGAACATACTACTTCTTTTTATAAACCAAAATGGTAGTCGAAATAAAAATGAAATTTCTATTGCATAACCACTCACATTAAAAATGTTTTTCCCTAACTGACTACAATTTTCATGTTTTCATTATTTTTTCTCTCCCATAGGAAAAAGGCAAAAAGGTTATTGAGTTGACTAGCTAGCAGTAGTAGTGAGCGTAAGTAAAATCTAGACATTGTCTAATTTATCTCTTTTTCTCATGCATTTGGGACATTATGTCTTTAGATGTCAATGTAGATATTAGGGGCATTAGTGTGTTTATAAAATTTTAGATTGACATTATTATTATTATTATTATTATTATTATTATTATTATTATTATTATTATATTATTATTATTATTATTATTATTTTGTTTCCAAGTAGGATTTAAATTTACTTATTGAATAATGATGAGATTATACTCAAACTACTATGATGAATGAATGCACAGATTATACCTATTTGGACTTAAAATATCTTGTTAATTGATGTTGATTAAATGGATAGAATATATCAATAGGTTAAGTCATATATTCTCGTAGGATTAGCTCGGCACCCTATTATCGAATTAACACCACATGGTCTACCCTAGTCCTAGTTAAGGTGGAGTGTGATAATATACATATAAATAACAAGCTTTGTATGATTATAATTATTGATCTTCATGGTCTAAAATAATATTTTCAACTCTTTGGATAATTAAATTATAATAAACCTATTGATTTTTTAATGAATTAAATTCCTATTCTAAATTTAAATTTAATTTGATCCAAAAACAATTTTCAAATTCAAATGGAAATTGTTTTCAGTTATCATAATCCTTTAATAAAATTTAATTGAAATTGTTTTCAATAAATTATACTTCTTACTTATTATAATTTTCAAAAAAGTTTCTTTTCAAAATTTAAAAAGTAAGATATTCTAATCTTAAAAAAATCATTTCTAATCTAATTATAAATATTTTTCTTTAACTAGAAAACTATTTCTAATATTCAAAAAACTATTTTCAAAATTAGATAAAAATTTTTATATTTAATTAAGAAACTACTTTATATTACTTATATAAAGATTAATTCTCAATTAATTAGAAAATTAATCTTTAATAAATTTAATACTATTTTTAAAATTATTAAAGAATGCTAATTTTTCTTAATTAATATATGAAAACACTTTTCAAATTTAATCAATAAAATTACATTTTTAAATAGAATAAAAATTCTCTAACTAAAAATAATAATTTTAATTTATCTCAATTAAATTGAAATAAGTAAATTTAATTAAGAAATATTTTCTTAACTACTTAAGAAAAATACTTTTCTCAATTTTAAAGAGTAATTATTTAATTTTAATCTTTTGAAATATAATTAATTCTAATTCTAAGAAGCAATTTTTTTAAATTTAAATTAGAAGTCAATATAATTGTTAATCTTAATTATATTAAAAAATAATTACTCTAATTTTAGAATTAACTTTAAATTTAAGACTCTTTTAAATTATGTTTGAGGTTAAATTTGGAATATTTTATTCCATACTTAAAGTACGTCGTTGAAAGGACCAAACAACCTCAATCTAGTTATAGGATTTCGTGACCAAATAGGCCTAGGAATGTCAATTTTGGCCATGGGCTAAAAATGGTCGTCCCAACTAGAGCGACAAAAACAATGTCATTTTTTATTTATTATTTAAAAAAAAAGGATGGCGGGGCTACAAGCCTGTCAACTCATGGTCAAGTTGGGCCACAGGTCGCCCAGCCCGTAGGGTAGGGTGGGCCATGCTGCTGACATCCTTAAATAAGTCTTATTTCATCACTAGAATATGGTACTTTAGGAGTGGCCTAGGCTCAGTCCAGACTATTAACATTCCTAAATAGGCCTTATTTCATCACTAGATTATGATTCTTCTGCACCCAAACACTCCCTAAGTTGGCCTTAGATTGCTTTAGTCTTATAGCTAAACAACCCTTGTTCTGACCCTTAATCACTAAACACCATCCTTCATGTTCATAAGAGTGAACCTTCAATCTTTTTTTCAAAAAAAAAAAACGAAAAGAGTAAACCTTATTCTCCAAAACTTGAAATCCTAACCACCATAACTTTGTCTACCAACATCTGTTTCTAGTTCACAACCCTTCAGCCCCCGGGACATAGCTCAACTGGCAAAGGCTTGGGTGGTGTGGTGCCTGCCATGCTGGCAATCTGCAGGGTGGGGGTTCGAATCTTGGGGGCAAACTTTAAGATTTGGGCCCCTTGTATGGTGAGATCAGTGAGTAAGCCCAAGTCTCTGGTCAGTTGAGGCACATCCCGCGATTTACATCCTCCACCAATCCCGAGGGCACGGGGAGTGGGGGCTCCTAATGTTGGAGTTCAACATTTAGAAACATCTACAAGAGACTTACGAGTGCTACCATGAACATAAGCTGTCGTCGTTGGACGCCAATCAGGAAGCTTAGCCTTAATCAAGACGGCGACACCATTCAAACAGGGGCATGACATAATAAGTCGCTCAAATTAATATTCAACTCAACTCATCTCATCAACGATCAGTTGACAAGCTTGACCTGGAGCAACCACGTCAAGCTTCTAAGAATCTCGAGATTGAGGAAATTATGAAAATGATGTCACGACTGACTAATGGGACAACAACACCGTAATCACAGACCAACAAACCTGTAAAAGAGGGGATGTGATCCTCTGGCCCCATAACCCTGTCCCAACCCTGTCCCAAACAATCCAAACCATCTATTTATGTGCGACCCATATAAATAGATGGTTTGGATTGTTTGAGACATGGTTGGGACAGGGATATGGGGCCAAAGGATTTGAGGGGGTAAAAGAGGAACCAGGGGGCTTGCAGTGAAGAAAAGTCATAAATGTGATGATCATTTATTAAAATTCAAAGCTGGAACGAGGGGTAATCAAAGTTAGAGATAGTCGTAACGCTTCGACAGCGATTAATTTTTTTTATTACATTAGTTATCCTAATTTAGTTGGACTAATCCTAAGCCTCTAAGACCCCACCCCAAGAACCCTAGAGGATGTAAATCAGGAATCCCAAGATCCCTCAGGTTCCTACGTAGCCTGTACACTTCTGCGCACAAAGAGTCGTCACATACTTGATTGGTCAACTGCTGATTGATCGCTGGCCCCTACCCAGCATAAATGTTGATGAGAAAGAATCACATGAAACAGTGTTTTGCTTTTTTTTTAAAGACTATTCAACTCAAAAGTTGTTTTCTTTAAGGATTGGGCTTGATCTAACATATTCTTGATGAGCCTACCAAGAAACAAGAGCGCAATATCAGCTACCAAGAACCAGTTCCTCTCAGACAAAGCCTCCATTTGTAACCTGAACAGCATGTAAAACTTAGAGCCGAACATGATAAATGAGTTACTCATGTGGTTTAATCCAACAAGAGCAGACCCCAGTCACTTTTACTAAAGTTGTTATGCTTCAGTTTATAGCCAAGTGATACGTGTTTGACTGCTTAGATAACTCATGTCTTCAAGAAGAATATGAAGCCAATTCTCGTAGGTCAGAGAATCAAAGGAGTTGGAAATATCGAATGGGTATCCATACAGGATATTCGACATTTGCAGCAAAGAATATGAAGCCACAACCCTTCTCAGCTGTCTGAATTATATTGATGAAAACAAGCAAATTCATGAATAACAACTCCTACAGGCTTAATTCCTCTGCCTTCTGAAACTTCCAACTACATTTTCTATCTGAAGTATGGTTGAAACCTGCCACAATATACACCTATCGCTACCATTTGCTCAAAGGAGAAGCATAGAATTTGCATAACTAAACATTTAACAACTCCTACAGGCTTAATTGCTCCGCCTTCTGCAACTTCCAACTACATTTTCGATCTGAAGTATGGTTGAAACCTGCCACACAATATACACCTATTGCTACCATTTGCTCAAAGGAGAAGCATAGAATTTGCATAACTAAACATTTCTGTGAATAATATGCATTGGAACAACAGCAACTATCGTGCAAAGAACTTGAAAAATTTTCATTGTAATCCATAAAGTTAACTTTCTACGGAAAGTACAGGACTTAATCTTCCAAAGTGGGAAACATGAAACAAAAATCCCATGTAAGCAAAGCTAAAGCTATAACTAAAAAGTCTCCTGTCAAAGTTACATAAACATGAAGATGGAAATTCATGATCAATCAATCTCTATTAACTCATTACGAGCATACATTGAAAAAAATTGAACCTCAATTGTCAAGCTCCATAGCCTGAGCAGCCTTAGCTTTGGCCACTGGGGTCAACTTGGTCTTCAACTTTCTTTTCCCTACTTGAAACCCACTTCCACTCTTCTTCTTTTTCTTCTCACTACTATCAACCTAAACACAATTATGCCCCAAAATTCGACACCAGAAATTCACAATCAGAACAGACTGATAGCTTCAAGTTCAATTAATGTAATTAAGCACAGAAGAAGAGGGAAAAAAAAGGCAAAGAAAAAGAAAATCAGAAGTTTGGGATAAAGAAATCTACTTTCATCTTATTCTTCTTCGCTTGGACCTTCAACTGCTTCTTTTGCTTCTCTTCCCTTTCCCCTGAAATTACCCAGAGAAAATGAGAAGTTGCTCTTTAACATAAACCGTAGAAAAAGAAGAAAAGATATAGAAACATGGAAACTTTTGGTTACTCTTAAGATCAAATTCATGCTGCTTCTTCCTACGAGCTAAACTATTCTTCTTCGACATTGCTCTTTCCGGAATCGAGTGTTTCAATTGGTTAAACCCTAAACCTAGAAGTGAAGTTTTTGTTGGTTTGCTTTTGCTCGCCTCGTCCTTTCATTTCCATGATATCACTAAATTCCCCCCACAAACTTTTCCTATTTCCATTCGGACCCGATCCAGTATTCTTTGCAATCCTACCTTATGTTTATCTATAGTTCAATTTTTTAAAAATATTTTTACTAAAAATAATGATAAATATATTTAAAATAAATAACAAATGTAACATAAACAAATACACGTATATTAATTAAATATTATTTATACGATTCTCAATTTTAAATTAAACAGATTTAAACAAATAAGGTAAATATAAATATTTAAATTAAAACATATTTAAATTAAATTAAATTATTCTATAATAATATTTAATTAATCTATTTGTGTTCCGCTCAAAAAAAAGTTTTTATTTTACTTTGATGTAAGTTAAAAAAAATTTTAAAATTTAATTTTAAAGATTTAATAATTTTTAAAATAATTTAAAGTATATTTTATGATGACTAATTTTAAGTATTTTTATAAAAGAAATGAAATTTCTATTTAGTTTAACTTATTTAAAAACAACTATTATCTTTAAAATTAGCCATAATTTGTTATTTTCAATTTTTTTAAAATTTTGTTAAAAATGACAATGAAAATTAAGAGAAATAAATGACGAAAATAGCATTCCTGAATTAATTTTAATATTATTTATATAATTACTTAATTCAACTTTCAAAATTAATCTAAAATAATTAAATTCGAAATAGATATATAATTTAAGTTCAATTATAATATTAATTTAAATTAAATTAAAAAATTAACTAAATTCAAATACCAATAAATTTTGATTTATTTGCATTATTAAGGTTATTTTGATTATTATTATTTTCTAATATCAGGTTCAAAAAGGAAATTTTAACTAATAAAAATTAAAATAATGATAATTTAATTATTTTCTAATATTAGGTTAAAAAAGGAATTTTAAATAATAAAAATTATAAATAATGATAATTTAAAGATTCGATTTTTTTAAGAGATCAAATCTTCTTTTTTAATTATAGAGTTTTTATTATATTCTATTAAATCTCATTCATATATTTACGTGAACTTCACGTAAATATATGAATGAGATTTAACAGACAAGAGTTAGAACAGAATAATTGAAAAAAAGATTTTATTAGTTTTTAAAGTATGTTTTAAGTTTTAACTATTAAGATATTAATTAAAGAAGTAACCAATGGAAAAAAACCACGTAGGCAGTCTAAGTAGGACTGACCGTACAAGAAAAATGCCGATAAAAGAGGCGCTATATATACAGACCCCCACGCCCCCCAATGAACAACAAGAAGCCCTAATCTAGAAAGGGAAGGAAGAAGATGACGGGGAAGGCGAAGCCGAAGAAACACACGGCGAAGGAGATCGCGTCGAAGGTAGACGCTGCGACGACAAACAGAGGTGGAGGGAAAGCCGGTCACGCTGACCGGAAGGGGCAGGACAAGGGCGGCCATGCCAAGTTGGAGTGTCCGCACTGCAAAACGACGGCGCCGGACTTGAAGTCGATGCAGATCCACCACGATGCCAGGCATCCCAAGATTCCCTTTGAGGAGTCCAAGCTCGCCAATCTTCACGCTTCTCATGCTGCTGATTCCTCCAAGCCTCGTCCTGGTGTTAGAGGAAGTTTCAAGAAATAAAAATCCAAATCTCCTGTCTTCCTTCTCGTCTATGTCATGTCATGTGTGTTTTGGATCTCAGAAGATACTAGTGCTATGCTCATAGTTATTAATTCTTGTGAGGATGGTATGCTATGGTACAACCCGAGGGTTTCAATGTGGTTTTAGCTGCGATGACGATGGAATCAATGGAATGTATATTATTATGATGATGCAGATGATAATGAAGTGGTTGTCTCTATCTGTTTTCATTGATCTTAAAGCGTATGTAGTATTTTTGATAGTTGTTGCTCTGTCTCTGTTTGGTAATTGTATGATATTTCAAAAGAGACTTCCTTTCTAATGCATATGATTTTTGATATTTTGTCAATTGATCTAATGATATGCTGCATAATTAGTTCTTCAAGTGCTACTCTTAAATTCTCTTCGCAATTGTATGGATTATTGACTCATTAAGCAATTGTTCCATTAAGTAATTCATATTTGTTGCTCTATACTTGGGTCCTTGCAAAGAGTAGATTTGCTTAAATATACATATAAAATCTCAGTTGCTGTGATTGATGTTAGTATATTGCTATGCGCTATGATGTGTATAAGACAGTAGTAGCGTTTAATGGCCATGATACTCGGTTAGAAATTCCTCAGAGAAGACTTCTCTGTATAAGTTGATATGAATTAGTTACATGAGTGTCTTATTATGTTCCAAATTGTCTGGATCTTCATCTGATATTGATATCTTTTGGCATAAACAAAGCAGGGTCAGGAGTAAGTTATTAAGAGAAATTGTGTTTGCTGTGTAGGTAGTTATGAGATGAAAGACTGATCATAATATTCCTTCTGTTACTTCCAAGGTGATTGAGAAGGAATAGTTTCTGTGTTTTTTGTATTTGGGATGGACACGGACCTTAAGACACCCATCCGAAGTTTAAAAGAAGTGTTCACTTATAGATCTGTAAATCATGCTTTCTTGACTTTATTCTTGTGAAACTTAACATAGCGGACCCAGGTGGAGTCCAGTGAAGTCAAAACCAAGAAACTAAGAAATCATTGATCAAGTTCATTGAAGACTTCTGTTGTTGTGATCTTATTGAGAATAAAGTATTGGATGGAGTGCAAGCAAGCATTGGTCTGAGTGAGAGCAACCTCATGGAACACTAGCATGAAACTGTTGACAAAATGTTCTGTGAAGGAGCTGTTTTATGTGTTGTTGGTGTAGGATCAACTTAATATGCTCTATTATAATACAATGATTTAGTTCCTTCTTCATTTGTTCCAATTTCTCTGAATGAGTGCAGCTCGAAGACAATGTTATGGAGTAAATCTTTTGATGCTGTATATTTCACTTTGAATGTAAATATATTTTGGTGTTGCATCTCTCGTTTGATTGATTACATATTAATCGATACTCAATCGATTGGTCTGAGCACAGGAACAGTAAGTTGAATTTGCGAATGCTTGTAATTGCAAATGGTTGCAGAGCATTGTGATGTCTTTGCATCTGCAGATTGAAAGGGTAATTGCTACTGGCGAAGAGAATACATTATTACATATTTTTCCAATCTCTGATTTCTAAATTTTTGTTCTTTTCCATTATCAATTCTATGATAAGAAAACTTTATCACTATCATAACTCGAGAAAGAATCCATTGACTGGTATTGGATATGATTGTCAAAGAGTAATAATTTGATTTTGGGATTAAATAATAAATTTTAGATTTTAATTTGATAAAATCAATTTAATTTAAATTCAATGATTTTGGAATGATGAATTTAAATTTTATTATTATTCCTAATAATTTTAATTTTTAATCTACTAATATTTGAAAATTATTTTTGTAGTATTTTTTCATTATTGTTAAGTTGAATACTATTATTAATTAAAAAAATAATTTTTAAAAAATTATCAAATAATGATACTTTTATTTTAACATCATTGGCTTGTTTGGGACTTATTGAGTTGGTAGAGTAGGGGGTATGAAGTCAAAAGGTCTTGTGTTCGAATCTCTTATCTACACTCTCTCAATTGAGCCTGTTATATAGAGTTTGCCTAGTGTAAAGTACCCGGTTGACATGATTTGCAGGCTATTACTTTAATCCGAAAATTTAGTTAGTGCGCATCTAAAAGATAAAGGTTATGGATTCCTCCGTTCCAAAAAAAATTTGTTTGATGTGAAATTTCACAAGTTTAATATCCTATAATATAATTATGTCGAATTAGATTTAAAAAGCTATAGTTTTTAAATTTGAAAAAAGTAAAATTAGTGTGAAAAATAAATTCTTGTAAGATTTATATTTTGTTGACTTTTGACCTCTCTCTCTATACATATTTACATTCTAACCCAACAACCCACCCTGTCGTTATCTGTTCTGTGCCCAAAATTATATAAAAATGGGTTGTGATTTATGAGGGAAAGACAGAACTGAATCATTGCCTTCTCGATACTTACCGATCCTTCTGAAGCCCTACCCCATTCGATATCGAGAGGATAGTTGCTTGGAACATAGAGAAGAAGAAGAAGAAGAAGAAGATGAATCCGAGAACAGACAAGATAGTGAGAAGAACTACGATGATTGCCACCGTTGTTGCTTCTTATTTCCTCTTAACTGCTGACTACGGTCCCGAACCCAATGCCTTCGACCCGGTAAAATTTGAAGAAATACAATTTTGTACATCTTAAATTCTTACCTTTCAGTCTTTTTTGTGATGTTAGAGTGATGATTTTGCTCCTAGTATATTCTTTTTTTTTTCCTGATCAGTATTGGTAATCTCTTGGCAGATTAAGAGGGCAATTCTATCTGCGGAAAGCTCTGTGAAAGACTTCATCTTTGGATCAAAAAGGGGACCTTAAGGCAGTCAAATGCATATACGTTGATCTCGAAGAAAATTTCTGATCTTCGCTCAACGGGAGGTGGTTGAAGGTGTGTTCATAATAGAATACAAGAAACCCTAATTGATAGTAAGTGATCTTACTTTGCAATTGAAGGGGAAGACCTGGTAGTTTTATGTATATGTTGGGTAATGGTGTAGTGCAGAGCTAACTTTGTTTGCATTAAACTTAATATAGTGAACAATTTCTTGTTATTGACAACTTATTTGCGGATTATATATGCTTCATTAGTGCTGCTTCCTCATTTCTAGTGTGTGAAACCTCTTCTTAGAGCAATTGCTTGGAGAAACTCTCGGTAAGATAATTTCTAGTTGATGCCTATGGGACTATACGCTACAACAAAACCTTTGTTGTTCCCTTTTGTGATGTGGGATCTCTGTTCAGTTACTTAGTGGAGTAAGGTTCTCATATTTGTTGTGATTAGTCAATCAAGTGAACATTACATAAGCTTAACGGACTGACTACAAGAGCTGAAGTTCGAGAAGAGCTAGAGTGGGCGAGAGTCTGTGAAATTAAGATTAATTTCATATTCTAAAGTTTATTCATTATTAGAGTCTTTGTTTTACAAGCTCAAAACATGTCTAATATGATTATGTTGTTGTTTGATAGTTTCTAGTTAAATTAGGACTTGTTTTGGGTTAAATCTTAAATTAGGGAAGTCTTAAGTTTGGTACTTTTCTTCTGATATAATAGGATTTTACGATCTTAGTCAAAGTATTTTACTATAATGATCGTTAAAGTAGAACTAATAGTTTCTTAGTTTAATAAGAAATTAAAATTCTAATTCAAGTACACCTACCATCTTCATCCATCACATCCTTCCGAGAAGAGAAGATGATGGTGGATTATCTTGTTTGCCTTGGTGTCATCATCAAGGAATCCTTTGAATTTTGATGGAGCTCACCTTCTTCTACTTGGGGTCATCATCAAGGAATCCTCATTCCTGACTTCTAGTCTTCTCTAGTCAATGGTTAGAAACTCTTAGAGTATTGGCTCCATCTCCACTTTCATCTCACAGTGGCAACACTTGCATTGCTGATATTTTGCAGAGCATTCCTCTGTTTAATCCTATCCTGCATCTCTAAATGTGGCTACTCCTTTGGAATCCAAGCAAGTGGGTTGAGATCAACCATTCCAATCGCCACTTTCTTGCAGTGAGGATATAAAAACCAAACAGAAGACAAAGCAATCCAACCAATTTAGACATCTCTTTGGTTATGATTTCAGTGTTAATGTTGTCTTTCGTTCGAAAATAGCGTCTAATCTAACGTTCAACAGTTTCCTTAATATAAAAAAGTGCTCTTCCAATACTAGGATTTCATACAACTGGCATTACCTTTACACATGATAACAGATAACCTAGATCATGTATTTCGATTAAGTTATCACTCTGCACTTGTTCACGTAAAAGCTGTCATCTTTAACCTTACCATCATCTACATTGACTCCATAATTGACCTAACCATAACCAACACCACCACCCAGACGCTTGCCCTGATGGCGTACGAAACTTTGTCGATGTCATTCCTAGCAATGCATGTAGCTTCCATTTCGTTGTCTATTATCCTGCAACAAGAAAAGTTATTCAATTCCCTGTAGCTGTAAAATTGTAGTCATAGGGTTGTTCGATGGTAACACTACGACGCTCAAGTCAGATTCAGATCTGTGGAAGGTATAGAAGACGACGTGGTTGATGGGCTTTCGCAATCCTCCATGAGCTAGCCCAGAGATTGAAACGTTTTGTTGAACCCGTCATGCTCATTTACGTTTTCGACAGCAATTTCACTGGGGACTTCCCGATTCCTGAGATTGGAACGGAGCAAGTTTCCTGCTTCCGCTTGCTTCCTGAGTGTAATGCGAAGGAAATTGTTTTTGTTTAAATTTTCTCGGCAGCCAAACAAACCTTCCCTACCTTACCGATCTCGCGCGCGTGCTGTTTCTGTGTGCACAAATCAAGTCTGCCACATTACGGTATCGTTTTCTAGGATCACCCACATTTCCTATCTCAGTAAATCTGAACCGCTTGATTTACAAAGAAACGGGGAGAATATCGAATAAGAAAAAGGCTAGATGATACAAATTTGGCAAAAGTAACGAATTATTAATTAACTTTCTTCAAAAAAAATTTAAAATTAAGTTATTAATATTTTTAAAATTTTATTGGTTGTATTATAAATTTTAACAAAATTAATAATATAATATATGAGTCATTAATTTAACTTATATGATGTTATAAATAAAGATGATATCGGATCGAATCGTGCTCGGTTTTTTCTAGTCAGATCTCGATCTAAAAATTTGTGTAAAGGTCCAAGTTTAGCTTGAGGTTTGAACAGTGTAAAGTTTGTCGTTTGTATTCGAACTGTAATGTATAGTACGATTCTTAGTTATGCTTTCAAAATCAAACGTGAAAGTGAATAAATGGATAAACTTAGAAAATAATTAATTTGCTTTTCACATCTTTGAACAAGCATTTTTACACCAAAACTTTCGAACTTTTTACTCGATCTGGACGAAAGTTACTTAACTAGATATCGTTAACGTCTTTTTGCATCTTTCTTAAAGAGTAAGAAAATCCGAACGTTTACGAATTTACTTAAGCAAATAATACTAGACCTTAACAACTATATATAACTGTATTGGACTATTCTATCACAGATCCAATGCATGTCTGACCTATATTGATTATGGGCCATTGTGTTCGTTGAACTTCAGCCTATTTAATCAGTTCTTTTATCAGATTTCTTTATCATCTTTAATCAGATCAAATTCGATTTGTTTAACTATAAAATAGTTAAAATTTTAATTAATTATTATCCAAATTTAGAAAATTACTAACAAACTCGATCAAATTTGAACGACTCAAAGTTTGTAATCAGAAATTAGAAATGTTAATTTTAGCTCGACCCCACTCAACTCTATTTTGGCCTAAATTGGTTGGGCTACAAGCGAGCTAAAAGTGATCAGCTATTGGATTGAACCGATCCGAACGCAAATATTATTTCTAATCACAATTAACTTTAGATCAATTATTCATCTCAGAATTAAAATTTTAAAACATTGAAAAAGAATTTTTAGAACATTGAAAAAGGTGTTTTTTATTTATATATTTATCGTTTTTTTATTACTACTTTTATATAAAAATAAAAGATAATGATAAAATGTTGTAAATGACCCTTCTGCCTACAAAGTTCAAATCAACGAGTCCAAACTCAGCTCATTCACATCATCTAATCGTGGCGTTAATCAATCCTAACCCCAGAATCCTTGAAGAAGAAGAGGAGGAGGACGAAGAGATGTATCAGAAACAGTTGGAAGATCTAGAATCAGAAGTGAAGCAAGTGGCAAAGAAGATTCTGGACTACAGAGCTGCTCTTCCGGCTCAATTGAACACTACACTCGCTTCACTTCTTCCTTCCCAAAGATCCATCTTGTTCTGACCCCAAGTCGATTCGGAATCCGAACCAGGTCCGTCCGTTTCTAGGTTTGCACGGTTACAATGAAGAGTGTGTAATACGGTATAAAATTCAGAATCTGTTTTCATTTGTTCATTCATTGCTTTGGAAGAAAGAAATTCAGTTGGATGCCTTGCTTGGGTTTGTTAAAGGTTTTTGATTGAAATTATGACAGCCATTGTTTATATGATCTCAAGATTCTACTTGATGGGTTGATGAAGGTGGGTTGGGACTTGGGAATGCTTTTACTGTTTACGTGATTGTTACTAAAGAGTTTCATGAGTTATTGATAGTTGCACTTTCTTTCGGTATGATAGTAGTTTACAACATCATATGTTTTGTTCCGATAAAGGTTTTAAATTGCAGGTTATAGGTTATATTATGGTTGGACTCTGCATTTTAGAACACTGGTTTTGATATTACTGTAGTTTTGTTGATCAAGGTTTTAAATTGCGGATTATGAGTTATATTATAGTTAGATTCCAAAGTATATAGCACTGTTGTAATATTACTGTAATTTCCCTGATAAAGGGGAATCGGGTTTCCAATCAAGGTTTTTAAATTGCAAACTGTGAATTATAATGTAGTTGTACTTCTGCAATTTAGAACACTTGTGACGCTCCTGTAGTTTTGTTGATGAAGAGAATGGTGTTCTGATCAAGGTTTTAAGTTGTGGATTATGAGTTGTATTTTAGTTTCATTCTGCAGTTTAGAACACTGGTAATATCATTGATAACGGCAAAATCGTGTCTCGGATCAAGGTTTTTAAATTGTGAACTGTGAATTATAATGTAGTTGTACTCTGCAATTTAGAACACTTGTTGTGATACTCCTTTAATTTTGTTGATGAAGAGAACGGTGTTTTTGATCAAGGTTTTAAGTTGTGGATTATGAGTTGTAATGTAGTTTCATTCTGCAGTTTAGAACACTGGTTGTAAAACTACTGTAATTTCACCAATAAAGGGGAGAATCATGATTCCGATCAAGGTTTTTAAATTGCGGACTGTGAATTGTAATGTGATTGTACTCTGCAATTTAGAACACTGGTTGTGATACAACTATGGTTTCATTGACGAAGAGAACGGTGTTCTGATCAAGGTTTTAAGTTTGTGGATTACGAGTTGTATTGTAGTTGCATTCTGCAGTTTAGACACTGGTTGTAAAACTACTGTAATTTCACTGATAAAGAGGGGAATCGTGTTTCCAATCACAGTTTTTAAATTGCGGACTGTGAATTGCAATTTGGTTCTACTCTGCAATTTAGAACACTGGTTGTGATGCCCATGTGGTTGTACTCCGCAATTTAGAACACTGGTTGAGATACTACTCTAATTTTGCTGATAAAGGGGAATCTTGTTTCCTATCCAGGTTTTTAAATTGCGGGATGTCAGTTATAATGTGGTTGTACTCTTGCAATTTAGAGCACTGGTTGTGATACTACTGTAGTTTAGTTGGTGATAAAGGATTTATCACATTGGACTGAGGCCATGACAGTTGAGAAAGTTTTCCCTCTTTTTTATTTCTCACTGGTTTCAAGTCTTTTTGGTTCTTGTTGTTCTAATGTGTGATCTGACGACTCTTATGTATCCCCATCTTTTTGGATTCTACTGTTTTAATTATAGGAATATTGATCATTCTTAATTACACAGGTTCAGAACCGCAGGTTAAATCCGGTAAAGTTGCAGTACCAACAATAGATTTCAATGTCAAGACCCTTGGGAAAGTGCTTTTGTTTAAAGAACAAATTTCCAGTAATGTCCCTTCCATGCCTGTTCTTATAAAGAAAATGAAGGAATGTACTTCTAAATTTGACAATTGGCATTACAATAGAACCATACATCCTGCTTTCAGAAAGTTCAAAAGGAAAAGGATTAGCTGACTGGAACTATCATATGCTTACTTGATTGATAGTAGATCGAAAAGATATAATTAAGAGTGATCCTCTGATTTCAGATTGTGTTACAGATCTTTACATTGCCTACAATAACAATTAAATTAGGTCAAAAATGAGGCTTTGGAAATTTCCTCTGTATTTGTTACTTGCCTGAAACCATCATTTTGATTTGTAATATAAATATGTTGTTGATGCTTTCCAGAGTACCATAATTTTACTTTCATTTTATGTTTCAGTTTTTCAGAGGAAATAATACGTTCATAATAAGGAGATTCTCTACATTAATTTACAAATATTGTTCGGTTTCAACAAATATTGTTCGTTTTCATGAAATCTCCCACATTTGTTTATCACACTGAATGGATTATTCTAAGAAATTTGACAATACAGAGCTTTTCTACATCCTAAAACTACGCTAAAAATAACATCTTATAACATGAATTCCAAGCAAAAAACAAGGTATACAAGAAAGATATATCAAATGAATAAGTAGAAGAACAATGAAAAGCCTACGGTGTGTATTTATCAACAACAGAATCACAATATTCTCACCAGGAATTGAATAATGAAGAGTACAGGTACTTTTCGAGTCAAAATTCAACTATATTTCACCATATTGACAGTTAAGAATGAGTTACCAGAAACTCAGATTGCTATTGCTGTACACTTGCAGCAGATTACATCATCATCAGAATCCATTCGCGCTATGGAGGAACTGATTATTACCCTCCCCATATTTCCAGTTTTGTCAATGTCAAATGCCACTGTGCTTAGTCCCTTCCCCACAATGAATATCCTCTTCCCAATTGCTACCAGCTGACAGGGTGGTCTTGTAACTAGTGTTGACAGCCTCCCAACCACAACCCATTCTCTATTA
>JAOTAY010000004.1:2249364-2295616 GCA_025629805.1 Erythroxylum baracoense
TTTATTTATGAAAATTAATTTTATTTCCATATCTGTTTCTTTTTCCCTTTCTATTTTTTAGGTCTCTCTCAATTTTTTGAATAAAAATAAGTGAAGATATTTTACTTAAAACCAGCCATTTATTTCCACATATGACTCTTTAGAGGGTAGAGATGACATTTGAACTTGGGTCTCCCCCATCTTAACCTTTAGTCAACAGGCTTGACCTAAAAATATTGTTATTTTTAAAAAAAATCACGTTATTTTTCTCTTTTTTAATTAAAAATAAAAAGAATCAAGTCAAGTTTAAGTTTAGGCGGTCTGACCTTCGGCCCAACCCGGCCCAACCTAACATATAACCATCCCTATGAGGTCTCTTCCCACTTTCGCATCTCAAACAAAAGGAGTAATTAGGCAATAATGGACGCACGCTTCTGCTGTGTCGCGCTTCTAGAGCGTCATCTTCTTCCTCCTCAATTAAGTAATTGTCTGAAGCTTCAAAAAAGGAAAGAGTCGTTTTACCCTAATTACTAAACGGCAACGTACAATCTCCCATTTAGTTCTGATTCAAGAATGAACTGGATCATTAAAGCTGTTCAAATTGTAAGATAATCCTCTGTCTCATGATAGGTTTCAGGATTAACATAACTACAACTCATCGATGCATCTTAGGATACAAGCAGAAAATGAAAAATGGTATAAAATTCAAAGGTATTCTGATCTTAAACTATGTTAAAAAGCTCCAACAAAATTTCGAAATGATGATGGCCGTCTTACGCTAAGTAGATATCCGATTACAGTGATCATTTCTTCTTCTCTCCGACCCCTCCAGCCCTGCAAATGAATGGCACGTTAGAATCCCAGCTGAAGTAAACTTATCTTGAAAGTAAAAACCATTCATCAGTTTAACACTGTCGATTTAGTTCAATTTTGTTTGGTATTCAAAACCTATAATGGATGCACGGTAGGTAGACAAATTACCTCATCTTGCGAAGTACGCTAGACATTTCCTCGCGCTTCTTTTTCGCTCTCTTGTGGGTTCCCAACTTTCTCTTGGCCACCTTCAGAGCACGCTTATCTTTCCCAACCTTCAGAAGCTCGGTAATCCTCTTCTCATAAGAAGCAAAGCCAGCAACCTCCCTTATAAGACTCCTTACAAAACTGACCCTCTTGCTTGTTTTCTAACATGAGATTTTGGGACAAAATGAATCAGCGAACAACTAACAAGTTCAAATTTAAATCCCCGTCTCAAATGTTTGGGTGAAAATGACATCGTTTTGGCATTTCAGCTGAAACCGGTTTGGACCAGGGCGACCCTCCCGAGCCTGAGCATGGGTCTAGGTCAACACAGGCAGCCCCTGGCCGGCCTGCCATCCCTGCCAATGAGTCAACCAGAAATGTAATAAATACACTGTAACTGAAGAAATAAACAGCTTACCCCCTTTCTATCAGAAGGACGAGGAGCCAACTCCTTCTTGGTCACTATATGGCCTCTGTTTAGACCAACAAAAAGGCCTGTGTTGGGCTGCTTGGGAGCCATCACCGGAAAACACAAACATCCCACAAAATGAGACTTGGAAACTAAAGCAAATGATAAATACGAATATCAAACTTATACGGATTGGTAGGATCAATCAGGATTTAGACATTAGTGAATGTTTGATTGTATGGATTCCTTCTCCTATAAGCTATCTCCAATAAAGCGTAACATAGAAGAAGTAAAGTCCTATAATCCTATTTCTCCATATTATACAGAGACTTCAATCCGAAACGCAAAAAACCCCAATTATCTAGTTCTGCCAACAAATTAGAAGAAAGTACAACGAAATTCAAATGAAATCAGAAAAGTACGAGAAATCAAATAGCTTCCAGTTAGGGTTTCCAAATTACCTCTGATCTTCGTAGTTCGGTGGCTGCGACTGGAAGAACCTTCCAAGTAACATAGATTTATAGCAAGCAAGTTCTCGGGTCAGGTTTCTCCTGTCAGTGGAGAGAGGATAATTCAGTTAAACGACGTCGTTAGTCGCTACATTGACACTCGAAACTGCGTCGCATTGGAAATTCGAAACCTACATGAGCTGTTGTACAAAGTTGGAGGAGAATCTAATCATCAATGAATGGAATTTGGAAGTAGATTCTCTGGAAGCCAACAAGAATTTCAACGAATGGGTTTGACTAAGAGGTAGGTACCCTATCATTATACGACTGTTCTTCCGTTCTCTTTCGTTTTTGTTTTGGAATCAATCTCGGTTTTGCTCTGCTAATTCTCCACTTTCTCATTAGTTGCTATAAAGAACTTTGCTTTTGTTTCTTTTTCTGTTTTTGGCAGCGACAAATTGCCCAGGAATTGCCAAAGTAACAACTCTTGTCTTCTTGTTGGGTCTCTGTTGGTGTTTTGGTTTTTTCTAGTGCTTATCTTTTTGAGTTCTTTTATGGGTTTGGTTTATGTTGGATTGGTAATTTGTCCTTGTGTAGCAACCCAATAGTTTAAAGTTGTGATCTTTGCGGATTTATGCTTCGTGAGTGTCCTTCAGTTTTGGAATTTGAAGGTTTGTGTCTGGTGTTTGTGATTACAACCTCGTTTTCAATTGTGAAAGTTCCTCTCTGTTAGTTCGCTATATAGGACAGTTTGAAGCTAAACGAGCTTCGAACTCCCATATACCTCTTTCGCTTCGTAAGTATCGTTGAGAAACCTCTTCCTGTCGTTGAATGGTTTATATTCTGATAGCTTACAAGAAAAGTTCATTCTTTCTCGTGAAGTTCTGGTACATCCTAGATCCCAAAATCAAATGCTTCGCAGAATATAGAGATATAACGTTGCTACCAACGTTAGTTCTGTCTTGATAGTTACCATCCTCCTTCGTTTATAGGCTTATGCTTCTATCTTTCTTTTAATCTGTCACTGTCTACCTTTTATCATTTGAAGAATGTTCTGTTGACATGTTGGTTATCATGCTTCGATCATAGACCTCTATGTCGTCCATCTGTGGCCTTCCACTCCTTGAATGTGTGTATTGTCTCGCCTGTGCTCGATGGGTATGGAAAAGGTGCCTATACACGGCAGGGCATGAGAGTGAAAACTGGGGCCTGGCAACTGCTGAAGAGTTTGAACCTGTTCCTCGCCTGTGTCACTTAATCCTAGCCATATACGAAGATGATCTTCAAAACCCCATCTGGGCACCCCCAGGAGGTTATGATATTAACCCAGATTGGATAATTTCGAGGAAAACCCATGAAGAAACTGAGGGGAGATCAACTCCTTATTTGATTTACCTAGATCACAACAATGCTGACATAGTTTTGGCTGTTAGGGGGCTTAATTTGGCAAGGGAGAGCGACTATGCAGTTTTGCTTGACAACAAACTAGGGCAGACAAAGTTTTGTGGTGGTTATGTGCACAATGGGTTATTGAAGGCAGCAAAGTGGGTTTTTGACACAGAGTGTGATGTTTTGAGCGATTTGGTTGCAAAGAATCCAGAGTATAAATTGACATTTGCAGGGCATTCTTTGGGGGCAGGGATGGTTTCATTGATGGTGATATATGCAATTCAGAATCTGAACAGACTGGGAAATATTGAGAGGAAGAGAATTAGATGCTTCGCAATGGCTCCTGCTAGGTGCATGTCACTGAACTTGGCTGTGAGATATGCTGATGTTATCAATTCCGTTGTACTCCAGGTAGGATTGTAGCATCCTAATCTGTAGGACATTTGTATATCCAGCGTTGCTTTTTTAATTCTCAAGTGTCCTGCCAATACATTTCGTCAAAATGGAACCTATTAAACTGCAATTCGAATGAACAGATGGACCAAAATTTTGGACAGACTCCAGAAGATGATGATAATAGTGGTGAATGGCCTTAGTGGCTGTTGTTACAACAATATTTTACGTGGGTGTATTAATTTTCCTATGTTTGAAACACTAGTAGTAAATTCTTGATGATAATTATGTGTCCAGACACCTTAAGTCTATCCGTAGCTCCTGAAAGATAGGGAGTCAAACTTGTGTATTGAGCCACCAAATCATTTCAGTCCTGTTTTCCGCGTGATATGCTGTTGTTGTTTAGGCTTCGACCACATAGATTGAGTATTGAACACTTTAATGTTCAGGGGACTCCTAGAATACTAAGTTTTCATGAATATATCTCCATCGGCTGTGATCTAATAAGAGTAATGAAACAGGATGATTTCTTACCACGCTCAACAACTGCCTTGGAGGACATTTTCAAGTCACTTGTATGGTAAGGGGTTCTATGTCTGAGTAACCTTCCTATTTACTATTTCCATCTCACTTGCATATCATTCAGGTACGTTTTTGTAGAAACTTTACAGTTATGATACAGATATTCCAGATATTTTCCTTGTTATCATCCATATGAGTCATCAAATCAGTATTATGCATAAGAGCAGCACTCTAAAGTAGATTTTCCTTTTTCTTTAAATAGTTTGCCGTGTCTACTATGTTTCACCTGCTTAAAGGACACGTGTACTTTGGAGGACAAGATGCTCAAAGACCCAAGACGACTATATGCACCTGGCCGATTATACCATATCGTTGAGAGAAAGCCACTAAGGTAGGTCAAGCAGAAATGCAATAACTGTACAATCTTGTTGATCATTTGCTGTTGGTTAGATGAACAGTTTTTATTGAGCCGAATGCTATATCTATCATAAAATAACCCCAGTCCTGGTTGCAGGATTGGAAGACTTCCCCCAGTTGTTAGGACAGCAGTGCCTGTGGACGGCAGGTTTGAGCATATAGTTCTTTCGTGCAATGCAACTGCTGATCATGCTTTAATCTGGATAGAGAGGGAATCTCGAAGGGCTCTTGATGTAAGTTACTGATTACCATCTTGCTAAGCAAGTAGCTGATTTGTTTCTGAGTATGTGTAGCTCCATATAAATGTATGATTGATGTGTATTTACATATCAATTGCGCATCCTATATATAATCTTTGTAAATTTCCCAGAAGACATTTAAGTTTGTATTTATGGAAGATTACAAATTACTGCTTTTTTTTCAGCAATATTGAGATCTTGTTTCTTGTTTAGTTGATGCTGGAGAAAGATCAGATTGTGGGGATTCCGATAACACAGCGGATGGAGCGACAAGAATCTCTTGCACGAGAACAGACTAACGAATACGAAGCAGCTCTTCAAAGGGCGATTGCTTTGGACATCCCACAAGCTTATTCATCATCTCCATATGGAACCTTTCCTGATGCACAGGATGGAGATTCCTTTGCTAGCTCAAGTGAAGAAAGTTCATTACTGTCGTTTAAGAGAATGAGGGGCCGGTGGGACAACTTTGTAGAGCGTCTTTTTGATGTTGATGAATCAGGCCGAATGGTCTTCAAGAATTCTGTCAGATAGATATTTTAGCATGTAATTAACCTGTAAATATATCATTCTTTAATGATCAATTAGATTACGATTTTTGTTTCTTATACAAATCAGAAGCAGCTTGTACACACATTAATCCTGTGAGATATGCTGCGTTAAACCGTGTGAAAAAGAGTTGGAGAAAAAAAGAGAGACTGTTCATCCAATAATGGCTAATGATTTCATATTCCCGATTGTACACTGATCAAATTAGAGATTTGACCACTTCAACAATCTTTACTAAGTTAACAAATGAGCATAAGAGGAGCTTGATTCTGGGAAGCTAACTGCATTGTATTGATGATTTCATTTACAGAGACTGATACATTAAACTAATTGAACACAATTTCTTGATTTGCAACACAAGAAACCCAGCTCTTTTCTGGGGGGTACTCTATATTGCATTCTTGTAACCATCTACACCTGAATATCAAGAACTCTTTCCCCTGCAAACGAAAATGTAAGATATCAGTGAAAAGTACCCAAGAATGAGATATGGTGGAACTTTTGATTAAAATTAGCCTTAGAAACTTCCCACAAATTCCCTCTAGCAGTCACAAATTGCAGAACCCGCTGCAATCTTAAATAAGCATTGGATACTATTATTTTATTATAGTAAATATATGGGGAACTATTTAAGCGATTCAGCATAGAGCAGAGCAGCTGAAAAACAAGAAGTGGCCTATGCATGGTAGAGAAATGAATTGTCCCATTCATCCTTTTAGGTTAGTCGATCAAAGCAAAATACTGAACCTAGATAATTAGGGATTAGATGTATAGCATTTGGAGGAAATCAAGACATTTTCGAAGAACAATTGTACAAAGTAATTGCTTTACCGTGCAATCTCTTGACAAAATGCTCGAATTCCATGAAGTTTTGTCTCTCCATCAGAAGTGAACTAAGCCTAAAGTAGGTAAAAGAAAAGAAGTGCCTTCTATCTGGATCATTCAAGGGCTTAGCCTTATCCAGAATCTTATTATAAGTGAGCCTGTCATGACTCGGAAGAGCATTTTCACTAGCAATTGGTAGGTCAACGTCCCATGCAGCATTCAGCACCTGAAATTTTGATAAAACAGTGGAAGAGGCATCACTTTCTGAACTTAACACAATGAATTCCTAAACTACGTACTATGGAGTTTCCTAGAAGAGAAGTAATCAAGGTTTTAGAAAGATCTTTGCTTCCACAACTTGCCTCACTTAATGGAAATAGTTAGTTTTCTTACCTGCCATACTAATGCCTCTGGATCTGCTAGCTCTTCCTCTATCTCCACTTGCTGTGTATAAGAAAAACAGAAATTCAACACAGCTCCACGCTTCTTAAGCATTCCTGCAATTGCAGCATAGCCATCGCGATTGCTTGGATTATAGAACCCAGCAGTTAATTCAGCAGCATGCCCAGCTGTCTTGTACCACCAGTGAATACCTGATAGCTGCTCAGCAATTAAAATGTGGCAAACAGACTGAATCAAGCTGAAAAACAGTTATACAACTAAAAGATTTCATTGTCAAAAATTCTTCAAAGGTGCTTAATCCTTCTTTTGAAATCATTTGTCTTAACTTCATAGGGGAAAAGATAATCAAATTAAAGTCAGACTCGAAGTCTGACAGAAAAGAAATAGGTCTTAATTTCAATTTCCTTTACATTTTGAGCAATTTAGCTGAAATAAGAAGGAACAGTTTCTGGCAATAAATCATACCTTTGCAGCTATACAGGTACCTTCAAAAGCCAACTTTGCCAACGAAAGTACCTGATCCCCATGATCAATTAAAACTTGTGAGTACCAACTAAGGAAGAACCTGCCGTAGTAGCCATCATAATCTCCTCCATCACAGAAGAAACCAGTTTCATGTGGATGGGAATTATAAGAACCCGCATTATCTGGTCCCCTTGCCCAAAAGGGGTGTCCTCTTGCTTCTGCTTTCTTCCTCAGGCTTTTCAGAAGATACTTATCACAACACTGCAAGTGATAATTTAAAACAAACAGCAATTGGTGAAAACAACTTGAGGAGATAAAATTCAAGGACCACATTCAAGAAAGAGGGACAGACAGCAGTGTATAAAATGGCCCAAATCCCACTATTATTCAATTATGAAACAAATTGTTGGAAACTCTGGCATCAAACTTCCCTTCCTTAAATTAGTTCGATAAGAAAACCTTCAGAACCAAAAGTTTCAATATCTGCAAGATAAAATTTGCTGAGGCCAAAATCCATGAAAGGACAACTACCTGAAATTCACCAATGCCAGGATATCTCCAACCATGCTTTACGGGACATGATGGGTATCTCAGCTCGCCACAAGGGCCAAGCCCTATTTCAATCATCGAAATAACACCATCATCAAATAATTCACCAAACTCTACCCGGAAGCTTCTCATGTAGTCAAAATATACCTGCATGAGTACATTGAAGGTAAAATACAGAATCACCCTCTTGGACCCATTGGCAAACAATTCCCATATATGTGAAAGCAACAACACAGAAAGTGAAAGCACCATTGCAGCCAGGAACACAATTTATATCCAATTAAGATTCCTACACTATCAGCTATCGAAAAAACAAAGCAACTTCCAATATGAATGCTCAAGGGAACAGTTTATCTATGTGGTACTGCATTATCCTTTAATGGAGAAAAGAAAATTAGCGACTCCAGATTAAAAAAGCATAACTGCAAGAAGTTGGCAAACCACAGATTCCGACTTCTGTGATGCCTGATTGCTATAACAGCAAGCAATACCTCAAGGGCAGTCCGTCCTCTTAATACTCGTTCTTTGTCAATTCCCCACGAGAGGCATTCGGGATTGCGTCTGCCTTCCCTATCAGTAAAATATATGTCTGGATTACTTCGTCCTATTTCTGAAACCCAATGTGGCAGTGGAATACATGCATCATCACCAACATTGCCACCACATTCATGAAATGACATTACAACCTGAAGCATTCATGAGACATGGCCCATCAAATCCAGAGAGAAATTGAGAATATTCAAAAGCATAGACCAAAAGCCTTTGTTGTCTTGCTCCTTTTTTATTTTTTTATCTAAAGCTCTAATTCCAGCCACAAGAATGTTTATTTTGGAAAATGAAATCATAAGAGACATGTAGCAAGCCAGGCAACAATGCATATGGGTACTCATCCACACACATGTACCATATACTCTGGTTTTAATAAGAGACTCCTAAGAAAGGGATATTACAGCTATATTATAACAAGGGAGAAATCATGCTGTCAGTGCAGTGGAACAAATTCCATCTAAAACTCACTTGTAACTTTAGCTTAAGCTCATGAACCATCTGAAAGAGCCGTTTGTAACCAATCCAGTTATACTCCTGGGGAGCATGTGCCTCTACAATTCCCCACCAGCAGTCCACCATAACACCATCTACATTAGCAGACTTCAATACCCTTAGTTGCTTTAATAAACCATCTGGATCAACCAACTCACCCTTCATATTGATGATTCCCAACTGCAACGATAAGATACCGCATGATATGATTTTTTAAATTACTTACAAGACCTCAGGTTGACAGTTTGGCTGACAGTGCTAAGCATTCATAAATAACAATGAAAATAGGTGACATATTTTGTCTCCATAAATAAATTTAATTATCAACATACATCAAAATGAGATCAGTAAAAAGACTTGTAACTTAAGTGGAAAAACTCACTCACTGGTAGCATGACATAAACTGGTATGTATGAGGTGCCTGTAAAATCACGCTCTGGTAGCTTTGGATTAACGTCAACGACCTACATAACCAAATGAATAAGATGAAGCACCCATGTCAAAAAACTCTCAAATTTTAATTTGGAGGTTGTCAGGATGTGAAATATGACATCAATAATGAGCTAGTGCTTCTTGCTGGATCAAAGCATTATCACGAATGGATTACACTTGTGATAAAACTAATCAAAGGCTCGCTTAATATCGTGCAAAGAACCAGTTGGAGTTCATCTTTCACAGACACAAACAATCAAATGGGAGGTCATCAATATTGAACTTTAGGTGATCTGCTATCAGCACCTAAGAGAGGTAATGCAGCATATTTTAATTCTATATGGGTTCTACCTGCTTGTCACTGATCATATCAACAGAGCCCTCAACCACAGGGTGACCCTCCAATTGTTCTCCTGCATCTCCAATCATTGCTGGAGTTTGAGAATGACTGTTTGTGGAAAGCTCATAATTTGGAGTTGGTATAAAAACACCTTTCATGCGGCACGAATTGTACTCAAGCGAGGTTCGAAAACATGGAGAAACTCCCCTGAGGGATGCAGGTGGAGTCTGTTGCTGTTGTTGGGATGATGAATTTACCCCAGTTGAAGTACCAACCGTAGGCCTTGACCCCTGCTACATAATGATTTTTCCGAGATTTATCAGAGCCATAGATCAACGAACACCAAAATGGTTATCCAATAATATTCTTAAAAATCAATACATATTTCTTTTCACTAACCTGGAAGAAACACACGAATAAAAGCAAAAAGAAATAATGGCTCTGGACTTGCAAGATAAGTACCTGAGATCTAGAAGGAAAGGTAGTTCCATCAGGAAGAACAACCCAACCAGCTTCCCTGGCCAAAGCAGCAATTACATCATTAATATCAGCTCTAACCCTCAGGTTATAGTTGCCATGTCTTCTTAACCCTGCCAAGATCCTTGCAGTGATTGCCCTCCGATGCCGCTCTCTTAACTTGGTCCTCTCTTTTTCTTCAAATGGTCTAGACCTCCGACCTCCTCCTGGAGTACCAATATGCTCTTGAACCTGACTCTGATGTTCAAACTGATTCTCACTATTATTGGTTACTATCAATCCATCAGCACCTACCATTACTCGAGCTCCCAAATTCTTATCTCCGCTTTGTTCATCTCCATCATCTTCCTCTTTAACATCCATGTCCATTTCTTCATCATCCTCCTCTTCACTAGTTCCTATAAACTTTTGTATATCTGTCGCCATGCTATCTCTTTGTCAAAACTCAAAACTCGTTCATGGTTTGATATTGTATCAGAAAAGCAATTATTACTACTCAAGGAAGCATATAAATGAAACAGGAATGCTTTCGAAGCAATGCAGCAACATGACAAAGTATTCTCCGCCCCAGTAGTTCCAGAACGCCCTAGAAATAATTGAAACTTCTAATTAATCTCATGGAGGTATTACACTAATATAGAAACAAAAGCCAGAGGTGTCAAAGAAAGAGGAATAAAGTTTAGCTCATTTTTGAAACTCCTGTACAGGAATCAACTATCCGTGAGTCAAGAAGATATATCTTCATTGAGAAAAATGTTTAAAGTGAAAACGTCTGTTTTTCACATTTCAACTCGGTTTTTCGGTGAAAATACAGAAACACATCACCTATTCTTTCCTTATCTTCCTTTACCTTTCTCGGAAACAAGAACCATAGCCCAACAACTAGAAGAAAATTTACCAGCATTCTTTCCCAGAAAGGACACTCCACTTTTCACTCAAACACCAAACACTTTTGTAACAAAATCCCCAAAATTACCTCTTTAGATGAACTCGCTAAAAATTCAAAAACCAAACTTTGATTAACACTAAAAACTGCTCTCTATCTTAGGTCACAGACGTCAAATCTCGTCAAAGAGGAAATTTCTCCTCTCTCTCTAAATCTAAGCCCTAACAACTCAATATCACAAACAAAACACAAATTTCCGGCGATGGAGCTTAACCACCGTCGAAGCACGGACAGTCGCCTGAGGACCACACCAGAGAAGATATGCAAGAAAAGACGGAAGAAGTTTGGAATTTACCGGTGAGAAAATGGCGGGGCCGGCGAGAAAGAGAGGCGCGCGTGCGAGGGTTGTGGTTCGCGTGCGAGGCTTAGGGTTTCGCGCGTGTGAGGAAGGGTCGAGCGTGTGTGTGTGTGTGAATTCTCAGGATTGGCACGAACGAGGCGTGTGTTTAGTATGTGCGCGAAAGGTCCCACACACGTGCTGCACGTGGCCTGGAGTGTGATTGAGTAGAACGGACACGAGATGAGTGATGTGTGCTCACAAAAGTCCAAGGATACGGTGTCGCGTGACCATAGATTTCGGCTAAGGTGACATACCCAAACTAGCAGCAATCGTTGCATATATTATGATCCTCAATTGGAAGTTTTTAAGCTGATGCTCGGTAAATTAATAAATTCTTTAAGATAATATTTTTTTCCAGTTTTGAGTTGAGCTAGTTAAAAATTTAATAAATTTCGATAAGATAATATATTTTTAAAATACTTTTATGTAAATATAGGGTCTCATTAATATTATAAATTAATAATTATATAAATTTACACAAACATAACTAAGACAATTTAGTGAAATATGATTCTAGTGTTGTTTGTTTTTTTTTAAATTTAAGTTTAGTTGGAGCTCATCTCTAACTTTTTTTATTGTATCCAAAATTTCTGATGTTGTGTTCTCGAATTGTACTAAAAAATTGTGAAGAATTCTAAACGCGATAAATGCTTCCTTACGCATAACTGATTCTAAAAGTATTATATCGTCTTCAACTTCATGGTCAACATTATTTTCAAAGATAATAGCTACAATTTATTCTAGTTCTAGACATCCAAGCCCAAGTTAAAAATAAATTTTCGGGCCGGCCAACCTATTCCGTTGCCATCACTATGTCCTCAAGACGTTGGACTCATTGGAAAGTCTCCCACTACGAAGTGTAGTACCACCCTAAGGGGTGCAACAAATTAACATTGCCGACGACAATCTTAGCAAGATCACACATAACCTTAAAAAACAAAAAAAAAACAATATTTCCTCACACATAATCTTGCGTTCTCATGCTCCGATTCATATTCTTGTGTCCAAATCTCCTTGGGACTTCAAACATTTGCATACCAAACGACATTGAATTGGTTTACGTGATATGCTTTTTCGGATTAGAAATGCACAGACACTGTTCGACAAAATCACCCAACAAAACTGTTGTTTGAGGAACTTGATATCTTCTTCGTGTTCTACTACTACTTCGTGTTGTGAATCTATAGAGTACGAGGAACCAACTGAGATCTTTCGTAAAACTAACAACGTTATATCGTGGACAGCGAAAATTTCCACGTTGTTAAGGAAAAACCAGCCTAAGGAAGCTATTGGGTTGTTCAAAGCAATGCTTTTTGATGATCAAAAGCCTAACTTCGTGACGTTATTGAGCATAATACGGGCGTATGGTGCATGTAGTTCACAAGATGGCAAAAGGGTAGTTCATGGTTATGTGATTAAGATGGGGTTCGAGCGAGAAGTTCCTGTTTTAACAGCTCTACTTGGATTTTACTCCAACTTCGGTATGGGAGAGGTTTGGAAGTTGTTTGATCAAATTCCCAACAAGGATGTGGTAGTTTGGACTTCGATGATTGTGTCTTGTACTAAGAATGATAACTCTAGGGAAGCTATTGAGGTTTTCAGAAGAATGAAGTGTTGTGGAGTGGAACCCAACTTTGTTACAGTTGTTAGTGTTTTGCCTGCTTGTGCTCATCTTGGTCAGTTGCGTTTAGGCAAAGAGATTCATGTGTTTATCATGAAAAATATGCTTCATTCCTTGATTAATATTCAAAACTCACTTGTGGATATGTACGCAAAATGTGGAGATTTGGAGAGTTCTTTCCGGGTGTTTAATGGGACTTGGAACAAGGAGTTGATCACATGGAGAATCATCATTCGTGGTTGCATTGACAATGGTTGTCCAAGAAAAGGGCTGGATATTTTCTTGAAGATGCTGCTTTCTTGTTCTGGATCGGACGAGGTTGTTCTGCAGGATGTACTTGCAGCATCATCATTAGCGGAAGAACTTAAATTTGGACTTGGATGTCATGTTTATGCAGCAAAAGCCGGATTCTTGGCTTTTGTTTCAGTTGGAACTGCACTTCTGCAAATGTATGGTAAGTATGGCGAGTTACGTTCAGCTTGGAAATTATTCAATGAGCTCAGTGAAAAAGATAACATTGCATGGAATGCAATGATCTCAGTGTACGCTCAAGAAGGGCAACCTCAAAATGCTTTGAATGTACTCAAGCAAATGGTGTCACAGAATGAGAAGCCGGATGAAGTTTCATTTGTCAGCTTATTAAAAGCTTGTTCTGCAACGGGTGATCAAGCCCTCGGGGAAAGCTTGCATGGCTATGTCATTAAAGCTGGTTACAAATCCAATGCTTATTTAGCTTCTGCCTTAATTGATCTATACTGCAAGCTTGGTAAGATAGAGGAAGGTGAAGCTCTGTTTAATGAAATTTCCACCAAGGATCTAATTTGTTGGAGTTCAATGATTGCGGGATATGGATCGAATGGATGTGCGTACGAGGCACTCGAAACATTTTCTAAAATGTTGGATTGTGGGATCAAGCCAAATGATATAGCTTTTCTTTCTGTTCTATCTGCTTCTAGTCGATGTGGATTGAAAAATGAGAGTTTCAAGCTGTTTAACACCATGCAACAAAAATTTGGACTCGGGCCAAAACTTGCACATTATGCTTGTATGGTGGATTTGCTATGTCGTTATGGAAATATTAAGGAAGCTCTTGACTTTGCAAAGAATATGCCATTGGAACCTGATAAAAGAATCTGGGGAGCTATTCTTGCTGGTTGTAGAACAAGACAAGAAGGGTCAATTGAAGTTGCAGAATATGCAGTTGAGCGACTCAGCTCCTTGGATCCAGGAAATCCTAGGTACTATTTAACTTTGTTGTATTTGTATACTAAGGAGGGTACATGTGAAGAACAGAAAAGTCTCCGAAAGTTGGCAAATCAGAAGTAATCATCTGAATCTTCTCCGATTCTTTGGCCTGAACAAGTGATTGCCAAATGTATGGTTAGATTACAAGTTCTTTCATATTAAAACTGGAAAAAAAAGGTAAAAGACATAGGTCTCTTTTATATTTTAAGAAATTCATAAAAAACTCTCCGTTCTTTTAAATTTTTATTTTAGAAAATTTTCTTATCTTAGATTTTAGTTAAAATATAATAATGAAATACATGCAACATCAATATCAAATGTTACTAATATAGGAATCTAACTTAGCTCTTAAATCCAACCTAAATTAATTAAATATGACCTAAATTAATACTTTAAAATAATTAATATGGCCTAAATTAATACTTTAAAATAATTATAATGTATTATTAATTTAAGTCAGATTTAATTAGTTTGATTCAAATTTAAGAATTAGGTTGAATCATTATGTAAATAGTATTTTATTAATTCATGTTTGATGTTATACTACGTGTGTTTTATTATTAATTTTAATAAGTCGAAGAGAAAGTATTTTTTAAAAAATTGAAAATTAAAAAGAGTTTCTTCAAGAATTTTAAAAATTAGATTTTTTTTAAAGTTTCTTAAATTGTAAAGGAGGCCTATGTCTTTTCAAAAAACTTGTCACTTAATATTTATTAAAAAATTATTATAAATTGTCAAGATATTTATTTCAATATCTTTATTTTTTCATATTTATTTAGAAATTTGATTACAACTTCAAAATACAGAAATTATAGTTAATTTCTAGATCATATTTGTAGTTAATTACAACAATTACTGATAAAGCAAACATACACAAGAGGGGGTGAATTATGGTTGACTTCAAAATTTTTGTACAAGTTACTTTCAGTTCAAAAAGAAATGACATGAGTCTTATTATAATTAAAACAGTAGGAGGCTGTTGTACAATAGGATCTTATTTAAACGGAAGAAGCATGTTAAGTGATGAAAAGCTCGTCAAACGATAGGACCCTGCTAAACGAAGAGTTCTGTTAACAATTTAAAACAGAAAGCGCAAGTTAAAATTGAGAAGACCCTTTTGCAAGTTGAAAGTGAAAGGAATCTGTTATAAAGTGAATGAGCCTTTTGTTGAAATAAGCTCGCACACAATATAATGCAAAAATTTAAAAATCAAGAGAAGATAGAGAAGGGCGCAGTTGATTTATATTGGTTTGGCTTACAACTTAAGCCTACGTCCAGTTTCCAAATTTTCAACTTGAGCGTTTCACTATAAAATCAAGTATTAATTTGATGAGTCTCTCCAAGCTCACAAGTTAATATTTTTTAAGATTCTTCAACCTTCCACACTAGTAGTATTTCACTAGTCTTTATAAGCTCTCAAATAAAAAATAAAGTTTGCTTGATATGTACTTTAATAATCTCTCTTAACAGAATTTCACTTTCTAACGCACAAGAGAATTTTTATAAAGATATCACTTTCAGGAATATATATGCTTTTGATGAATTTTGGCAATATAGCTTCGCATGGTTTTGTATCGTTCAATTCTACTTGTTCATAATTGCACTAACTCTTCCTTAAATAAGCATTTTCTTCAATTAGTCGTTGCTTCACTTGTATCCTTAGTCAACTAGATAGATTTAAAATCGAATAATTTTAATGTTTATCTTTGCTAAGATTCTACTAGTGATCACGGAGCTAATATGCGACCTTTATAATTAGTAGAATCATTTCGGATAAACCATTTCTAATAAGATACGTTCATAAAGAAGATTTCTGCAAAAAAAGGAGTGTATTTCTTATGATTTTATTTCCTTTTAAGAATTAACCTATTAATTAACAATAAAAGGAAATAAATCTAATTTAAATTTTAAAATATTATATCGTTATCATCAAAATCGTTAAATAATAAACCTTGAGTTAACAATTATAACAATATTATTCCAAATATTAGCAAGATCATACCAAGCATTAAAAGATCTGAATTGAATCGGTAACCTTCAAAATCAAAAAGACACAAACTTCTGCAAAATTGAATAAAAATAAAACATAAGAACGTCATCATCAATATTATTTACTCCAAAATAACTGAATTAACGTTCCAATGAAGTTGGAAACTACTTCATTTTAATTACATCAATGTCTTGAAACTGCAATTTCTGACAGTCTTTTTACATATATAGTATTTGCAATGTTCCAATGCATATGGAGCTATCTGTCAATTCTATGGAGATGAAGAAGGGAATTCTTGAAATACTTCTTGTACAAGCTGAAGGCATCAGACACACAAATCTTCTAGGTAACTCTCCTGTGTGCACAAAGTTGATAACTTATTTTGCATGAAATAGAGAAGATCAAACCGGACTGATTCAATCCGAAGTTATTGAATAAAATTCGATCAAAATTTTAGGATATGTCCAATCCTGATCGGAATTCAGGCAGCTCATGGACAAAAAGTAATGGCTGCTAGCTTGACCCTGTCCGGACTATTGCCATTCATTAACTGTTCTAAGTTGAATCATTAATTTGGTAACAGGAAGACCAGCTTACTATGTCATTGTGCAATGTGGAACTCATCTACAAAGAAGCAAAGTAACACGAGGTACACCAATTTTTATATGTTACATACTCCTTAGTGTTTGGTCTGCTGGTTGATGTTTTCTGGCATACAAATGCAGGAAAAGATGAAAAAGCTTGGTGGAATCAGAAGTTTGTATTTGAATTCCCACTAATCGACTGGAAACACCAAACCCATTTGAAGTTGAGAATCATGGACAAGGAATTCTTGTCCAGAGGTGGATTTGTTGGTGAAACCATGTAAGCAGTTCTTATCTCCCTAAAGAACATTCATATCTGTTGTTGGGATTAGTGTTTCTGATACATCTCTTTCACCTTGGTTTAGCATCTACATTGGAGGAATAATCAGTGAAGGAATCGAGAAAGGGAATCTAGCAGTGAAACCAAGTTCATACAATGTGGTGCTTGAAGATGACACGTTCAAAGGAGAAATAAAGATCGGATTCAAGTTTCTTGCAAGTGTATGATTTATCTGCAGAAAAAGAAAAAAAAAATGGCTTTGAGATCTTACTGTGCAACTGTGGATTTAGATTGGTGTTTTGTGATGCAGAAAGAAGTTTTAGTGGAGACCAAATCGTTCATTTCAGTGGTGAACAATCAACCAAGACGATCTGTATCAAGGTCCATCAGAAATCTATGGAACTTTTCCTGGTGGAGGTTCTGGTTTTACTGTAATAGAACAATCCGTGCATGTAACTGAAAGGAAAAACCAGAAGGATCATAACTCTTTTAACATAAAAATGATACAGATTAGCTGGCGGACCTCAATGTAATTAAAAAAAGCTAAAAGCACATTTTGAATTTCAATAGTTTATAACTTAATATAGAATATACTCTCTTTTTTTTAACGGAGGAACTCATAGTCGTTATTCTTTAGATGCGCACTGAGTAAATCTCTGAATTAACGCAATAGCTTGCAAATTATGCCAACTGGATATTTCATACTAGGTAAGCCCTATATGACAAGCTCAATTGAGAGAATGTAAATAGGAGGATTTAAACACAAGACCTTTTAGTCTCATACCTCCTACTCTACCAACTAGACTACTCCTAGTGTTTAAATTGAGTCTTAATGTTTTCAAAGGATTTAAAACAGATCTTAAGTGGATGGAAAATTTAACAAAATTAACTTCTGATCAGTTAATCATCACGTTAATGTTGATGTGATATTATTTTTTATTTTTAAATAAAAAATAGACCCATTATCACATAACGCACTGACTCACCTTTTGGTTAGTTTAAAATTTAATTACATGACAGTATACTCCACTTTCCTTTTTAAGAAATTAAAAAAGTATTATGTCAATATCCGTACGACATTTAATTGACATTAATTGTCATTCATTTAGGGTCTGTTCTAAATGTTTTGAAAACGTTAGCATTATATTTGATTGCTTTAAAATGTTAGGGTTCAAGTTGTATTGTATTGTAAATATTGGCCTAATAAAATTACTAATTTAATTATTTTTCAAAGTTGATAAGATTTTAGACGAGATTTAAAAATTGAAAAAAGAACCAAATTCAACCTATTAATATCTCTAAATATGATACCTGTTACTAAAATTTAGGTTTAATTATAAAAGAATTATAAATTTTACTCAATTTTACAATATTAATATTAGTCTGAACTTTAAAAAATAAAGTTAAAATATTTCAACTTTCAATTTTTAATAAAAATAATCCGATTTTAAGTATTCTTTTAATGTAGATGACATGACGAGCCACGTGAGATTATTATTTTGGCCATGTGATTGTCACAGTTTATGTTACATGTGAATTTTATTATTTAATAAATTAAAAACATCACAAATTCTAAAATAATTATGAAAGATTGTATAATTATTTTAGGGTTTTAATATGTTTAATTTATTACAACAACGACGACAACTCGGTAAAGGTTTCACTAACATACGAGGTCTGAGAAGGTCTAATAATACACAGTAAAAAAATAGGTTTAACTTATTAAATAATAAAATTCATGCTAAGAAAATACTAATTAACAATGGAAAAGTCTAACAAACTAAGCATTTGAGTCATGCAACCGAGAGTTGACGCCTCAGTTCCAATCAAAGGAGACCATCTAGCTTTTTAACAAGGTTTGTTGAGTTTCAGTGCAACAATGATGGAGTGTGAAGCTTCTGAGCAGCATGTTTCTGTTAGTCTCTGTTCATTAAAAAAGAAAAACTTAGTGGGATGACACGAAGACCCTAATCCTACCATTCCTATCTGTTCAACCTTGCTTGGCAAAGAAAGCTTTTAATATTCAGTACCTTTCGCTTAGTAATCTCATGGGCAAGAAGACTTTGCTCATTGAATTGTATGGGCAAGTAGACATCTCTCTCACTCATTCTCTTTTCCATCCAAAAAGTCACTCCATGCATTAAATAAATGTTTGACCTGAAACGAATGGCTGCGTCAGGAAAAACATCAAACGCTTGATCTGCAAAAACATGCGATGCACGTCGACGTTCGCAACTCACGACTCGTCCACTCTTTAAGCTGACAAGTTGAAAGTCATCTGTTGTGATTCAGACAAACTCCCGACCAATCTAACTGTTTGCAGCTTTTCTAAAGCTCCTGTGACTTGAGAAACGGTGACATTAATGTCTGTACAAAAGCTTTGAGTAGCCTAATGTTAGAGTGTAATGATCCTCTTTGTCGTTTGCTTCTCTCTCTCTCAGTGTCCAGTGGTCCTGCTCCTACGACTTAGACAAGTAAAGACAAGGATTAAAGATGAGTGTTCATATGTAATTTACATATTTTTTATTTTTAAAATTAAAAATTGTAAATTTTAGTTTTTATAAATTTCTGTTATTCTTTTTTTAAATAATAATAAAATATACGTGATACCAATATTATTTTTAATTTTTAAAAATTTCTCCCTTATATTTTATTAAAAATAATAATAAAATACAAGTGAACTAATTTTAGAAATTTAATTTTTCAGAAAAACCTTTTTCTTAAATTTTTGTTAAAAAAATAACGATGAAATACATTTAATAAAAACATCAAATATGGACTAATCAAATAGTTATATAATAATTCAACTATGTTCTTAAACTCGAACTTAATTAAATCTTACTCAAACTAATAATTTATTATAATTATTTTAAACTATTAATTTAAGTCGAATTTAATTAAATTGGATCAGGATTAAGAACTGAGTTGACTTACTATATTAATAATATTTGATTAGCTCATGCCTTATGTTTATACTATTTGTATTTTTAGTTTTTTTAATTGAAGTTTAAGAAAATAACTTTTTATAATGAGAATTAATTTTACAGAAAAACTGAAAACTAAAAAGAGTTTTTTAAAGAATTTTAAGGATAAGAAGAATTTTTCTAAATTTTTTAAAACTATGTGAAAAGTTTATGTCTTTTACCCTTGAATTTAAAATAAATTAATAATTTAAATCAATCAAGATAAATTATTAATTTGAATTAAATTTAATTAGTCTAAGTCGGATTTAAGAATTAAATTGTGTCGATGTATCGACAATATTTAATTAGTTCTTGTCACGTGTCTTTCATCGGTATTTTTAATAAAAGTTTAAAAGATGAAACATTTATCTAAAATATTAAAACCCACTTAACTTTTTTTGAAAAATTTTTAAATTACTTAAAAATTTTCAAAAAAATGTTTGGAAAAAAGTAGTAGTTTTTAGCCGTTGAATGAGATCAAATTTTTTGTACTAATTATGGAGTTCTTTTATATTTTATTAAATCTCATCCACGTTTACGTGAATCTGACGTAAATATATAGATAAAATTTAATAAAATAAGGTTGAAACAAAGTAAAAGGTACAGAGGATTTGATGGGCAGTTGAACACCCTATTCCTGTTGTTAAACATGTCATTTGTAGCTTCTGATTCGTATGCAAATCATAATCAAACGTACTCCAATCCATTCCCACGGATCATTACTTTTTGGTAATATCAGATCACAATCACAGCCGTTGATTTTGGACTTGCAATTCTTGCAAATCATTGACTAAACCGTGATTAATGACTCTTCTCATTTGTCCTGCAACAGCATCACCAAGTTCATAGCTCCGGTCGTTGGTAAGGTATTCTTTTTTTAAGTAATTAGATTAGACGGTCATATCAGACCAATCGTGTGTTTAATAATCAACGAAGCATCATAGTTATTAATCATAAGTCAAAATTCTAACTAAAAGAGTTGTGGTTCCAGTCCAGCACTTCATGGTGGGTGGTTGGTTGGTCTCCACTAGAATGATTCCTTAGAACTTGCTGTTATTCTCATTCTCACGTACACCTTCTTATATAATATAAGCCTACAAGGGCATCATCGCCATGTCCAACTGAGATCAAAGATACTTCCTTTCTCAGTTTTTGAAGAAGAAGCTTCCTCTGTTTTGCAGCCATAGTGAAACTCTTAGGAGATTCTCATCTGGGTCTTCCCTTTTTTTCCTACTTGTTACCAAAAACTGCTCAATCAAAGGATTGGTACTTTTCTTTTGGATCTTTTGTGAATTTTGGTGCCATTTCATTTAAAGAAAGTCTTCATCTTTGATCCTAAAAGGTTACAGAAGTGAGAAAAAAGGATTGGAGGGAGCTGCTTCAAATTACAAATCGGGTTATTAGCAGCTAATGTTGTGATTCAAACCTGTTCGATGAAAGGTGAGTTAAAGAAATGCTAGACCGTTGCCTTTTCTCTTTAACCGTTACCTAAAAAATTTTTTGAAACTTTTGTTCGTTTCTGTTCCTAAAAGAACTTATTGAAGACTTCGCTTTAATTCATAAACCTTACAGCGAGTTTCAGTGAATAATTTGTTTTTGTCTGATAACAAAAATGACTTGTGATCAACCCCTTTTGCTTTTTGTTACAAGGACGATGAACAGTTCTCTTTTATTTTCTTTCTTTTCTTGGTTGTTTTTCCTTTTTCTTTCGCCTGTAAATTCTGGCATTTGAGACAGTTCCCGGGTCTAAGTGTCAAATTCGTGTATTCCTAGATTCCTACTACTCTTTTTTGCTCTTTTTAAGGATTAGGAAGTTACAAAATACAGAGCACTCTTACCAAATTTGCCAACTTTCATCATTATGTTTCAGATGCTGAGCCAGCAGGACTTTTGCAGTAAGCCTCAAATGGATAGTTCTTCAAGTTTTGGCGAAAGTTCCGATCTGGGTTATCAGCCTTCAACTTCTTCTCTGGATCAAAATGATCAATCAGCAACAGAAACTCCAGGTTACTCAACAGTGAGTGGTGACTCCTTTTTGTTTCGCCGGACTTTTTCAGAGTCTTCAGGCTTCTCTGATGACCCCAGCTATTCAAGTGAACCTTCCCCTTCTCACTGGGGGCTATCTGAACTCCGTGTCGGAAACCAGGTCGTTCTTCCAAGAGTAGAAATGAAACAGATTGATCATAAGCTTGAGGATCAAGAGTTTATGGATTCAGGTAAAATTGTGAATTCTTCATGATGTGTTTGATCAAGACTAGAAGTTGTGATGTGATATATATTTATTGATAAATATGAACTTGACAGATCTTGAGATGATGAAGGAGAGGTTCGCAAAGCTTTTGCTTGGAGAAGACATGTCAGGAAGTGGCAAAGGTGTCTGCACAGCTGTTACGATCTCTAACGCCATTACCAATCTTTATGGTATACATAATAAACTCATCACTAAGATGCTAAAGAATGTTTTTCTTCTCTATTGTTATAGCTTCTTTACCCTCTTCTTTCACTCTGTTTCTTTCTGTAGCGACCATTTTTGGACAAAATTTAAGGTTAGAGCCTTTGAAACCGGAGAAGAAGGCAATGTGGAAGAGAGAAATGAATTGTCTTCTGTCAGTATGCGATTACATGGTAGAATTTATTCCCAAGTCACAAAATTTAAAAGATGGAACAGTTCTAGAGGTAAATGTTTATGATAAACATGCAAAGATTTCAAATTGCCTGCAAATTTTTTTTTTCTAACGAGATTGATTGGTCTTTTAGATAATGGAAGGCAGACAAAGATCTGACATTTACATCAACCTTCCTGCATTAAGAAAGCTTGACTCTATGCTCATTGTAAGAGGACCTTTATTATCTTAAGAACAGAGCACCTCTCTTTTCACTTGCAAGATTAAAGCTCCTCATTATACGATGAATTGCTTTTGCAGGAAATACTTGACAGTTTCCATGATAGGGAGTTTTGGTATGCAGAACAAGGGAGCATGTCATCAAATTCAACTCGTTCAGGTTCATTCCGCAGAGTTGTAATTCAGAGGAAAGAGGAAAAATGGTGGGTTCCAGTTCCTTGTGTTCCTCCAGGGGCCCTCTCTGAGAAGTCAAGGAAACACTTAAGACACAAACGAGTTTGTGCTAGACAGATTCACAAAGCAGCAATGGCCATCAACGGCAGTATACTCTCTGAGATGGAGATTCCAGACACGTTTATGACATCTCTTCCAAAGGTTAGGCCTCTTTACTGACAACTTCTATCTAAACTTGTCAAATTTCCAAGTCCATTCAGGAGTGAAGAACAACTTCGTGTTTATTGGTAAGTGACAAGTGCAACAGTTTCTAATGATTTTCAATGTTATGTTGTGCAATTCAGAGTGGCAAATCAAGCCTTGGAGATACAATCTACCGTTACATGTGTACAACAGACAAGTTCTCTCCAGACCACCTACTGAACTGTCTAAACATAGTTTCAGAACATGAAGCGCTTGAGCTTGCAGACCGAGTTGAAGCTTCAATGTACACGTGGAAACGTAAAGCTTGCATCAGTCAATCCAAACCTTCATGGTACCTCGTTAAGGACTTCGTGTCTGACATAGATCGACCTGAAAAAAATCATGTTCTAGCAGAAAGAGCAGAAAGCTTCTTGTTTTGCTTGAAGCAGAGATTTCCCGGACTTTCACAAACATCCTTGGACATATGCAAGATTCAGTACAACAGGGTTAGTCTCAGGTCTCATCAATTCATTCTTCTGAGGACTATTTCTCTAAAATAGGAACTAAATTTTGGAAATCATTATATGCAGGATGTCGGGCAAGCAGTTTTGGAGAGCTATTCAAGAGTACTAGAAGGCTTAGCCTTCAACATTGTTGCTTGGATCGAAGATGTTCTCTTTGTAGATAGATCAGTGAAAGATCAAGAACTATGAAGGAGATACCTTGTTACTTGGAAACACTAAGCTGCAAGACAAGTCTAGGTAATGTAGTTTGCTTGACTGGAACCGTTAAATCAAATATTAGCTTAGCATTCTTCTTCGGCCTAAGTTATTAACCTTCAACACACCAATAAGAACTTGTATCGATCATCCTCCTAAACATGGTAGATGGATGATTTTTCATAAGCCCCTTTTGTTAGAAGCTCAAATACCGACTCTTGCAAGTTTGAGTTGTATGGTAAGTCCAGGACACTATTTGGACCTCTTTTATCAGCATCTCACACTCCATATATCAACTATATTACTTCTTTATTTCATGATTTTGATAAGCATGTATGTTTTTATGCAAATTGGACCATACAAAGAAAATAGGTTTTCACCAGTCCAAGTAAGTCAACTACAGTTCTCCAGAAAACACACTGGTTTTGATTACGTGAACAGAGGAATGATTCGGTAAGTATAAAATCCATATCTTTCTTGATCATCTTCTCAAATTCAAATCAGAGCAGCAAAACATAGGGCAAAATCCCATTTCGAAATCGGTTGTTGCTGGAAAATCTTTCGTTTACATCCCAATAACTCCAGTCCAGAACTCAAAAAATATTACAGAAGACACTGAGCTAAAAAATGTTTCAAGGACAGCTCTGAAAAGAAATATTCACAACAGATACAGAGGCACCATTTCTTTTCATGAATGACTGTGGGTGTAACATCGGCAGCTTTAACTTGGTAAGCAGAAACAACAACAATAAATCTTCACTATGGGGTGGATAAAGAAATAAAACTGTCCTTACAAAACTAATAAAATTTATGAACATAGTATGAGCCCATATCGATCTATATAAAACAAAAGAACAATACAATTACAAAAGGGATGCTGATAATACACATCAACTGTTCCGGCACCACTTCATCCACATATCCATGGAGTATGGAGAGGAAAGAGTTGGTAAGAAAGCATAAATACCAAAGGAGTTCTGATCACTGGTAAGTCAACATGAACGAGTTAATATTATACTTCAAAACAAAGGGATTCAAGGTATTGGTGCTCAGTTTCAGCCTTTCATAAAGGTCCAGCAAAGTCGTATTAAATAACCTGCCTAACCAAGTTTCAACCTCAACATTTCAAAAGCATCCACGCTTGCTTCTTGCATAGAAGAATATGTGCTCTGAGCCCAAATGGCAACAAAAAAGCTTCTTATTTCATAGCTTTCTAAATTAAAATGTTCTGGTAAATGAGAAAATAAAATAGTCCAAGTAAGAGAGAATATTCAATTTGATCACCACAAGTAGGCACTTACAAAGAAGTCCCCCTGCAGATGCACACATGCAGATGAGAAGATACAATGATTCATTGATTCACATGAAACAGCTACAAATCATTCTCAAGATAATATACCCTGCTCAATTGGTAAGTAGAATAATTATCATCTATATGTACAACAAGTCTCCGAACTGCACCTTGAGTTAACAGGCCAGGATGGGAGATGATCAAAAGGTTAGTAGTTGCAAAGAACTGTGACCTGGTAGGTAGGGTGTGTTGGAAGATGTTCTTTGGCTCTCAAACTTCAAAAGGACCCGACACACCGAAAAAAAATTTCCCATCCCGACAGCTCCCTTTGCCATCAAAGGAAAGCAAGGCAACGAGCCCTTCTAATCCCTTGTAATCCGCATGACAGTCATTCACGATTTATGAAAAGATTAAAATACCTGTTGAGGGGGCCGCTCCTCTTACCAAATCAAGAATGAGGTCAACTCAAAATCAGCTGTCATCATCCACGGTACCAATGTAGGTGAGATCCGTCCTTCTCACCCTTACAGCCCCTCTGAGCCAGCTGGCAGCTCGAAGATTGGAATGGTCACCACTGGCAATCACAGCTGTATTGCTTGAAGATGGCCCAGATCCTGCACCATCTTCCAAAAGTGTCCAAGGATCAATTTCCATATCATTGTCTTGCTGTGGTGGCAAAGGTTTGGACTTCCCTGGTACAGTAGTTGCTGCTTTTGACGTGGAAGAGATGGTATTTTTTGGATGGTTTCCAAGGTAAAAGCCAGAAATCATAATGCTTGGTTGAAGTGAAGAAACGGCAGTGGTCGAGACAGATGGGGGTGGGCAAGACACAGAGCACCGAACAGAAGGAAGAAGAATTGGCATAGCAGTTTGGATACGCCATCTAATTGTGCTAGGCAACTGCATGCGTTCTAAGTCATTCTGCATTCAGAAAAGTTTATGTCAGAAGGGTTATGAAGACCAAGTCCACATTGAAACCAGAATAATTTCAGAAAACAAACCTGTAGATTTTCCACTATTTCATGATTGTATCCATTAGATTCCTTAGCAGTTTCATTCATAGACTTCGTACCAGGTCTTGACTTCAACCAACTAGGCTGGTTGTTGCATAATAACCCATGAAGTACCAACAGCATTCGATCAAAGAGGCATTCACCAAACAGGTCGGAAGATGCAGTTCCCAATGATGATTCCATTTCCTTTTTCCACTTAGAGGTTTGCATGATAAAGAAAGACAGCTCTGCTTCCTCATAAACAACCCGATTACCAAGGAGACGAAGTATTACGGAAGAAAGCACGTGCTTCGTGTTCCGCCCGGATGGCCCCCTGAGAGATCCAGTAGGTTAAACATTAGATGATAATACAACTGTCCTTGGTAGCAATTCTATTACAGCAGTACAAATTTTTATGCAAAGCACATTAAAATTCACCCGAGTGACAGCCAATCATGCCTCAGCATACTAGAAATGTTCGTCAGATAACAAAACAAGGTGCTGCATAACTGAGTCTGTGTGTGTACGTGTGTGTGCATGAGAATGTGCCAGCATGTGTGTCCATCCGTGAGTGCATGAGTGTGTGATGTAGGGAGACAATGAATGGAATCAACAGGTTACCAATATCGAAGAACATATCAAAACACAAAGTCGCAGATGGTGTCCGGGCATATCATCTGAACCTTTTTAAATTGAATAATATTAAGTGGAGGATACACAATAACCTAACATAAATTATTAAATCTTATGGGGATTCAAACAGTGAAAATTTTAGCTAAAAAAGATATTACATTACATAAGCAGCACCTACAACCAAGTATATAATTGACCACCAGTTACAATAAGTGGAAATATCAAACCTACAGTAATCTAGAATCACAAACAACCTGACAAACTAACACATCAATTGCCAAAATATATCAACCAGGGCAGTTAACCTGTATAAAAACCAAGAAGTAAATAGCTAAAAGGAGCTACAACAATTAAAAGTTTGGTAATTACCCATCCGTGCATATGATAGGAAGTAATCTTAACAACAATTGCAAGCGCAACGACATAGAAGCTCGTAAAGCTGCCGGGGATGGCAAAGTGCTATCTGCAGCTGTTCGTCTAGCCAAACCAGGACTGCCACCTCTCATGCCTTTGCGATTGTTACCTTTATTCACAGGACCTTCCATTCCAGAAGTTGTTCCTGTTTGTTTACTTGAACCACGTGTAACTGCATTTATTTGTTGCTCAATATGGTTCAATTGCTTGATCAACTCACTGGCAAAGGTATTGCGAGAATCATCAGAGCCTTGATCAATGCAGGGGACAACTAATTCAATAAGAGCTCTCTCAGTCATATGCTGCTGAGTGAAATGGAAGCCTTCTCTCTCAAATTGTATGGAAACTTTTTCAGTTCTTTTTGTGTCAACACCTTCTTCAACAAACTCACCTTCTTCAACAGGTAACATTTCAAACTTCTTTTTGTCACCCCTATTTGCTGCATGATCAAGACCAGAACTGGGCCAACCCCATGGCTTCCAAAACTGAGCTTTGGTTGAAAGACCCTTGCTCTCTGCAATGTTAGTCAGCCGTTGTCTTACAGTCTTTCGTCCAAAAAGGACATCATGGCCTGCTAAGAACCACTTTGCCTGCAATAACATAGAATCATCCAATGACCTCCCAAACAGATGGATCAGCTCTGAGTAAAGAGGTGCAGCATCAGGTCTGACTAATAACCTCGTGAGGATGATCTCAATGAAGTTGTTCTCATTTTCAGAAGCAACAGTTTTTTCATGACCAGGGAAGGAAGAACAGATTGCATCTGCCAATGATATATCATGGGTCTCAAGTTTTTCAATAAGGGCTTGCTCATTCAAAAGCAGCCTGAGCTCAACCCACTGCCAATGAAACTTTGCAGGCTGTAGTGTGTTCAATAAATTTACAATTTTATCGAGAAGTTTTGTCTCGTTTTTTGCACGTTGAACTTTAGATCCACCATGCCCAAAAACCCAACTGCCATCCTCTTGTGTAAGTATGGACTGCGGAATTTTACAATCAATGATGGCACTCAGAAACAATCTTCCACGAAGAGGGACAAAGACCTTTGACTTAAAATTTGAATCCAAACCATTTAGCTCCAATATGGTAGCAAATTCTGCATCCCTGTCATCTGTAGCTATCAGATCATAAAATCCTTTAGTATCTCTCATACACACATCCCGAAAAGGTAAGTGTTTTATTGCATCAACAATTGCCATTGCCAATGATTGATATAATTGATGGACATCATCACGGCTTACAAGGTTTCCAGTAAGAATGAATGGTCTCCAAGTAAGAAATGCAAATATAGAATAGGCAGGTGGAAGAACCAAGCTTTGAGGAAGCAGACTCTGCATCCAGGAAAGAGCAACTATGGATGGTTCCCCCAAGAGCTCAACTATTAAACCATCAGATAGAGTTCTGCAATTACCCACAAGCAGTCTAAACCAGTGCACATGAATATCAACTGAATTATCCACCTTGAAAGCCCCAGATGAACGGGCATTGCCATTAATGTTGGATTTCATACTCCTAACATATTGAATTACATCCAACCCTTCTTTTAATCTCAATAAAGTCACAATTCTCTCCAGACTAGTAACACCATGGATAATCGCACCAATTACAAGTGCAGATATTGCAGCAGCAATTTTGGTTCCTCTGCCAAGAGCTAATTTTGCAGGATTATTTAACATCTCAGTAGAGATGTTTGCATTAGAATCATGGGATTCAGGTGACAACTGAAATTGACTTCGTGAAGCCTTCAGAGGAGTAAAAGCTGCAGCAAGAGTAGTGGAGGCTTCCGTTGCAAGAGCTATCTCAAAAACACGGCTCTGACGCTCTCCAAGAGCCTCCTTAAGCAGACAAAGGCAATTGATATGAATACGTAAAATGCGCCTGGCATAACTCCATGGAGTCAAGGCAGAAGGAGAATTCATACTGTTACTGCATGGAGTAAAATCTGGCATTTTTCCTAGGGTTGCTCCTATGCTATTCACTATAGCCGAAACAGAAGAAGACACCAGAGATGGATCACCTTCTTGAGCAGCACCACCAGTCTGCCGCATACAGTCCATCAATCCCATTACGATCTGTTGAGCTGTCTGATATCCATCATCAGACATTTCCAAACCAGAACTCTTTGCTGTACCAGAACCAAAGAGCTTTCTCTCTTTGCCAAATAAAGAATGAAATGCATCATCAATATGCCTTTGGACCACATCTCTCATGCTCATACCCACTCTGGACAACCGATTGCCACTTACCTTTTGACGGAGAAAATCATCAAGATCTTCAATCCCTGAGGGGACTCCAAGTGGAAACCCCAAGTCTCCATCAATTGATCGTCCAGATTCAAGTTCAGAAATGAGTCTCTTATCACAAGTTGACTTAAAACTCTTCTCCCACTCAAGGATACTAGGCAAATGGCCATATTTTTTCAGTAGATAACGGGAATAAACCAAGGACGAAGAACCTGAAAGTCTTCCAGAAGAAGAAAGCAATGCTCCAGCACGACGCATTGCAGCTGACAAGACTTCAGGAACAAGATCTGTTGCAATGACTGTATTCTCATACCTGTAGCAAAGTCAGAAGAAGCCACAGACAGAAGCAAAATTAGAATTTGATCATTTAATTCCAATAAGTAGCAGACATAAAGTGTACTGATGAGCTAGAGCTACAAGGGAAACTTAGAATCCTGCTTTTCAAAGAACATATTAACCACAAAAACTGTAAGGAAGAAAAGAAGAAAAACAAGGAGATGAAGAATTTCTTCGCAAATACATTCTGGGATTATCACTCAGTGAATCATTCTACAGCAAAAACCTTCTAGGAACCAAGATATGTTTTCTTCCCTCAAGAAGGGACAGAGAGTGGAACACAGAAGCATATTATTTTTTAAGGGCATAGCAGAGCTAAAACAGAAACATAAGAAAACAAATCTGGCAAGACAGAGAATAAGAATCCAAAAGTCTTCCTCTTAAAAAAATCTCATAATCAGTTCTATAGAAAGAGTAACCTTCTAAGTGATGATAGCAAAAATGTCTCTCCAACTTCACAAGCATGATTTTCCACATTCCTTGGTAGCATCATCACATTCCTCCCACTATGAATTGTAGCAGTAGAGTTAAATGGGACTTTTGCCAGTAACCAGATGATTAACTTGGCTGCTGACACTAAATCACCACAAGCATCCACTATATACAATATAGCAGATAGGTCATCTTCACCAAGTTTCCACCTTATGGAGCTCCTATCATCAACTGGAACAAAAGGACGACTAAACTGCCCAACTTTAGCAGTAGTCTTTTCAGCCTCGTCAATAAGCTGCCTAACAACTCCAATCAACCAAACTGTAATGGCCCTTTTCTTCACAATGCGCAGTTTCTCAAGAGCTTTTCCAATTGAGACAATATCTGCACCATGCTTTGTTTTAATCCCGTCTAAGGGTTTGTCCCCTTCTGTTCCACTTCTGTGATGAGGACAGTTTACCTTGTTATCACAAACGTGACTCGTAGAAGCTCCCTGGCTACTCTCAATCCTAGCAGTGGCCAGTTGGGCCAAACTCTGAGTTTTATGCACAACCTTTTGCCTACCCTTAGGGACCTGTTTCGATGACTTAAGTGGTGTATCAGTTTTTGAAGAATCTATGGATTTCAGGCCCTTTCTTACCCACCAGCTATCTTCATCATCTGATATTGGAGAATGTCCTTGAAGGAAAGTGCTCCCTTCCTCACTTAACTTCTGTCTTTTTGCCCTCCTACAATCTTCGCATCCAGGGCTGCCTTCTACTAAATCCACTTTGCTGCATGTTGACTCAGCAGACCTTTTAAGACTCCCTTGAGATTCATCTAGTCCTATTTCTGAAGATGTTAAACAGTTTGGAAGTTGCAACAGTAAAGAAATGGAAGCCTTGAGTTCATCAACATCAGGATTGACCTTGACCTTGTTCGAATTCAGGATATTAGAAGATGACTTCCAAATATCAAAGGAAGCTGAGGAAGGGTAACCCTTTCCAGAGGTTGATCGATTCTTTTGCTTCTTAGTAGATATATTAGATCTTAGTGAATTTGGAGACTGTTCAAACAGACAACCACGAAGGATAAGGAGGCGTTCATTTGAATAAACACGCATGGCCTCCACAAGTTGTGACCCTTCAACAATCCCTGCCTCTTCCAGAACATCTCGGATTAGGTGCCCAGGAAGTTCTTTCAAGATTTGATAATGTCTTCTCCATCTGGCAATGTCAGCTACGGGACGACTTGTATCAATTATTCCACTAACTATCAGCTGCCTCACATATGATTGGGGGTAGAAAACTCCAGAACGTATGAGTTCCACAACAAGTAGCTGAAGACGCTTCAAACCTTCTCCTTTGTGCACTTCATGTTGATCAATCCAACAAACAATGATGTCATGTAAAGGACCTGGACTTTCAAATATATCACCTAAGCTATGGTTTCTCTTAGGAACCCTACCAAAATGTTTGTGATGGTCAAGACCTTTAGCAATGCAATTAGCCCTGTCAGACCTATCATTCTTCCGTCCACACAGGCTTTGCAGATTTCTAAGCTTTAGCTTCAGAACCCGACTTGCAACATAAACCTGACAAAAAAATTTTCTGCCTGTGAACTTGAGATCATAAGGGAAGCCCATCCGGAAATCCCTATAATCACATGTTGCCCACTCACAAAGAAAGAAAACAGAGCAAACAAATGACAAGCTCACAGTCCCTATCCATTTAAGTGACGATCTAAGGCATGGGCTAACCTCTTCAAACCAACCCTCAACCACAGCTCCATGACAAAAGTTTTCAAAAAGGAGATTATAAGCTCCTCTAATATCTCCTGACAAAAGAGCTTCATCCAAAGCGTGCACAGCTTTAGCCACACTGTGAACTGGATAGCTTGGACTGGCAGCCTTGGTAAGGTTATCAGCACGCTTCTGAATAGACGATACAACCTGATTAAAAGACGAGGACTGGTATTGAGCATCAAGTCCTTTGAATCTAAACCCCCAAGCAGTTTCCACTGAATTATCCCTTGTCTTTCTTGCCTCATCAGATCCCTTTGATACAAAAGCACCATCATTTATTGCATATGAGACCACACTAGATGGTAACGGAAAACAATCCAAAGCAACAAATGAATCTGGCACAGCCAATATCAAATAACGAAGCAACTCAATTAGTGCAGATGTTGTATAAGCCCTTCGAGAATTGTCAACAAGATCTGATCCTCCTGGAGAAGGCTCACGAATGAAACGAATTGCTATGCTAGCCAGGGTCCTCACGTAGGTTTGTGACAGAACTACAGTTTCTAGAACACCATAAATGATAGGTAAAAGCAACTGTAGAATCTCTAGGAAATCTTTTTCCTGAAAGAGTAGAAGTTACAATGAAAATGATGTTACCGAAATGATTAAAGTTGACATGAATATAAGTGAAAAGGTTTAATTTTCCAGCTTATATAAATAGTTAATAAGCAATTGGAAACAGATAGAACACATACCTGTAATTGATTAAGAACCCAATCAATTATTACAGAGGAAAGAAGCAGCCCTTCTGCATAGTGCCAATGCAAGAGCCGAACCACATACCACCACTTGAAATGTAGGGAAGGCTCCTCAGCATCAAAAGCCATTGATGATGTGTCGCTCTTTGACGGTATTGATCCAGAATAAACCATGTGAGGTGATCTACCATGCGGAACAGAATGAGAATTATTTCTGGATAAAAACTCATCGAGCAAATACTGCAAGTACTCAACAACATCCTTTGTCCAAAGTTCTGTACGGGACACCTGAGTTTTGTCAAGTGCTCCAGAAGAAATACCAGTAGAACTAGGCCGGACCTGCAAAGACAACCACAATTCAATACTAGAGCGAAGCTAGTAAGTATAACTGAACGCCAGTTCTAGTACAAAGAAACTCACCTGATTAAGATAAGTTACTTTTATAAACCAAGTTGCCCTTAGTAATGGAACATTGTTTCTTATAAGAACTTCAAAAAGGGATTTCCTCCTGTAACCATGAGGTACATATTCTGCCAAAGAATGCAACTGCTTGTGTGACTGTGACAAACCCTGGAATCGAAGAAGAGTAAACATTATACACAACCAAACTACGATAAAGTATTTCAGAGAAAGGGGGAGCAAGCTCACAACCACATTAAAGACACAACAGTGAAAAACTTGGCAAGTCAAAGTTGTCGCACGTAGCGAAGTAATTGCATGTAACCTTTCATAACCTATTCACCTCAATATGCAGTTTTCACCACCGGAATTGCTATGAAGTTGTAAAAACTATGACTGCAATCGTTACCACCCGTTGTCAAATCTTATGAATACCTTATACCCCAAAACTAGCTAGCATAAATATAAAACTTAAATGCGAAAACATTTTAAAACAGAGATAGAAATGTTAGACAAAAGTAAAAAGGAACGATTCATTTCTCACAATTCATAAGATTACGTCATGAAGTGGATATACAAAATAACAACCATCAGACAGTAGCCCTTAGAATGTGCACAGATCTTGTATATATACCTCAATCCATTTTTTCTTTAAATCTTCACTGCAAGGTCTTTGATCGGGAAAGACAGCAGGCTTGTTTAGCAACGACCCAGAAAGAGGCACACCATATACTTGACCAGCCTGTCATTGGAGAGTCAAACTACTGACTTGGAAATTTATCAAAGTATTGTAAACCTCAGAACATTCAGATTGCAACAAAAAGGTTTTGAAATATGAAGGGTAAAACTTATGGGTATACAATGACTAACAGGGAAATCAGAAAGTTTTACTGCAGAAGAATTCCCCAAAAAGTGCAATGGACAGTCAAACATAACTGATTACCTTGCGTTTTTGAGTGCGAGAATCATTGATTGCCCTCAAACATTTTCTGATTGCCTGCAACAAGGAACAAAAAACCAATAGCCGTTTATTTACAGGCAATTTTTGCATCAAGGTGGCAATCGAATTAGAAAATAACACAGGAAGAAAACAGATACGGAAACCAAGTTACCTCTCTGCATTTTATAATAGCAGGCCTAGAGAAACCTTGAACCTGAGTCTGTAAGATTTCTCTGGATTCCTGGTCATTCAGAAAGTAAAATGCGATTAATTACATCAGAAAAGAGCAAGAATCAAGCATATGTTAGTGTCTAAATATACAAAACGAATCACACAATCGAATATAACCACCCAATAAGAATTGAATATAAATATCAGTTTTGGAATCATTTAAGCAATTAATTTCAAACAATTGGACAAGGATCATAGCAACTCTGAAAGTACGAAAGAAAACAAAGCCAGAGAAAATCCAACATACTGACGAAGTTGAGAAATAATCAAGTGTTCACGTCTCCAGTAATAATTATCAAGAACAATCACAATTAAATTGACAAAACAATTGAAACAAAGATTGTAGCAGTTCATAACTGCAAAAAGGCTAGATCATAAGAAAGTAATAAATGTCACAAATGGATGGCCACATGAAGGGTGAGTATACCTCAAGTCCTCCAATTGTCTCCTTGTACCCAGACTGAGCATAATCTCCAGTTAAAGTCTCCTCAGGGCAATTGGGAGTTTGCGGGTGAAAGTCAGGAGGACCAAGTCTGAAGATTGACCGAAAACAATTCACAAGAAGGAAGAGAAATATCGCATGAAGTTGCCATCAATTAAGGAAAAACAATATTGAATCCAGAAAACAAAAATTGCTGTGTATTGACTCAAAATATCCAAGAAAATATCCATTCAATCTAAAACAGTAGATAACATGAAAAGATAGCTAAATCAGAACATACCTAGAATTCAATGGTTCTTTATCGCATTTCAGCCTATATGGCGTCAATGGAGGTGGCCGCCTGCAGCACAGAAAAAATGCAATTATAAGCAAGATAAACTCATCACAGAAACAACAAAACATTCCAATCTGTAAGAAGAAATCTCATAAATGCACTTTACCATGAAAATGGCCTATTGACCGTCAGGGTACAAAAAGAATATTGAAACCCAAAAGCCTTACAATACATTTCCAGTTTCATTGAGAACTCCAACCTACAATGCTTGAACCTACTGAAAGAAAATAACCTAGAGGACTAGTCTGTTCCTTTCCGAGAATCAACATGTTACCAAATGCTTCTACGATCACACAAGCATAAAGTGGACTATATCCAAGACATAAAACGCCACAATGCACAATCATGATTCACAAGTTTAGCTTTCTAAACACCAAATAATAAACATGAAAACATCTTAAAAGCCTTAACCCATTAAAATTCCCCAAAACTTTATCGAAATTAGTTTAAGATAAAATAAAACAGCAACATGATCAGGGTTGAGAAGCTAGAACTTGATACCTGAATTCAGAATTTATGATGAATTAGTACAAGATCAGAAACTAATTTACCGGGAATTTATTGAAAAGGCAGCTGGCAATGAAGTTGAATCAGCCCGAACATTATCTCGTGCTGGCGGCCCACCAATTGCACTATTATTAACTGCACTGGAGGGATGATACCTTTGCATGTCTCCAAGCTATAACCGGCATACTGCTTCCAACATTGAACTTCTATTAGAAGCTGTGAAAACAAAATAACATTCAGCTGCAACTTAATGTTAAGGTAAAGCTAGATCATCAAAGACGCTGCACAATCAAATTAACTAAAAAAAGCAAGGAGATAAACAAATATGATCCCATAGTCAGGACTAAATCACATGGCCTTTGAAACATTAGAGACACAAATTATCAACTGGAACATACTTTGACATTAAAGTCCGTCCTTCTCAAGTAGAAGAACTTTTCCAAATATAAACAGTTTTATCTTGCATGTCACACAGTCTGTCTGACCTGTCAAACAAAACACAAAAGTATAAGACAACATTAGAACATATAAACGAAACCTAGTTGAAACCAGGTATCCATAAACAAAACAGCATAAGAACATAAGCTATAAAGTAAATGCAACATCAAGATCCTGTATTCTAAACTGCTAAAATAAAGCAAGCATTTCACAAATGTGGTTTTCTTATTGCCCAGTTGAGCATAGCCCAGAACCCAAATAAGCACCCTCTCCACATAGCATCGCTTTTCAGCTCAAGTAGCATTACAATTCAATCTCTAAGCTGTAAATATATAAACAATGCTGCTGCATCCTGATTTCAGCAGAGATACTTGTGGTATAGAACTACTAACAGCGTCAACTATAAGAACTAAATGTAAAACTAACTGATGAGAACAAAGACTGATAAAAAAGCCCAACATTTATGTTGCTCCAGCAAGATTCCCAATGATGATATTGAAGTAAAACACAGGAAAAGCAAGTAACTCTTTGTTTCTCCAAAACAAGTGTTTGATTTGCACCCACAATTTTGACAGTATAAAAGTAATAATCAACAAAAAAAGAAGAGAAGAAACTATGATCCGTAAAACCCAAGTAAAAAAGTCATTAATCACAACTGAACAACTAACATGCCTAGTTATCAAAACAGCTAAAAACCCAAAAAGAGCAAAAACCAAGCAACCGCAACGCAATGAGCAAACAGAAGATCAACAAAACACGCAATCTAATCTTTAAACCCAAGGAAGATTCTATATCGATCTAAACAAGCATTGACAAGCAACAATCACCAAATCTACAGGAAAAGATCTCCAGAATTCACTAAGCAAGAGAAGAATAGGGTTTAGATCCCAAACGAAACCTGGAGATTGAGTAAATAGCAGAAGGGAAAGCTAGGGTTTTGATGGCACTTTCGTAAATCAAGGTCAAACCCCACAATGAAACTGAAAACAAAACCCAAAAAAAGGAAAAATAAATAAATTCGAAACGATTATCAGATTGAAAGAGAGACAAGTTTAGACCTAACCTACCATCAAAGAAATTAGGAACCGAAGAGAGAGAGAGAGAGAGGGGCGTGTGAAGATTGAACGAAGAAAGATTTTTTCTTTTTTTATGTAAATTATATTTTATCTAGAGAGAGAGAGAGAGATGAAAAGCGTCTCTCGGGCCTTTGACTGACTGTTTTGTTTAGCTTTGGGCTCTGTAGTTGATGATGATGACGACGACGATCGATGCTCACCTCCGTTTCCCTCTTTACGTTTGTAATTCCTTTTACGAAACATAAAAAAAAAGAAGACATAATTTAAATTTTTATTTTAATTATTAATTAAAATAATATATTTATATAAATTTTTATTGTATAATTATTTTATTGAGTATAATTTAAAAATAATAAGAAAATAGTAGTTTTAAAAATTATTAATAAATAAAAGACGTATTTTAAAATTTTTAAATTTGACTTTACATAATGTTAAAATCATCTTAATCTGCTTTTAAATTAAGAAAATTAATAATTTTTTAAAATCAAGATAAAAATAAAAGTAGAACTAAACAGTTCTTAAATAATTTTTTAATAAAAAGTATGTGTGAAAGTATATTTTAAATTTTTAATAAAAATTAGTAATTTTGTTTATAAGGTAATTAATAATTAAAATATTTTCAATAATATATAAATTAATTTAAATAATAAAAATGTTAAAATTGAACTTAAATTTTAACAAAATGTTAAGGATTAAAATGTAAATTTTATTAGTTATTATCCTTAAAATTTGTAATTAATTATCTAAATGTTAAGGGCTAGTGAATGCCCAAGAATTATGGAAGCTGAATAAAATAATAATACTATAAATGTATTTATTTTTTATGTCAAAAATGGAATTATTACTTTTTGTTTGTACTTTGGTTAGTGATGAAGATACCTATAATGAACCAAAAACAAAAAAGGATGTGAACAAGATCCAATAATGGTGGAGGCTTAGATTTACGGTTTTAGGGACCATCCCCCCCACCTCCTTTGTCGTGGGAGTGTGGGTGCACGTGGACGGGAGAGAGAGGGGGACAAGCAATAATCAAACCATAGGTGGCAATCCGCCGAGCTTTATATAGTGTAGTCCGGCTTGAATCAAAGGTTGATAGGATAAAATTTAGATTTAATGAAATACTTTTTAAATTCTAAAAACTAAAAATAATATTATTTATTTAAAAGACTAAAACTTAAGGTCGAGTTCGAGTTCAAGCAACTTAAACTCAAATTTAATTCAACTCTCAATTTTTATTTTTAAAAACTCGAGCTCGAAGTTTGATTAACTCAAATCAAGTTTATCGGGTCTATTAAATTTAAACTTAGTCGTACGAAAAAAGTATGCATTAAATTTAACTAATATATAAAATAATTATTCTATTTTTCAAAGCCTTAAAAGTGGTTGGAAGTTTTAAAATATTTATTATTTATACTTTGATCTAAATATATTAATTTATAAGAAAATGTTTATTTAAAATGTGTAATTTATAAAATTATTATTATATGTAAAAAAATTGAGGTACATTTAATTTGTGAAAATAAATATTATTAATATAATTTCATATTTTGTACTTTTAATTTGATAAAGCAAAGAATAATATAGTTTGATTTAAAGTCTATAATTATAATTATAATTTTTTAACGTGGTCGTTTAATTAATTAGAAGAATTATAAATTAAATTCAAACAATTAGAACCTTCCTTTAATAAAATAAAAATTTGAATATCTTAATTTAAATCTTTAAATAATAAAATTATATTTTGACTTGAAGAGTATAAATTTATCTAAAAATATGTAATTTATAAATTTTTATATGATATAAATTTTTATGTAATATATATTTAAGAATGATTATAAATTTGTCAATTATAGAAAAAAGTAGTCTTTATTGTTACTTTTTTCGTTTATTTCTATAAAATACCTTTTTTCAAAATTAGTTATTGTTGTTTAAAATTATATGAATACGTCTTATTGTTCAAAGATTCACTCCGGGATGACAATGGTCCAAATTCACGTATTTTTCATAGGTTGGCTTATGGACCTGATTCGTGCAGTCCAAGTCTTGATTTAATAAAAAAAATACGTTATTTTATATTTTTAATTTTTAAAAAATTGATAAGATTAACTTATAAGTTTAAATTTAGATGTTTTCAATAAGTCAACTCATGAGTCAGGCCTCAGTTTAGACTAACTTGAGGGTTAACTATTCTAAACAAAATGAAGACTTGACCTCAAGCAAGCCTGAAAAACAACTCAAATTTAAACTAAATTAAAAAAGTTATTTTATACTTTTAATTTTTTTAAAATATTTAAAGAAATTGGCGACCGGCTTATTGCCATCCAAAGATTCACCTAAACATCATTCATAAAAAAGAAAGATAAAAGATTCAAGATTCGTCTCCTTTGTAGTTTAAAATTTTTTAAAAAATTAACTTTTTAAAATTTGTAAGGGATTTTTTTTAGTTTTCAATTTTTCAAAAATATTATTATTTTTAAATTTAAGATAAAATAATAATGAAATACACTCATCGCGAACATTAAACTTATACTAATCAAATGCAGCTTACAAGACCATTTAACCTAACTCTTAAACTACATTCGAGTTAATTAAATCTGACTTAGACTAATAATTTATTATAATTATCTTAAGTTATTAATTTAAGTCAAATTTAATTAATTTAGGTCGAATTTAAAAACTGAATTGGATTACTACGTTAGTAACATTTGACCGGGTTTAAAATTTATATTTTGTGTATTTCGTCATTATTTTTTAATCAAAGTCTAAGAGAAAGGAATTTTTAAAAAAACTAAAATTTATAAGGAATTTTTTCTAGAATTCTAAAAATGGTTAAATTTTTCTGAAGTTTCTTAAGCTATAGAAAAAATGTTTATATTTTTATCTAAAACTCAAAGTAAAAACATTTAGTGAATATATAAAACAAATTAAGTTACCTCATCAACAACTTAAGTTTTTATGGTGAAATGGTCACTAAACATAGTATCAGAGCTCCTGTGATAAAGTGGTCGTAAGTTCAAATTCTACCACTCACATATTATTCAGCACAAGTTAGAGTGAGTCTGTGCAAGTTTCAAATCCAAAAGGCTTTTACTTGAGATATAAAACAAATTAAGCTGATCTCACACAACAACTTAAGCTTTTGTGGTGAAACGGTTACTAAACAAAAATAAACCAATTTTTTAGAGAATCGAAGCATATTTATAATTAAAAACAACAAAAATATCAAGTCTAAATGAGTTTAATTCAATTTAAATTAAAAAACAACTCATATTAGAACAATCGGTAAAATTATTCTTTTGTAACTATAAAGTCACAAATTTAAGGTGAAGAAATAACCTCTTTGTAAAAATATAAAAGGAAAGTTTCGTAGACCCTCATAAAATAGAAAGTCTTGTCAGCGGCTAAAATTTGACTCTATCTCATATTAGACTTCACGTATAAAAAACAATTGACTTAAAATTTAACTCAACATATCGAACATATAAGGCCACCTGATTATTTTATCCTTTCCTTCTTAATTTCCTATCACTAAGTTCTAAAATAAAAAAAATATTATCAAAATTTTATACTTTTAATTAATAAATTTAATTATTAATTCATATTTGAAATAACTCGAGTGAGCAAAATATTGGTTTCCAAATACTACAACAATATTGAGACGTGAAATTGAGAGAGATTTAATAATAAGTAGATTTATTCTTAACTAATAAAGAGTTCACTTTTAAATAAATATTATATTAATAATTACATTTTTTCAATTTATTAAATAGGTTTATTTTCTTTGTGCCGAAAAAAACGAAAGGAAAGAATCAGACGCTGTGAAGTAGTTTGACAAAGGCACCAAACGTAAGGTAAGTTGTATCTAACCGGTCTTTAGGACAGTCCAATGTTGTCCCTTTCACTAGACACAAACACGACACGTCCCAAGTTATAACTTAAAACGAATGCAAATAGATGACTACTGCCCTTTTTGACTTGCGATGCTTAGGGCATCTCCAACGACGGCACCAAAAGAATTTACTCTTAAGGAATACACTAAATTTTAACACCAAAATGGTGTAATAAATTTAGTGTATTACTATTTATGCACTAAAAATTGTAAAAAGATAACTTTATCTATTTTTTTAATATATTCCTTTTATGTCCTTCTCATAAATTAATTTATTTACATAATTTATTAAGTAATTAAATTTAGAATATATATTATTTTACACAAAATATATCATTACAAAGATCTTATTGAGATATTTCAAATGACACTAATATTGAATATAATATTAAATTTATTTTTAATATTTATTTATAATTCTTATTTATAAGTGATATAAATTCATTAATAAAATATGTTAAGAATAAAAAGTAAATTTGAAATAAAATGTATATAAATTTAAACCACAACATTGATTTAAAAAATTAAAACTCAACGAAAATATTTGAAATTACAACCAGCCAAAAATAAATTACAATTACAATCAAACTCGAGAATACAATCAAACTAAAACTACAACAATTAAATTAAAAGTAAACTAAAACATTTGATAATATTAATTTAACATAAATAATTAATAGTTTAGAAGGTCATTCTCATTTACTCTAAAATCAAAATATTGGCTAAAGTCACTAGATGAGCCAACTCCTCCTTGAGATTCTCCTTCTTGAACTCTTTTTGCATAAATTTTCATTTGTTCGTTTCTAAAAGCCTCACGCATCACTGGATCTTTTGATGGAATTAAGATCTTTGCATAAAATTTTATCATTTTCCCGTCTTTATCGTAGCTCTAATTTTTTGCCTCGTTTTGAGCTTGTAACAACTGAAGTTCATAATTTTTTTCGAGAAGATATTGACTTTCATGAAACATTCCTTTTATTTCTTTATTCATGGACATACAATTTTTTTTCATTTCCTCATTTTGTTCCCTTTTTATTTTTTCTTTATTCCTCCCAATAGGACGATCAGCTTCATCATTTTTTCAATAAATGGATCTTCAACGTCAAAATCATTATTTAAATTTATACAAAATGATGATGATCCTATTAACTTATTTGATTTTTTGGATTCGGACGGTGAAATTTCATTGCACTTAGATAGTTTTCGATGACCCAACGTTTTCTCTCTGCTAGTATTAGCATATTTCTCCATATTTTTTACGATTGGCCATACATAATCAAATTTAAAACCTTTTTGAAATTTTGGATCTTAAATGAGTACATCTTTTGCTTTCTCGAACTGCAAGACAACAATGTAACTTAAGTTAGATTTTAGGGTATAAATCAAACGTATTTCAATTCATACAAAAAAAAACAAATAAATAAAGCACTTACAATATCTTGTTCAGAAGCACCATTTGGATTCAAGTTTTCAATTTGTCGAACACTTCCTCTGAATTTTGCAATAGCTGTCATTATAGTTTGCTATCGAGCTTGTAAAGATCTCCAAGGTCGAACAGTGGTGATATGATTCGGTAGCATTTGATGGTAGTTCGTTGTGATACGAGACCAAAACTGAGCCATAGACTGATTTCTACCAGTGACTGGGTCTTGTGAAACATTAAGATATACATGGCACAGGACTCGATCTTCTTCAACTGAATATGATGCACTTTAAGAGGTATTTGAATGCTTTACACCAAAATTTGAGCTTGCCATTTTTCGAATAAGTTTGAAAGAGTGCTATAGTTTAGGATTTCAAAGAGTGTTATATGAAACAATGGTTTCAGGTTAGTAGAGACGATACAATTATATTTCAAGAATTTATAGTTAGACATAGGCAAATTAAAGATAGAGAAGCTCATTATGAACTTCGTAATGTACTGATTGAACATTTGTGGGAACAATATGATAATTAAGAGGATTAGAGGTTAAATGTGCAATAAAAACATTATATTTGTATATGTTATTAAATTTTTGTTGCAATAATATTAATTATATTTATTAAATAATATTAATTTAATTAAAGTATATATTAATTAATTAAGAAAAATGATTTTATTTTAATTTTTATAAATAAATAAATATAAATCATTGTATAAATATAAATTAATTTAATTAATAACTAAATTATTGTGGTATATCCTTTGAAAATAATTTGGTGTAAAAATTTAGTGTAGAATGGTTGGAGTAATACCAAATTTTATGTAAAAAAATTCTTGGAATATTCTCTTTTACACCAAATTTGGCGTAAATTTTTAGTGAAATGGTTGGAGATGGCCTTAGGAATAGTAAAAAAAATTGATCCCCTCTTCGATCTAGCTAAGGATGGCAACGGGCGAGTCAAGCAATTTTTTTGAAAATTAAAAATACAAAACACTTGTCTTTTTGACTTACGTCTGTTTAGAAACGGCCCAAAAAAAATCATCCCAATTCGATGCGGTCAAGGATGGCAAAAGGCTAGGCTGAAATATCGTTTTGTATTCTTATTTTTTTTTCTAATTTTTAGGTTTTATTTATAAGGATTGAGTCTTGGGCTGGAGCTGGGGTTGACAACCTGAGCTCGAGGTAGGCCTGAGGTCTATCTTTTAGAAAATTCAGTTGGACGTCTGATCAACTCAGACCTAGCCTGTTGACTTCAGATCGAGCCAGGTTAGGTCTAATTGTCATCCCTAAATTCGACTTAAAGTTAATAAATTTATACTCAAATTAAGCCTAATCAGACTTCAGGCTAAGCCCTGCATAAAAACAGAATCTAAGTCGAGCTCAAACATGGGCAAGTTTGGCTCAAGCCGATCTATTGTCATGATTACCTATTATGTTTTATTGTTGAGGCTTTTTTCAAACTCACCACATCTCTAAACCACCAAAGGATTCTCAAATTCATTTACTTTGAACTTATAAGATCTATAAAAGTTTCAAATGTGTGAACAAAGTTAATAAAATTTAGCACCTAAAGTGTGATCGAACGAATTAAGATAAAGACGCTAGATTGAATTCAAACGGATTAAATTTAAATTGATCAATTCCTAAGGAAACATCTAAGTAGTCACAGCTCAGCTCACAATAATCTAAACTATAGTTAAAATTAAAAAATATGGAAATCCAATACTGTTTCTAACATTTATTTGAGTCAATAATTTAGTTATATTAGGAGTCAAATATTTAGTTTCCTTATTATTTTGGAATTCCTATTTTAGTAAAGCAAACAAGTCAAATAGATTGTACTATGAAAACTGAGCTGGTGATAGATTTAAAAAAAAAACACCACCCAAAATTGTTCTGAGTAATTATTACGGCTGACAAATATTTGTATTATATATTAACCCAAAAATTATGGTTAATATAAATATCATAAATATTTTACAAATAGCTAATAATACAAACAGTTGTCAATTATTTGAAAATATGTCTATTAATGAAATATATAGAAAAAAAATAGATTATAACAATCCAATCATACACTAGTTCCAGCAAATTATGAGACCAAAAACACTAAAAAAAACAAATGATTAATACTTTTAGCTTCAACACTACATGATACACACAATTGATCAGTAACATTAATATTAAGGTGTACAAGAATGTCTTTTGCTAGTAATTTTTAAAAACCTAAAGAATGTCATTTATCTCCAAAACCTAAGGAACCCATTCATATAAGGAAATGCAAATTGCCAAGGAAACGGAGATTGAGGCTGGAAGTTGGTGGGATGAGAAAGACAATCTCCGAGGATGAAAAAAAATGACATCCGACCAACTTCGGCCCCCAATCTCCTAAGGATAAAAATGTCCGGAGATTTGGTGGGATGAGAAAGACAATCTCCGAGGATGAAAAAAAAATGACATCCCACCAACTTCGGCCCCCAATCTCCCAAAGGATAAAATGTTAAACGCAAACATGTTTGATTTTATCATTTTATTTTTATTTTTATAATTATATTTTTATTTTAATAATTTTAACATAATATATTATATTTTTAAACTAATTAATTATCATTATAATTAAAATTAAAATATATGTACATTAAATATAATTAAAAAATTACACATTATATCATTCTAATGAATAAAAGATTATAATTCTTGAAAACATAATATTACTATTATTTACTACACATTTTAAATAATTTTTATTAATAATCAAATCGCACTCAAATCTCAGCGACAAAAGCGACGTGCGATGAGAGCAAGTCAAACGACTTCATGCCTATAAAAACCATTCTCGACGCATCATCTTTACAAGCATTCCCAACATAATATCCCCATTGCAGCACATGCTCCTCCACTGCCTGCCAATTCTGGATTACTTCTCTCCTCTCTTGCTCCCCTGGCTCTCTCTCTTCTCAACATAAACTTGCTTGTCTTTCGATTCCCGCCGCTGAATCACAGGTATACATGTTTACATATGTCCCTCGACTAGATGATTACACCTGTGTTTGCGTTTTGTTTTATGTCAACCTCTTTGCCTGAGCAAGCTTCTCTTTGTCATTTTGGCTCTTCATTTTTAAAAAGTTTGCTTGGATTTAAAAATCAAGAGCTAAAATGACAAAAAGAAGCTTGCTGACCCACAGAGGTTGACATCCTTATATAGGATCAATAGCTCTATGGGCGGGGAGGGCTGCACCAAGTCAAGAGAGAAGCAAAGGTAGCACTTGTAGCAGCAGGGACGGAGTCAGTTCAAGTCGAGATTCAAACCCAGTCGCATTAGAAGGTGATCCAAGACGGGAGACAAGAGAAGCAGAGGCCTTGTACGGGCAGTTCGAGATGCTGCAGGAGCAGCTCCAGGACGTTAAGATAAAGATCCTAGTTCCTCCCTGATCGTAGAAGTTTGCCTGGAGTATATGTGTAACTAAGATCTGTTCATGTCCCCGTAGTTCGGACAGATGACAAATCTCCCGCAATTTCTATCCCAGATGACAGAGACAAAATTTTTGTTCCTTCCAGACAAAATTTCTTATTCCTGTATCTGAAACAAAACATATAAGTAACTTCCAGAAATGCTCCTCCTCTCATATAAGCAATTTTTTATTCTTAATTATATTATTAAACTCATAATCATCATTATTATTATTATTATTATTATTATTATTATTATTATTATAAATTGTGAACTAATTATTATTATTATTATTATCTTATTATTATTATTTATTTTTATTATACGAAATTAATTATCTTATTATTATTAATTATTAATTATTGCTATTGCTACTATTATTAATTATTATCATAAATTTTGTACTTATTATTATTATTATTATTATTATACAAAATTAATTTTCTTATTATTATTTTTATTATCATTATTATTTATATTTAATTTTCTTATTATTATTGTGATTATTAAATTT
>JAOTAY010000004.1:2295716-2309807 GCA_025629805.1 Erythroxylum baracoense
GCAGAGGCCTTGCACGAGCAGTTCGAGATGCTGCAGGAGCAGTTCCAGGACGTTAAGATAAAGATCCTAATTCCTCCATGATGGTAGAAGTTTCACAGAGGGCAAAATGTGCTTGTTGATTCATATAAAGCTATGAAAGTTCAGGAAGTCAAAAAGGATATGGAGGTGCTGCCTCCTCGACTATGAGAGCTTCAAAGAACATAACACAATCCAAAGCAAAAGATGGCGTTGGCTAAGCAGCTAGGACTAAGGCCTAGACCAGTGGAGATTTGGTTTCAGAACAGAACGTAGTCCAACTTAAGTAATCTACTAATATATGTGCTTCCTTTTCATTTTTCGCCCTTGTACTTTCAATGTAAAGCGCCCTAATTGTTAAAAAATTTAGAATAGAAACAATATTTAATTAAAAAGAAAAAGAAAACAAGAAAAGTCCAACATTAGGGTATGACTTACTCGTGTCCATGCGTGTCCATGATTCCCGAGTCACGCATCCACCAAAATGGTTCGGAATATGATAAAATTGAGCCATCTTTATATATCATGTACCATTTATAAAAAGATTGACAATTGAGATTAATATAGATCAAGTGCTAAGATTAAGCGAAGATTTATCTCCAAGAAAATAGTCAAAAACATCTCCATGATGTTTGCACTTCACAAAATATATTCCCAGAGAATACTTTAAGTGATGATTGATATCAATTCGCCAAAGTATCCCAAATAGGCATGCATAAGTAAATTTAAGATAGATGTCCAAAATTCATTGTTTCTTTTATACTTATCAGAGTCTTTATGACCAAACGGTCTTGAGTTCAAATCCTACCATCTATTTATTTATCATCAAATTAATTCAGTACAAGGTAGAGTAAGCTTGTGCAAGTTTCAAGTTCAAAGAACTTTCACTTGAAAAAATGTATTAGCGAATATTTAAAATCAATTAAGTTGAACTCACACAATAACTTAAGCTATTGTGATGAAATAGTCGCTTAACAAATATGTCTATATAATTTTAATAAATAGAGTTTTACGGTGAAACAATTGAGTAATTAAGGACGATCCTCAAGCACTGATGGTTGTCTTGATTAAGCAAACATCCTTACATATTTGAGTACTGAAAGTTTCATCCTCCATCTAAGTTTCAAGAAGAAATTAGTGGTTAACCTTAATGAGTGTACAAAAATGGGTTTGACTTATTCGGCATGACCCATCACTCAGCTTCAAGCTTATGGATTTTAGCTCCATATAAGAGGTCTAATTATTGGAAAAAGGTAAGTTTAATCAAAATAAGACTTATTCATATATGGAGGTAGAATCTTAACCAAAGACTAATCAAGCTGCCTAATAGAAATCATATCAGAACTCTACTACAATAGTTAGAGTCCGTATATACCTTTTGAAGGATTGCTATAAAAAATAGACATCCTGAGGTAAGTTCTCATGACCACTATTATTAACTCTAATTAAATATCATATACATATTTGGCATCTCTCTTCTATCGATAATTTGAATATCAGAATGTATTCACTGACAACATTCCCAACATTTTGAGTGGTTGTTTTTTATAGGTTTATAGATCTAGAACAAAACCAACATGTCTAACCTAAATTTAATCAGAGACACTAACTTAAATGAACTTTTAATAGTTCAAATTATAGGTTATAACTTATTTTGTTCATCTGCTGACATCATATTCATTGGATTACATAAAAGGACTCACAGATTTAGATGTTTTCAATAGATCGACTTATGAGTCAGGTCTAGGCCTAGACTAATTTAAGGGCTAACTATTCTAAGCAAAACGAAAAGTTAGATCTCAAGCAAGCCTAAACTCATATAATCCAAACCTATACTCAATTAAAGAAAGAAGTTATTTTATATTTTTAATTTTTTAAATATTTAAAAAATTTAGCTGCCCCATCCAAAGATTCATGTGAACTCCACATAAATGTATAGATGAAATTTAATGAAACAGAGAATTTGATGTGAGATTTTTGCCATCCAAAGATTCACGTAAACATCATTCATATGAAAGAAAGATAAAAGATTGTTTCCTTTGTAGATTAAAAATTAAAAAAAAAAGCTATTTACTTTTTAAAATTCATAAAGAATTCTCTTTAGTTTTCATCTTTTCAAAAATATTATTATTCCTAGATTTAAGATAAAAATAATAATGAAATACACTCATCACGAACTTTAAACTTATACTAATCAAATGCATCTTACATGGCAATTTAACCTAACTCTTAAACTCCATTCAAGTTAATTAAGTTCGACTCAAACTAATATTTTATTATAATCATCTTAAGTTATTAATTTAAATCAAATTTAATTAATGCGGGCCGAATTTAAGAACTGAATTGGATTACCATATTAGGGACATTTGATCGGGTTTAAAATTTATATTTTTTGTATTTCATCATTATTTTTTAATCAAAGTCTAAGAGAAAGGAATTTTTTTAAAAACTAAAATTTATAAGGAATTTTTTCTGGAATTTTAAAAATGGTTAAATTTTTCTAAAGTTTCTTAAACTATAGAAAAATGTATATATTTTTACCTAAAAAATAAAGTAAAAACAAACCAATTTTCGAGAGAAACAAAGCATATTTATAATTAAAAAATCAAGTCTAAATGAGTTTAATTCAATTTAAATTAAAAAACAACTCGTATTAGAACAACAAATAAAGTTACTCTTTTGCGACCATAAAGTCACAGGTTCAAGATACAAAAATAATCTCTTTATAAAAATACGATGACAAATAGGCCTATACTTTTTGGTTTTAATAGAACTCCTTACGAGCGTTGTTTCTATCTACTATTATCTAAAAAAAAATCAAGTTATTAATGACCGGACGAAATCAAGATATAACCCCTCACGTGCAAAATTATAGAAGATTTCCTTTAAGATTAAACAAGTTTATCGAATTGAGTATGATTGTATGTGTGATAGCATCTACTGTACCAAGAATATCAATAAACTCAATTATTGAAATTGCTCAAAATACCCTTTACCCTATAAAGAGGAAGTCTTGTACATTGGGTAAAATTTGACTCTAACCCATGTTAGATTTCACATATAAAAAATAATCAACTTAAAATTTAACTCAACATACCGAACATATAAGGCCACTTGATTATTTTATCTTTTACTTTCTTAATTTTCTATCATCAAGCTCTAAAACAAAAAAATAGTATCAATTTTTATACTTTTAATTAATAAATTTAATTATTAATTCATATTTGAAATAACTCAAGCAAGCAAAATATTGGTCTTCAAATACAACAATAATACTTAGTAGAAATTTCACTTAGAGGTAGGATCTGGAGAGGTTCAATAGTTCACATATTTACTAGGAGTGTTTGCTTCCATTTTTTTTATTTTTTAGTTTTTGTTTTTAAATTCAGTAAAAAAATTTGTTTGTTTGAATTTTAAGTTTCTTTTTTTGCTTTTAATTTCTTCCTGTTACTAAAAATTATGAAAATCATAAAAAATGGTTTTTGTTTCATGTTTTCATTTTTTTGAACTGCTTTACCATCATTTAAATATATTATTTAATTATTAATAAAATTTATAAGTATTTTAATTCAACATTATATATTTAATAAATTAAAATTAATTATCAATAAAAATTCTGAATAATTTGATTTAATTAATTAAAATTTAATAATTATTAATAAATATAATTAAATTTAAAATATATAAAATTTTAAATAAATTTTGATTTAATAATTAAATTATATTTCAAATAAATATTAATTTATAAATAAAATTTAGATTTAAAATTTTTTATTTTATTAAAATAACATAATTTTATTAATAATTTGTTAATAAATATTATATAAGAGATCAAGTAAATTTAATTAATTAAAAATAATTTATCTTTAATTTTATCTAATATATAATTATTATCAGTGATAAACATATAACTACATTAACATTTAACATTAAATAATTTTTATTTTTATTTGAAAGAAAAATAGAAATAGAACCAAATGATTCCTTAATTAGTAGAGATTCAGCCTCCATATAAATATTATATTAATAATTACATTTTTTCAATATATTAAATAGGTTTATTTTCTTTGTGCCAAAAAAAACAAAAGGAAAGAATCAGACGCTGGGAAGTTGGTTTGACAAAGGCACCAAAGGTAAGGTAAGTTGTATCCAACCGGCCTTTAGGACAGTCCAAAGTTGTCCCCTTCACTAGATACAAACACGACACGTCCCAAGTTATAACTTAAATGAACGCAAACAGATGACTACTGCCCTTTTTGACTTGCGAGTTGCGATGCTTAGGAATGGCAAAAAAAAAAAAATGATCCCCTGTTCGGTCTAGCCAGGGATGGCAACGGGCGAGTCAAGCAATTAAAAAACCAAAACACTTGTCTTTTTGACTTACGTCTGTTTAGGAACGGCCAAAAAAAGAAAAATCATCCCGATTTAATGTGATCAAAGATGGCAAAAAGCCGGGCCGAAACATCGTTTTGTATTTTTAATTTTTTTCAATTTTTCAGGTTTTAGTTATAAGGATTGAGTCTTGAGTTGGGGCTGGCAACCTGAGCTCGAGTTTGCCCTGAGGTTTATTTTTTAAAAAATTTGGCTGAATGTGATCAACTCAAACTTAGACTGTTGACTTCAAATCGAGCCAGGCTAGGTTTAATTGTCATTCCTAAATTCGACTTGAAGTTAATAAATTTATACTCAAATTTTTTTATTTTAAGTTTTAAGTCGTGAAGTCCAAAATTTTATATAAAACGATTTGTATTTTTATAAAACGTCATTTAAAGTTTTTAAAATTAAAAAATCAATTTAATTAAACTCAATTAAGTTTCAAACTACTCAAACTTGATGACTTGAGCTTACGTCAGGAGGCTTGAGCCTAATCAAACTTTAGGCTAAGCCCCTGCACAAAAATAGAATCTAAGTTGAGCTCAAACATAGGTAAGTTTGGCTCAGTCCGATCTATTGATATACTTACTTAAAATGTTTTATTGTTAAGGCTTTTTTCAAACTCACCACATCTCTAAACCACCAAAGATTCTTAAATTCATTTACTTTGAACTTATAAGATCTATTCAAGTTTCAAATGTGTCAACAAAGTTAACAAAATTTAGCATCTAATGTGCGACGAACAAATTAAGATAAAGACGATAGACTGGATTCATACAGATTAATTTCGGGTTGATCAATTTCTAAGTCGAATTAGATTGAATTTGACCCAAAGTTAATGAATAAAAATTTGAGTTCATTGAACTTGAGTTGAGTTACATTGAATTTGACCTTAATTCAATATATTAAATTTGAATTAATCGAACTTTGAATCAGGTTTAAGCTTGAAAAGATTGATCCGATCCAAACAATCCAAATTAGTTTAAACCAATTTGGACAAAATGATATCATTTTAATCGGTAAAAATTGAATTAAACTTGAGTTAATCAAACTTTGAACCAAATTTAAAATTATAAAAATAGGAAGTTTGTAGTTTAGTTATGGGGTATCAAATGAATTGACTTAACATAACTAGAGATGATAACAAAACGAGTCAAACCTGACTTTTTTTCTCAATATTGGTTTATTTCATTAAAGCTTAATGAAACAATGTTATTTTAGTCTATTAGTCCTTACCTATCGAGCTCTATCTAATCCGAAGCTTGGTCAACTTAAGTCAAACTAGGCCGAGCTAAAATTGTCATCTAGATGCATTGGAACTCATTACCATGAAAGAATACCAAGCAAGTGATGATAAAAAACAACTTGCAAGCATCAAACTTATTGTTTTATATATCAAAGTTATTGTTATTCCAAGCTCTGAGAGACTGATTCTTCAATGGCAGATGAGAATAGTGCTGTGATTCAAACTCAATTCCTAAAGAAACATCTAAGCAGTCACAGCTCAGCTCAGAATGATCCAAACTATGTTGGTGTTGAGAAAACTGAGACAAATTCTAATCGGAATTAATGAATGAAGTTAATTCAAGAAAATGAAAAACTCACAAAAGACGCACAGAATCAACTGAAACAAAGATTAAACACACCAAGCTCTACAAACTCTACAATGGGACGGGCGATAATACCGATCCGGTATCTGGCTTCTGCTCATGATGTTCGGATTCTGCAGTTGACATTTGGTGTCTAGTTTGGTTCCAATTCTGAACTTCTATAGCACACATGGTATTAACATATGTACAGGGTTCTAGTGGCTAAGTTAGAAAACACAATGCCAAGTTGTGCCGTGACTCTCCGGGAGGACAAAATGAACTACGTCCCGGTTCACTGTTGTTGATCAGCTAATTGCACATTCATAATGTAGTACTGGCATGATTTTGCTTTCATTCCCACCATAAAAAATTGTTGGTTAGTTGTTGGTAGGGACCAAGTAGAAATGAACTTTACAGGTGCGATGTGTTTTCAGTTACCATCAACTCTGCTGGAGTAATAGCAGCAACACTTTCCCAACTTTGGTCTTCACAGCTGCACAGAATTTCTTCTGTCAAATCTTCAAAAATGGCTTCAACAATATCAACAACGATGGTTTCAGTATCAAACTGAAGGTCCATCCATGTTCCAGTTTTGGCCAGGTCTTTACTGACAATTTGATCCAATGTATGAGGTGGCGGAAATGGAAGGAGATGCCAATAAACTCCTTCCCAAATCTCCCGAATGGCGTTTTTAATATCCGGGAAAGGCCGAATGGTTCGCTTTACAAGCAACAAGCCAGGAAAGCAACCAAGATAATACCCATATACCTCCACAAGAACCTCATTGATGCAATCGAAGAGAAGCTTTTTGTCACAACAAAGCTGGTTCGGGAAGTACTGCACCTCGGAAAAGATTGATGGGTCTAGCAGCTGATCTGAAATACATGACCTTATATAGAATTCATCCCCATTGATTCCAGAGACTTCCAGCACTTCTATTACGTATTCAAATATTGATTCTTTGTCTTCTACACAAGTTTTCAGAGAGATGGCTTGATCAGTGGCTAAAGGTTCATCCTCTCCAAATTGTATTCTTTGGGGCTGGAAGTGAAGCTCAGCTGGAGATAAATGGTGAAGTTAGAGACTAAGCCAAGTGATATAAAGTTCAGATAAGTGGTGACTAGGTGAAATTTCTGTATGAGACCTACCGGGTTGGGATCTGATGCTTGCTGGGCTGATGTCCTCCTCAGAGAAAATTGGCTCAAGAACAGATACAGGACTTGGCCGGTCAGGCACTTCAGCAGGATGCTCTAGATCCCCATCTTGCTTGGTTACTGGAGAGGAGGTACGAGGAGACACTGATGGGGAAGATGAATATTGGGTTTCCTCGTAAGAATCCTGGAAAAGAACAGTCAATACTAAGGATGCAGCTAAATGGAAAGAGGAAGAACTAACAGAAACAAACTGTTTGATATATTATATTACATGTTCTGTGCTCTCGTGGCATTCTGTTTCTTTACAGACTTCAGGCGTGCTAGTAGGTTCATCATATGCAGTGGAAATAGAACTGTTTCTTTCAGGAGAATTCACGGCATCGTTCTCCTTCAGGGATGCAGCATCAATTGTTTTGACAATGTCCATTTCACCTGCAAAAATTCATACAGGGTAAGGGACTTGAACTAAAATATGTAAAAGACTAGTCCATCTACCATCATATATCATAATATGGAAAAAGAGACCTTCAGAAGCAATGTCGTTTTCCCCAGAACATAAAGTGTTCTCCACTTCAATGTCAATTACAAGCTCATTTGAGGCACTTGAATCTGCATTTGTTGGAGAGTGCTCTTTGCTAGTAGTGATCCCATCAGAAACAAAAGAATGGGTCTCAGAGTTAAGGATTATCTGACTCGTATGGCTGGCATTTCTCTCTTGTTTCTGAAATTGATCACAAGAAGATAATCTGATCTGTACTATTCCATGGATCTGCCCCCAATCCCGTCCAGGACTAGGGATAGGAGAAATACTGTAATCAGGAAGAGATAGAATCTTCCCAAGGGTTTTCGGCGCCTGCCTGCTTGAAAAATCTTCATTCCCAGGCCCATTGCCAAGCATTTCTGAAAGATGTTTCCTGGCCTCCACATAAATATTAGATTCCCTTTGCTTATTGTTTGCAATGTCATGTGGTATACTTGTTTCATATTCTTTTGGCCTACTGGTCTTCTTCTCTTTTTTGACAGCATTAGGAGGTCTGGCAATTTTTTCAACAAAGAAGTGATCTTTACTCGTGGAATTAAATCCACTAATATCCTTAGATCCCTTCTCACTGTTTCTGATAGCTGCGCATTCATTAGTATGCTTCTTTGAAGTATCAGCAGAGGAGTTCTCTTGCCTTTCTTTCCCCATAGCATGTTTCAACTTTCTTTTGATTTCTGTAAGAGAAAAATACGAGCCAGCTCTTTCATTTGGTTCCCTGTTTCTAATGATGAGATGAGGCTTAGACAACGAACTTGTAGTGCTTTCTTCCTCAGAATTTTGCAAGCCTGTAAGTCCAGGCTTCAAAATAACAATGGTATTTGTAGTTTGATAAGAATTGTTTCCTTCTGATGGAATCTTCTCCAGAGATCTAGTTCTTCTCCTAAAAAATTTATGCTGTTTAGCGTGGACAATCTTGTCAGGTTGTCTTAAGCCACAAAGGTCCTTTTCTGACATATTAGAACCTACAAGTAACTGAGATTTTTCATCTTTCAGTCTCTGAGACCCTTTGCCCTTTTCTGTCTGAGCATCAGACAAGCCCTGAATGTATTTCAGCATCACTGACTTAGGACCTTGTAAGAGTTTCAAAAATATTTCATCAGAACTTAGAATTTGAAGCGCATCCCTAAGTTCTTTAGACAGGTTCATGTTCCCCTCTTCAGTCGCATTTTTCTCATTAATGAGCTTCTGACTTATCAGACATTTGATTGCCTCGACCAATTTTTCTTCAAAATCAGGAATTTTCTGGTTTAGCTGACTGTGAACCTCGTCATGCTGGCTATGGTTTACATAACTAACACTTTTTTGATGGATCTGGTGGCAGAATTCTTCCATTATTTCTTCCATAAGAAGAGCATTTTTAGATTGCTTTCCTGATTTCTGCAAGCAAGAAAACTCGGTTTGCATTTTTTCATCAACATGCAAATCCTCTATCCCTAAGTCACAACTTCGTGATCGACTTCTGCTTCTTCGTTTTTGGTTCTTCCTATTGTGGCATCCATGTTCAGCATTAGACTCCTTAGGTTCCACTTGAGCATTATTCATCTCCTCCTTTGAATCTTGCTCGATAAACATCTCTTCTTCTATGAGTTTCTTCACACTTGGTTTACCAGCATCTGCTGCTATTATGGTCTCTTCAACATCCTGATATATTAAATTTTCATGAATATTCACTGAAACAAACAGTTAAAGTTCCATAACCCTCCTACCCCCTCCCAACAGGAAACAAAGGACAAGATGATCAAAGTCGCAAATTCCTTTGACCTGAGAAATTATAAGAAACAATTGACAACAATTCAGTTTTGATGAAATAAGTTGACAGCACTTACAGGGGCTTCAGGACAATTTTCTTTAGGATTGGTCACCGTTTTAGTCTTGCTCTTCCGGCTTGAAGCACCTGAAATGGAAAAGGAAAATTATCAAATATGGAGCTTCACAGATTCTGTGAACTTAGGGGCCATTGAACCACATAATTTAGAATTGAATAACATCGTGTGGGAACAAGCACAATCAGATTAATATCTTTGAATGGACCAAATCCATTCACTAATTGATCTTAAAAAAATAATGCAGATGTCATCAAGTACTCTGCGCATACAATTCAATTCATTTCTATAAGCAAAACAAAATAAAATCCATCACACATATCATTTCACCAAAAAGATACTTTCTGAGTGGGAACATGTGTCTATGGGCAGGCTCTTCTCTGAGTTAAGTGTACAGATGCAGGGAATTAGGAAAGCTTTTGATATTTATGTCCTCTATCCTTTTTCTGTCTGTGCGTGTGTGTGTGGTTAGGGGGTTGTGGTTTCAAAGATGTTCAAGTCTTTACCAGCAGCATGCCTGTTCCCAGGCCTCTTATCCGAGAGAAGCTTTTGAGTTGTTCGACCATGGCGGAAATCAAACATGTTTATTATTCCCCACATACATCCCGATTTATCTCTTCCATGTCGTGTCGTCTGTTTGTGGGATTTTTTCGCCATATTTAACTAGAAGTCGTTCAACTGTATCAATGTTTTCTCACCCACCTCTTCCCTCCATGTACTCAATTAAGAGCTGAAAAATACAGGAAAAATATCAGACAAAAGATGAACTCATTCAGACATGACTGCCAATGAACTTGAAGCAACAATTGCATTATGCGTCTAAGAATATCTGTGAACTAACGAGAGTGCCCGTCAAGCAAAGCCATACGTTCATAAACATTGCCATCAAAACACATGAACCAGCAAAGAGATATCAGAACACGGGAAAACTAATATGGAGGATCAGCATCCAGAGGAAAACAGAAAATGGGGTCAAAGAAGAAGCGGTGACATCAAAAGATTTTCATAAACATTCAGCTTGATCTCACTGACTTATTTCTCAAATAAGAAACTCGTGCTTAAAGGTACAGAATCACCAGGAAACAATCACTCAAGATTCAACTGAGGCTGATCAAAAACCAGATTTATCCCCTTGATCTTACAAGGGAGAATTATTTACCACTCATTCATAACCAAACTCATAGTCCAGTAGTTGTCAATCTTCATTACCATCAAAAGCAGTTCAGATGGAGGATCAGTTAAATAACCTGGTAAAAGGTTTTGCTCCCAAAATTAAAGAAAAAATGGCGCACATGAATTGTAACGATAAAGAAAACTGGCATTCATAGTTTAAATACCTTATATCCGATAAGGCCGAGAATATTAAGAAGTTGACAAGGAACCAACTGTTGAAGCAAAATAGACAAGATAGATCAAAACACTCAAGCTTTCACAACGTAGAGCTCAAGGTACTTAAATTAAGCTTCCTTTGGGTGGCAAGGTATCAAACTCCCCTTTTTACCTCCACACACAAGCCATGAAAAACGCCTGACGTGCCTCACCAAACACCCTTAAACGATAAGAACGATGAAATTTTAAGTGTCCCCGCTGTCTCACAACTCAATACTTTGATTTAAACTTCATGGATGTTTACATCAGAAACTTGCTTGGAATTCAGCATACACACAAGTTTTGCTGTCTCATAGCCAACAAATGATTCCAACTTCATGATTATTTAATGACAGACGGCAAATTTTGGCTTTTCCCACCGCATCAGTGAGCCAAAACTTCACCCAGATTAGTACTCTTCAAACACCAAAAAGAGCATCAACCGGAGAAACTCCTGCAGATTTCTATTCAAACGTCAAACCTGCCACCAGGAAGATAAATAGAGAAAGGGAGACAGAGAGAGATCAGTTCCTTCCAGTTCACCAAGAAATGCCTCCTCAGGCTTGTAGAAGAAAAACCCAGATAAAAATTCTCAACTTCTTCTAAATTCTAATACTTGGAACGTGAAACAAAAGAACATGACTTTCTCGTAGGTGGGCATCTTTTGACAGCCAGAGAGAGAGAGAAAAAGTGGGACCAAAATGCATAATCTATCTAGCACCGACCGAGCCAGAATTTCTTTGTTAGGGACCTTTGTTTTCTGATATGGGGCAGGCATTAAAGACTGAGAAAAAGTGAGAGAAGAAAAAGAGTGACAAGTGTGAAAGTAAAAGTTGAAAGCTTGACAACGATTTAGTTAGAGAGACTATGAAGAGAAGAAATAAAGAAAAAAGAAGGATACGTGAACGTTGGGTTTGGTATTCGTACTCATGGGTCCATCCACAAATTGAAAGACAGAGCTTTCTGTACAAGGAAGCCTCAGCCTCAGCCTCGGTTTTTGCCTCAATTTCCTTTTTCTGATATTCCACCTCAACCATCATCAAACTCACTCTCTCTCTCTCTCTCTCTCTCTCCACACACACCCGTTTCAGGTCTTTCTCTCTCTGCCCACTTACTAGCAGATAAAAAGTAACACAGTGGTTGTCTCTTCACTTTTCCATTTTCATATATCTGAGAGACATTATTAAACAGTCACGTAAAAAAGAAGAAGAAGAAGCAAACTTACCTACATGATTATGCAGAAACTTGATGGACACTAACGGTTTTTCTCTGAGATAGTTGGAGTAAAAGCTGACTGTTTTTGGTAATTGCTGACACGATTATGAACATGGAAACAACGTTGGAGAAGAAGCCAACAGGAAAATAAATAAAACCCATTTTCCTGTCTGAAATTGTCTTCCTATTTGTTTCTTCTTTTGATCCTTTATATTAGAATATTGATTTCTTCTTCTGGGTTCTTTGACTACTCTTATGTAGAGTTTCATCAATAAAATAACTTAAAAGAACTGATCTTGGCGTGATCGCTGTGGCCTGCGAGTATGATAAATTTTCCGGGCTTAAGTTTCTAAATGTTAAAAGTTCATATTAGCTTGAGCTAGAATACGGGAAAGATCGAGTTGGTAGAGTAGTAAGGATAGAGTTAAAATGTCATGTATTTGAATCTTTTTACGTAAACTCTTTTGATTGAACCTGTTATATAGGGTTTATCTAGTATAAAATATCTAGTTGGCGTAATTTACAAGCTATTTGCATCAATTCGGAGATTGACTCAATGTGCATTCAAAGAATAGCGATTACGGTTCCTCCGTTTTAAAAAAAACTGATTAATCTTAATATTTTCTTCAAATTTTTAATTTTATTGACAAAATTCACTAATATTATAGAGACAAGTTATTAATTTGTGGAAAATTGATTGATACAAAATTAATTATTGTTTGCCTTTCAAAAAAATTTAATTATTGTCTTATAGTTTTTAGGCTAGCATATTAAATTTTATTATTTTTTGAAACAGTCACTTTACTAATTAGAGGTAAAGTTACGTATTACTGGATCTCTTTATTTTTTGAAACAATTTCTCTACTAGTTAAGGGTAAAGTTGCATATTACTGGATCTCCTCAGACTCTATGTCTTAGCGGGATTTATACTAGATGTTGTTGTTATATATTAAATTTTATTATTATAAAATGCTAAATTATTAACTTTTAGCATATTGAATGTACATTTTTTAGTATTAATAAATTATAATTTTATTATATACAAACTATTAATTATGATATTTTACTAAATTCTAGTGAGGAATTTTTTAGAAAGTTAAATAAACTATATTAAAGAATAAGCAGCTGAAAAGCCTTATAGAAGTGCAACATTACAAGGGGTTAAGCTGATTAAAATATATAATTAATTTAAATTAATCTATAAATATCACAATATTTAAAAATTTATTTGACCTTTTGCAAAATAATTAAGAATTATTTATACTCTTTAACCAATAATTGATAATTGAAACTGATCATGTTAATTCAACTTCAAAAATTGTGAATAAGTCAATTTTACAATTTAATTTAATTTAATAACTATTATTACACTAATTAATTTTTATAAATTAGAATTAAACGTCTCATTTTTTATTTTAAATTTTACTCAATCTTTATTACACTTATTTTATAATAATCTAATATTACTTGAAACTTTAAATTTTTTATTTTATTGGACTAATTTCTCCTCCAAATTTTAAAACAATGTTTCAAGTTGCTCCTTTATGGTCCTAAAATCTTAGTTTCAAATCATAAAAACAGTTTTTTTGTAAAAAAATTATAAAAGGAAAATTACGTATATTAATAATCCTCTCCTGACCTTCACAAAAAGAGAAGTCTTGTGTATTGAGATACGTTAATGTTGACTTTTGACTTTATTAATTAAGATAAGACGGTGTATGACAAAACTTTTCCAAGTCTTACGAAATTTTTACGAGACCAAATCCTTTATTTTCCTTGACCAGTTCTAACTTTCTGTTAATTAATCTCATCAACACATTTATATAATATCTTTATAAATATATAGATAAAATTAACTCTTTCAAATTTGGAAAACCGATTTTGGCAGTTGGAAGGTGAAACAGTATAACTTGTTTTGAACTCAAAGACCCTTTTTGTTTGGAGAAGGTATAATTATGGCTAATGATTATCATGATTTGCTTTTATTCGAATTCAAAATCTTCATTTTCCTC
>JAOTAY010000004.1:2322942-2352287 GCA_025629805.1 Erythroxylum baracoense
TTAAGCTCCAACGGTGGTCAACCATGGAATATGGAAGATGAGGGTTTGGAATTTTTGGTGTTGAGGACTGAAAGTGAAGCCTAGACAGCACAAGCCACCTTCACGTTCTTTTCTTCAGCACTTCACGTCCTTCACCTGCACACACAACACACGCAAAGCACACAAAATCCAACTGCACTTCACGCTATTTTCTTCTTTTTCCAGCAGCCCTCACCACACAACACACACTCCTTCCTCTGTCCAAACGTTGCCTCCTCAAACCTCTCTTTTCTGCACTGCACACTGCTCACATACACAGCAACCCAACTTCACGTTTTCTTCTACCTGCACTTCACTTCACACACAACACTCATGTCTTCACTCACAACACAGCACACACACACTCACCTGCACTTCAGCCACACTCACGCACACACCACTCACTGTTTACTTCCGCACTGCACACACTCCTGCATTGCACACACTCACGCACTGCACACTCCAAAGACAACACAACACACACGTCTTTACTCACAACACACACTCCCTGTTCACTTCCGCACTGCACACACTCACCACTGCACACACTCACGCACTGCACACACTCAACACACACAAATCACTGCACTTTCTTTTAACTCACGCACAACCATTTCTTCATTTCTCACTCAAGCATAGCACACTCAAAAACAGCACACTCCACACACACAAAACACCACCTTCCCGTTCTTTTCTTCTGCACACACGTTCTTCTACCTGCACACACAGCACTTCACTCTTTCACCTCACACACAAACACTGCACTGCCACAAAAACAGCACACACACACTTAAAAAACCTGCACTTTACGTTATTTTCTTCTTCTTTTTTTTTCAGCCCCACTCACGCACAGCTCTTTTTCTGTCCATCTTTCTCCCATACTGTTGTGTCTTTTTGGACTTTTATTTGTCCCCTTCTTTTTGCTCTCTTCTTCCCAGACCCATGCATGACGTTTTCTTCTTCTTATTTATTTTTTTCTTTCAGACCATGCATGCCTCCCATGCTTCTTCCACGTTATTGTTCTGGTCTCTTCCTCCATGTCCCATGCTTCTTCCACGTTTTTGGTTTCTTCTCTAATGTCCCTCTGCTGCTGTTTGCATGTTTTTCTTCTTTTCACTGTTGTTGTTTTTTTTCTCCTTGTTTTGCTGCGTCTTTATCTTTCTCTTTTGATGCTTTGGATCACTAATTTAATTTTTTTTAATTTTTTTTCAAGTACCCTACAATAAAAATCACAAGTAAAATAGCATCAATTGTTCGTAAATTAATTTATCACAGTTAAAATAAAATACGACAATTTTTGCTCCTATAGACACAAATTAAATGTAAGGCACAATAATTCAAATAATAATTAAATAATGAAATAAAGACTAATTATAGTGACAAAAACCCATCTAAATGATATGAAAAATATATATGAATAAATGAGTTTGTCAATGAGCCAAGAATCAGTGTAATTGAAAACTGTGTTCACAGAGTGTGCTACATTACCTGCATAATGTTGATACCCTGAATAGTTTACCTCCCCTGTAGTTTTGCCTTTGATGGCTTTACTTATCTCCTGTTGAATAAAATCAGCAAGACCAGATGAAATCTGTCCATTCCAAGGTTTTTCTTCACTCTGCTCTTGTGTGGTATCTGCAGGACTGTCAGTTGTGTGAGCCATGTTTGCCTTCCCTTTCTCTCTCTGTGCAGTGAGCTCCTTGTACCAGTTAGGGACCCCATGGATTTTGAAACAAGTCTCCAAGGTATGTCCATTTTTCTTGCACTTTTCGTAGTATTTATCCTCCTTCTTGAGATAAGCTCCTTTGCTAAAGTTGACATTATTCATCCCTCCTTTCTTCCAACCATTTGATTGTTTGGCTAGCATTGCCACGTTTGGGGTACTGTCTATGTTAGCATTGACCACCCTTTGTCTCTCAACAGTTTGCAGCATAGAAAAGGTTTTATTCACTGTACGTAGTGGCTCCATTAACATAATTTGATTGACAACATGTTCAAATTCGTCGTTGAGCCCCATCAGAAACTGCACAAGTCTGTGGGCATTTTCTTTGCTAGTGATAGTTCTTGCAGCATCGCAAGTGCACATAGGGGTAGGGCTTAAGCTGGACAAATCATCCCACAATTTTTTTAGTCTAGTGTAATAAGCAGAAACTGTCAAAGTACCTTGTTTTTGGGAACTTATTTCCCTCTCTATCTGATATAACAGTGGGCCATTAGCTTCACCGAACCGCTCTTGTAGTTCCACCCATAGCTCTCTAACAGTGGGAAAGGATAGGAATGCGTCACCTAGATCTTTGATCATAGCATTGAGGATCCACGACTTCACCATACTGTCTGCTCTTCTCCATTTTGCTTGTAACACTGCATCTTCTGTGGGCATTGTGCAGGACCCGTCGATAAAGGGCAGCTTATCCTTTGCACACAAGGCTATGGACATGGATTTGCTCCAGGTAATATAATTATTACTGTTGAAGGGAGTGGTGACAAGCATAGCTCCTGGGTTTTCAGTATTGGTGACTGAATAGGGCTCATTTTCGTTTACTGTTGGGATGTTTGTAGTGCTAGAACCACTGTTATCCGTTGTATTGGATATGATGGATTAGGGTAAAGGAATTAGAGTAGGCTCTGATACCATGTAAAAGAAGGTAGAGAATAGTCGTAGGTGAGGAAAGGTAATTCTTTCATCCTGTGTATTGAATATTCAAGACAACTATTTATACACCCCACAGCTCATTTCTATTGGTGGGTGTCCTAGAATCAAAGAAAGACTAACAACCGAATTAGCTAGCTGTACAGATAGGCCACTCGTTCTTTTGCTATACACAGTGTCAGAAGGTGGAGAAAGAAAAGGACAAACAAGATGCAAAGGAAAAGGACGTAAAGGAAAAAGATAAAAGACAAACAACTGTAAAAGTAATGACATAAAGTAGTGGGCCAATAGCTTTGTATCAATAGCTTTGTGTCTAGCCCAGTATAATAGAATTATTTTGGGTCTTTATCAAATTCAATCTAATTAGTCATTACAAATTTAATAAAATCGAGTTGGATCAAATTCTTTAAGTTACATAAATTTACAGATTAAAATATCTTCAATTTAGATCGAGGGTTAGATAGTTTGAATTGTTGAATCGATTCTTTAATTAAGTTTGGTTTAAAATTCAACGAACTTAAAATTATCCCATTGACTTTAAATTGGACTAAATGGAGCTTAGGGATGGCAATGAGCCGGCCCATGAGCCCATATATAGATTTTTTTCAATGGTCGGGTCATGCGCCCAGGCCCAAATCAGTCCGAGGTAGGAATGACAATGGGCTAACTTATGAGCCTAAATTTAAGTGTTTTCAATGGGCTAAAATAAGCTTAGATCAGTTTGAGACCTAACTTTTTTAAGCAAAACGATGTCGTTTTGCTTAGAAGAGTTAGGCCTCGGGCAGGGCTAAGCCAGAGCAATCCAGACACGAACTCAATTAAAAAAAATATGTTTTTTTCACTTTGTATTTAAAAAATTATTTTAGAAAAATTAGCGAGAACTGCCCATGGGCCGTCCTATTGCTACCCTTAGTCCGAGGCCCAACTTCCAAGCAAAATGACATCGTTTTGCTTATAAGTGTTAGGTCTCAGGCAAGCTGGACCTAAGCAGCCTAAATCTAGACCTAATTTTAAAAAAACGTTATTTTATATTTTTAATTTTTAAAAATTATTTTAAAAAATTGATAGAGTTATCAATGAGCTGACCTATTGTCACCTTTAACTTCCTCCCTAACGAGGCCAAACTAAGATTGCTATACTTCTATATTTCTATGTTCTTTAAGTCTTATGTTGCGTATGGTTACTGTGATCCATATACTGAGACGGAATGAAACAAAAATTTGGAAACATAACAGAACAAAATTGGAGACAGTGAGGTGTTTAGTTGTAATGGACAAAACAGATAAAACTGTGTGTCTCAAGGACAGAAAAGTGCTTAGTTGTAGTTGACAGAACATAAAAAACAGTGTCAATGACTAAAGTACCCCTGTAATATAATATGATTGGAAATATGTAATTCATTGATTATTTTAAAACGAATAATTTGTATTAGTATTTTTTAATTGTAACTATAAATAAGGAATTAAAAAAATGAAGAACCTAAAAATGGGGGTATTGAGCTATTGAATAACAAAAAATTCCTACAAGTTAATAATAAAATGAATTATGTAAATATTTTTTTATAATTGTATCAATATTTTTTAATTGTATTTGTATTTTTTAATTACGATGAAATAAAATGAAGAACCTAAATATTTAATGAACTGAGAAACTTAAAAAGTTAATAAAATGAGTTATTGAATAAAAAAAACCTAAAAGTTAAAAATTTTAGTACATAATAATTTAATAAAACATCTAAGCATTCATGGAATTAATTACATAATATGTTAATGATACATTCAAGCCTTATATTTTATTAAAAATGTTTTTTTTGCTATTTATACACTTGGGCATGTGTGGAATATTAGCAATAATATATGGGTAATTTTGTCCAACAGCCTGTGTGTTTTATTTCTATAACAGGCACAAGAAAGTTGTGCCACAATTTTGGATAGAACCAAAAATTTACTTTTTTGTGAACTGGAGACGAAACAAAAATAGACAGTGTCAGCAACCAAACACTATTGGACACAAAATTTTTGTATTTTGTTATTTATCTTTATCTATCTGTACCCACGGAGACATCAACCAAACCCAACGTAGGGGTTCAATGGCAGAATGAGCTCAATTCAATGTAAGAATGAAATTATGGGTCTAAATTTAAGTGTTTCTAACGGGTCATAAAAACTGTTAAGACGCACCTCATGAAGATAGCCATTATTAGACAACATAACAATAACAAATTGGAACTTAACATCCATCAACAATTCAATTTACAAGATTGAGAATGGTTTGATAATCTGACTGACTAAAAACAGTTTCCTATGGGCTAAAAGAGAAGCACACCTTCAAAATTGGTGGTGGGCTCACGTCTTCAAATATGGCGACACAATCTTTACATGAATGTAAGTTCCCATAAAAGTAGTGTACCAGTCAAAACCCATTCTGGCAAATTAATCATTGAATGAATCTATTATTACTAACCGTCCTCTTCAGCATCTGATTCTGTTCCGAAATCTGCGTAAAATACATTCAATTGCAACACAATCATTTTGATCAGACTTGCTTTTTTAGTTAAATATCTTAGATGTTTGAGGCCATGGCTAGTTCCTCATCTGCAATCAGTGGCAGATAAATCATTTCCCTAAATTTAGTATAACTAACAAAACACAATCATCCTTTGGACCAAATAGTTAATGCAGTTTTACTGTTGCAGGGGAGGATTCAAAATGGTTCTGGAATTTGAGATCACCTTTGAGTAACTGATGTGTACTGTACTTGTTCTGGTCAATCTTCGTGTTCATCTTCACCTTCAGAATCTGCACGGTGTCAATAGGCAGAAAAGGGGTTAAAAATTGGCATACAAAGAATGATATTTATGAAAAAGAAGACTATCAATATGGCTCTCTGTCTAAAATGATTGATCATCATTGCATACATTATCAGTTCACTAGATGTTGTGGACTTAAAGCAAGCACTGGGTTCTAATTCTTGACGTGTGTTTTCCGCAAAAAAGGATTTAATGCTTTAGATCATTTTCCTGCTCTAATCAATCACTAAAATTTCATCACATTACAAAATTACGTAATCTACAATTTTCACATACCAGATCGAACATCATCACTAAGTTGACCCCTTGCTTGGATTTGCTTCACAAGCATCCGATAAATCAGGATCCACCAATAAATATGAAGAACAAGTAAGCAATATAGAAGTGTATTAAATGTGTAATAATAAATTGGACCATCCACTGGGTGTTTGTCCTTGTCCAAAGTCAGGACAACTTCATAGCTGCCACCAAAGACAAAAAATAAGCAAATGATTTTTGTGAATTATAAAACAGATCTTATACATTAAGAAGCAAGTGAACAAACAAATGCAAGACGTTTAAAAAAAAAAAAACAATTCTGATAGTATAAATACACAATTATCTCCAGAGAAGATACAAGTATATCTCCCATAATAAAACCATAATGTTTGTACTTTTTAACACATACATGACTAATCCTTGAGATGACAGCAGAGGAAATAGATGAAGCACCTTTCCTAGAATCATAAGACAGGTTTTCTTGGTAGTTATTCACGAGTTAGATATGAAGGAATATGCTTAGCTATCTACTAAATGGATAACAATTGCGGCTAACAACCAGTAATCTGACTTCTAAGGTGCTCCTCCCATAATAATTGCATCACTATAAACTACCCTATTTTAGAATAATTTTATAAATGAAAAATTTTTTAACAACAATTCCCAAGTAATAGGTTGCCTTGAGGATTCAAGTAGTTCAATGGCAAGTAAATGACATAAACCTTGTACTCCAAAGTATCCAGAATGGATAGTAGATGAGGCGCAATAAGATCCAAGACAAGACGAAAAGAATAAATGCAAAACTTGCAAGTCCTTCAGCCCCACTGTATTTGGACATCTTTCCAACCTCTAAAAATATATCACTTGCATCATGAAGAGCCAAAACAACTGAACCAATCCGACCAAACCTGAAGGAAAAATAAAATCTCATGAAACATAAATTTTATACTGAAACTCTATGATTTAATACTCTTATTATTCACTCACGTCCCTATATATTCAGGTCACCATTATATTTATATTCTATGTTCTAAACATACTCACTTTCCCTCTTTTTTTGCTGCAGGAAAAGGAGCAGACCCTCCTCTGTCAATTTCGTTAATTGAACATTACGAGCTATAGAAGTAATTCAACCACCACGCACCTGAATATGTAGGACAAAATGATAAGAATGACTGTTGCAACATGATGACCCATGGACACCCCAAAGTCTGAACGCCTGGTTTCCCAGAAAATAAGAGCAAATATGGAGTATGTGTAGAATCCAGCAGCATACATGTACAATCCTTTCAATTTCAACCTGTGATCCATCAGATAGTCACTTTCTTAAATTCATAGGGCTGTAATCATCGCATTGACCGAAATAAAAATGGTGAAGAAGCAATTAGCTAAATAAATGAAAGACTGAACAACCATCAATAACTGGAAAACTGAACATAGAATCTTACTTCATTTTTTGGTCAGGCCAGACCTGATTTCCAGGCCCCACCCAAAAATTTTGTGTGTTACTAAACCAAGGCTCATGATAAGTAACACAGAGAGCCAGGATCTCGCCAGAAAGAAAATAGATGCATTTCCAAGCTGACTCCTTGAATTTCCTTATCTTTTTCCTCCTCTCATCTGTCTGAAAATCCAATGATCGATTCGCCTTTCCGAAGATCAACCTTTTTGCCACTTTCTGTAACATGCACATTCACTTCAGACTGACCTAACAAAAATCTCTAGTGAACAATAAGACATGAAAATACAAACAAAAGAAAAAAGCATATAGAAACTCAAAACTTAAAAATAAAAATACCAAAAAATAAAAAATAGACAGAAGGAAGAAAGAAGAAGTCCAGCTTCAGCGGTAAGAAATAGCCTCATTCATGTACAGAAGCCAGTGAACATGGACTATAACCCTCTGCCACTTCTGTAAATTCAATTCCTCGTCCATTAAAAGAACATGAAAAGAAATGTATCTTCCTTTCAAGCAATACCCAAAATACAGGGCATGCACCTAGACTGTCGGAACAATTAAAGACCCATTCTTCCACGTCAAAAATCAAAGTGCACAAAGAGCCCATGTATGATCATTTTCATGCATTAAGTTAGTATGTAGTAGGGACATATCAAAGATAAGCTCCAACTACCAAAGTGTACGGTAATGAACATTGAAACAAACTTCAGAAAGTCATCTTTCTCGTGATGTCACCAATGCAACCATAAATCTATCTGAACTCTGGGGAAGAGAACCAAACTAGCATATCACTCCAAAGTCTTACAAATAAAATAACAGCATCAAAAATAAATACAAATGATCAAATCAAAAAGACAAAAAAACATCATTCGATCCCATGCAGGTAAATTCATAAAAGCAAAATTATTCAGCTCGTAGGGGACCCACATCGTAGTTGGGATGGAAAGAGGTGTACAGATAAGGAAGTAGACCATAAAAAGGAGGAAATAGACGTGAAGTAATGGAGAGAATGGGAAAAGAAAAAGAGTACCTCGAATACGAATCTATCGAGAAAGAAACGAACAGAGGGAAAGAAGAGCGCGAAGAATGGAAGAACAAAGTAATCACCATAAGCAGGGTAAGATTCATGCTCCCACTGTATTGATTGGGCGTAATCGAGTAAACCCATCCGTTGAATGAGCTAGAATTCTACGGCAATGATCCGAAGAACTTTCACGAGAAACAAACAACGAAAGATGCTCGGAATAAGAGAGTCGTTTGGCTTGAGATTCACAAACATTATGTCATCGGTTGATGACTTACCTAAGTATTGACCCCATCTCTCCACTTATTTTCAAAATTGGCCTCCCCGGGTTTTGACCAAACCCTTCACGTCACAGTTACGCAGATTCAGTTTAGTCAAAGGCTGCATCTGCACTTCCTTTCCATCTAGGGTCTCTTTATTTAGGGTATGTTTATTTAGTGGGTATGAAAAGAAAGGAATAAGTATGAAATCAAAAATAATACTTGGTAAAGAGTTATAATTAGATAGGTAATATTATCATTCTTTATTTTGGGGCCTTACTCCATTCCTCCCAATAACCAGAAGAATGAGAATCATTCCTTCGTATATTTTGTGCGCTTTTTGTTGATTTAGACCAATCTTGCTTTTTCTCACTCTTTTCACAACATTTTTAACAAACCAACCACCATCAATGGTAATGGTAGTCATTCATTTATTTTAACCAACCATCATAATTATAATGATTATATCCATTCTCATTCTTCACTATATTCATTCTCATTCTTATTTTCATTCCCCTCTTTAAACCAAGCACCCCCTTAGAGGTTTAGTAATGGAATAGAATATAATATAATACACTTTTATCGTTTAGTTGGGAGTTTCATAATAACATGGAATAGAATGAGATGGAAGCGAAGGGTTTCATGTTACGTTTTATTCTATCCTAAATAGTGAAAATAAGAAACCTTTGGAGGTTGAGGGCTTGTTTGGTTGAATGTTAATTAATAGAATAGAATGAAGCAGAACAGAACGGAATGGAACGATTTATAATAGAATGGAATGCAATACAATAAAACATTGTTTAGGAGAGATGGAAGGATTCATAATGCAATGTAGTGAAATATTGTTTGGAAGATGGATAGAATGGAAAGTAATGTATAATAAATGACTATTATACCCCTTAGATTAAAATGATTATTGCAAGAGGTTTATTATTTTATTATTAATTATATACAATTCATTATTAATTATATAAAAAATATTATTAATTATCTAATAAATTATATTATATTAAAATTTATTTTATTCTATTCTACGTGATTTATATTTAAAAATAATTTATTTATATAGAAATATATACAAACAATTAAAGAATAATTGTTTATATATTTTTTATTTTCATTAATAAAACTTTTATTAGATTTTATTATTTTATTATTAATTATATACAACTTACTATTAATTATATAAAAATTATTATTTATTATTTAATATATTTTATTTTATTTTATTTTATTCTATGTGATTTATATATAAAAATAATTTACTTATATAGAAGTATATACAAACAATTGAAGAATAATTTTTAAATATATTTTTATTTTTCGTTAATAAAAATTTTATTAATTTTTTATTTTATTATTAATTATATATAATTTATTATTAATTATATAAAATTATTATTAATAATTATTTAATAAATTTTATTTTATTAAATTTTATTTTATTCTATTCTATGTGATTTATATTTAAAAATAATTTATTTTTATTTTTATTTATATAGAAATAATTGGTATTACGGTAAGGAGAAATAATTGGTATTACAAAAAATTATCGAGGATATATTAGGTAGTATATATTTATTAGTTTACGTTTCATCTTAAACCCTCGAATCGGAAGTTTCTTATTTTCATTGCTTAGGATAGAACGGAATGTAACATGAAACCCTCCACTTCCATTTTATTATAAAATTTCCTTCTAAGTAATAGAAGTGTGTTACGTTCTATCCCGTTCCATTATGAAACTCTCAACTAAACAGCACCTTAGGAATCACTCACTTAAGGAGGACTGACAATCTTGTAGAAAGATGAGAGATAATAAAGACTGAACTCAAAATTTAGTAATTAAAGAGACTAAAAATTAAATTAAAAAGCTAAAATTATGTTTATAGCCATTAAAAATTTATAATCTTAATCGATTAATTAATAAACTGATCGGTTTTTAACAATAAAAGTTATTATAATAAATCGAACTGAAAAGTAAAACCCTAAACCAAAAAGTTAGTTGGTTAAAAATTTTTACAATTAAACCGGTTGAATCAATTGAATTTTTTAGTCATTGTTTTAATCTCTGTCATTTATTTTGGAGGATAATTAATTTTAAAGTATCTAATTTTAGAAAATTTTCAATTTAGTATTTAAATTTTTAAAAATTTTCAATTGAATGAATTCAACTCAAAACATTATTTATGTTAATGGTTTATTTATTTAGTTGAGGGGGAGTCTTAGAATAACTAGCATTATAAGGTCACAAGTTCGAGTTATAAAAATCACCTCTTTGTAAAAATACAAAGGAAAAGTTGCATAAATTATGACCCTTTCCAGATCCCCTCAAAACGGAGGACCTTGTATGTTGAGTACATTAACTTTGACATTTTAGTTTATTTATTTAGTTAACGAAATTTTTGTTATTTATGATATGTAAGTACCCATTTTAAAAGAATCCTTTTTACTCTACTCATATTTTTAATTTAATTATTAAAGGTTTAAAATTAGACAATCAATTAGAAAAAGTTAAAAAATTGAACACTAAATTAAAAAAATAACTTTTTAAAACTCTTTATTCCTTCACTTTAGAGGTTTAAGAATGGTAGAAAGTGAAGCACGTCCATAACCTTATCTTTTAAGGGAACAAGACAAGGCCTGAAACAGGGCTTTTGGAAAAATCATGTGTCAAAGACTTCAAATGATGTTGGTTTTACAGTGGGAAAGCAAAAATCAAAGAATTGGCGTATCAGCAACCTAGTGCGTAAAGGGCCCGAATCATCACCTCCTTTCATTATACATGCTTTGCCTTAATTTTCCAGATGATAATGATGGGTTGCACAAAGAAGAAAAGTACAGATTACGTAGGGGTTAGGCATAGGCAGCCTTAATATTGTCTTGGAGTGATTCAGGATTAAGACCCACTAATTCACAATTTGTCAAAATCTTAGAAGCCAATTTCTGTTACGGCTCCACCTTCTAAAATAGACATGAAAGAGCTAAGTAGGCATAATGAAAGCAAAGGCACAAAATACACACACACACATACACACACACATATATACATATTGTAATTCTTAAACACAAAATTCATTTTGTGTTTAAGAATTATAACGGATCGAAATGAATTAGATTCTTTGTATTTAATATTGTATGATTATATATATATAAGAATAAAAATAAAAATAAAAATAATATTATTTTATTAAATCAATTTTGGGAATGAATCTCACTTTTAAGTTTTGCGTAAAATTGAATCAATTCAAACTTAATTCATTAATTTTAGATAAACTCAAATCTAGTTTGATAATTCTAATATATTTATTATTAGAAATTTATAAATGGAATAATCTCATATTAAAAATAAATATAAAAATAGAGAAATTTATATATAAACTTTAGATCAAGTCAAATCTAATTTGATAATTCTAATATTTTTATTAATAGAAATTCATAAGAAAAGTAATCTAATATTAGAAAATAAATATAAGAATATAGAAAATTATATATAAAAATAAAATTTATAACTCGTTAGTTTCCCGGGAAACCTCTCATTTATTCTAAATCAAAGATGACCAGTTAACAGCCATGATGAACAAGTGCATGATCCGAAAGAAAAGTATGCAAGTGGAGACTTTGCAGGTAAAAACAAATTTAGCTCATGGGCTTGAAATAAAAAGGACTATGAGATTATGCAAGATAAGCCGAACTAAAGCTTATGTTAAGAGGAAAACTAGCTAGGAAAGAACATTTTGAATCGAGGTTGACTGTAATAGTATTCTTCTGTGTTCATATGTCCCAACCCTTGTACATGATTCCATTCAGAAATAAAAATCAGGCTCTAGTGTAAAAGCTCGTGCACTTGTAGATAGTAACAGAGATTTAGTCATCCTACTGCATTATTTGCAGATGCCAAAACATTATTGGAACAATCAAACACAAGGAAAACGCGATACGACTAAAGTGGCCATCGACAGTATTCCTGAAAAGATTGAATCTACATATAACGCTCGAGGGATCAATTTTCATGTTCTTATTATGTATTCTTACGTTGTTCTATTAAATTATATCCACATATTTATGTCGACCTCACGTAAATATATGGATGAGATTTAATAAAACAAAATCAGAATAGAATAATTGGAACAAAAGATTTGACGTGTGTTTGAGGATATATGAAGTCCCTATCAAATCATCTTATCTACTTATTTTGTTCCAACCTTATTTTATTAAATCGCATCTATATATTTATATAAGATCCACATAGATGTATGAATAAGCTTTAATAAAACATGATAAGAATATCATAATCGATATATGAGATATAATCCCACGTGAGGTCTTTATGCACACATTAAACTAATATTTGGTGTCAAAAGAAAATCATCGTCACTTAGATGTGACATTTATTATATTAACTTTAAATATTATTTAAATCAAATTTATTATTTGAGTTTAAATTATTGATTTATTATTTTGTAAGAAATTTTTTATATTAATATAATTTACAATTATTTTAGTGCACATATAGTAATTTTGTTATATTTCAATTTGCAAATTTGAGTACTTACTTAAGATTGTTTGTTTCTATTTATATTATTAGTTTTTATTTCTATTTCAAATTTAATAAAAAACTATTGGTTTGAATGTATATTTTTAGTTTTTTTACTTCTATTTCAAATTTGATTCTTTTCTTATTATTATTATTTATTATGGATTAAATTTATATTATTAATACTTAATATTACTAAAAATTATAAAATTAAATTTATATTATATATTTAATTATTAATAAAATTATAGATAATTAAGTTTAATAAATTAATTCAAATTTTAATAATAAATTTTAACATTAAATTTAAAATTAAATAATTAATTTGATATTTATAATAATATAATTTAAATTTAAAATATCTTCAAAATACATAAATTTTAAATAAATTTTTCTTTGATAATCAAAATAAATATTAATTGATAAATAAAAATTTTAATTGTTTTAATTTATAGTTTAATAAAATTTATACAAGATATACAAATAAATTTTGTTATTCATTTATTTATAAAAATAGTTTATTCATCAATATTAATCATTTTTAATTTGTTTCTTATAACTACATTCATGACTTTACCTCTTATAGTTAGGTTGCATATCAAATGTAGCATTCTTATCTCCATCACTATTAATTTATGACTATATACTTGTTCGATAAGCTAATGCTCTATCTCATAAAGTATAAACGATATAATTTACTTTTGATCTTAAGTTGCATCTACCAACACTAATCAACAATACTCAAAATTCCAGTAAATTAACTTTCAAAAGTACATGTTTCCTTCTCATCAATCAAGAAGGCAGTTGTTCAACAGTGAGTTCAAATTTCCTTTACTGCATAATGAACTGCTATCTAAATCAGAAAATCCAAATCCTTGAGACGTCAACATTATTATGCAATAACTAGAAGTACCCAGGTGGCTGACATACAAGAAAGCTTGCCTTGCGACTAGGCAAACAAGTAAGACATTAAAGGATACATAAGAACTTAAAGATCGCATTTTTCCGCTCAAGTCAACAGATTAAGGTCAAATTAACTGGATTTGAAAATCAGTTTGGCCCTATCGATGCTGTTTTGTTTAAGGACTTAAAAACCAACTGATCAAACAAAACCAATTTAGCCTTAAGGTCTTGGACCGAGGTCCAGCCTGTTGCCATTTCTTCCAGTAAGTACCTTAAACTGAAGGAATTATTTTAGGCTTCTGGTACGTGGTGAAGTGCATTTCCGGTGGATGTAGCTCGTTCCCCTTTGACAGATTTACAACTTTCCATTTCTACCTTTGAAACGACATTTTCTCTCCTATTAGCTTGTCTCGCCTTACCAAGACTGAATCAAGAGAAACAGTTCACGTTGGCTTAACACATTTGATCTTAGGAAAACAAAGAATCAACGCATAAGAACTAAAAGATACTGATACGCTTAAGAGATAAAGCAAAGGCCAAATGAAAATTGATCACTTTCATAATGATGCATAGAATGATATTCTCAGCACATGAACCAGGTGATAAACGTCCTAACATTAAACCAGTAATGGTAGACACGAGGAAAGGTAACAAAGTAGATGTTTCTCATCGATCAACTGTTTTTTAGGTGAATTCCAAGCTGACTAATTTCACCATCAATTGTCGAGTAAGATTATCACTATATGTGCTGCTATACTAAAACTCCCCCTCTCTACTTCTTGTGGCAGGGCAACCACCGACCTACAACTACAAGCCCTGTGTATAAGAGTTTCCTCAGATTCAATGTATCCAAAGCTGCTTGGAGATGCTACTGTTTGTCCCTAGAAGAGTAAATTACCATGGGGGAAAGCATAAATATGGATGGAACCTTTTAGGCAGTAATCTTCAGATTGCAAGCCATCGCCTGCAAATGATTACGATCATGAATTAAAATTAACCAGATTTTCCCAAAGATTTAAAAACTGGATTGAATCAAATCGAAACAGAACAACAAGAAAACAAAAATCATAGTTGAAGATCTTAAATGCTTGTAAATTTTCCAGCAGTGCGCACATATGTACCTGCATTTCTTTGGAGAAAGTGATTTGGAGCTCATTTTGTAACGTTCGAAGAGAATTCATTTGCTCTGGTAAGACAGAAAGCATCATGGAAATTTGCTGTAGCTTTTCTATGATTTCAATTATTCTGTTTTTACTCTGTTTCATACAAATCCACCCTTTTAAGAAATGGACTCACAAAAATTGAATAGCTTAGATCACATAAAGACAAGGGGAACTGGGCGAGGGAGAACAAAGGATCTCCTTCTCGTCAAGGGGACCAGATTACCTGTTTCGATTATTTTATTTCTACTCTATTTCATAAAAATCCATCTATTCAATAAATGAGACCCACAAAAATTGAATGACCAAGATCACATGAGAACACGAGGAATTGGATAAGGAAGAACAAAGAATCTCCCTCTCGTTAAGGGAGATCGAATCAGCTGTTTCGATTATTCTATTTCTACTTTGTTTCATAAAAATCCATTCATTTAATAAATGGGATCTACGAAAATTGAATGGCCAAGATCACATGGAAACAAGAGAAATTGGGTAAAGAGGAACAGAGGATCTCCCTCCCTCATCAAGACTAATCTTAGTTTCCTCTTGTCCTTTTTCTAATTCACAAAAAATTAGGATGTAATTAGAAGAAGGTACAGGTAAGGAATGAAAACTACATGTTTGGTAAGAACTTATGATTGAATGAACAGTGATTTTATTCCTACTTTTTTTGAGTATTGGTTCATACCTCCCATAATGAAGAAGAATGGAAATCATACATTTATAGTTTGAGAAATTAAATAATTAACCCCTTCCCAAACTTATTACCTAAAATATAATTAATTAATTATATTTTAATTAATCAATTACAATATAATTAATTAAAATATAATTTATTCATTAATTATAATATTGTAATTAATTTCAACATAATTAATAAAATATTATTATTAATTAATTACATTATAATTAATTAAAATATAAGTAGTTAATTAAAATATAATTATTCATTAATTAAAATATTTTAATTAATTAATCAATTAAAATATAATTAATTACAATATAATTAATTAATTAAAATTTTATTATTAATTAATTAACAGTATTTAATTAATTAAAAATAAATTTTTATTTCTTAATACATTTTACAAACCAAGCACTATCATAATTAATAGTAATCATTTCTTTATTTTAACTAACCATATAATATCCATTTCTATTCTTTTTAATATTCATTCTCATTTCTATCGTCATCTCCCAACGAGTTCCCCCTCACCTACCTTCAAAGTCACTGCCAGTTGGCCGACTAGGGAAGTGGACCCGCAAAGCTATAATAAAATTCTACCACCATCAGCGGCAGTGAGCTGTCAATGGCAAGCATCTTTTCTGCCTCATACCTTCCATTGAAAGTGAATTAGGAGAAACATTAAGCAAAATTTATGTCCGCAGAAACAAGAACGATTATTTTCTTTTAACAACTTCCAAATCTAGATTTATAACAAGCCCTACTATCATGTTCTATGTGGTATAATCTGGAATAGCCTTAGAATATTATTTGTTCAGAACACAAACCACTTTCTGAAAACTCTCCATATTTCTACAGAAGTAGCCATAGGTTGATCATTCCAACACTTGAGGATCAGTACGTCCTCGGGACTTCAGATACTTCTTTTGTTCCTTTGTTTACTTGCATGACTTCACTCTGCACAGAATCCAAGATCATTCAAATTTTGTTTAATGAAATTTCCACGATTCTAATTGGACGCTCATCAAATTTTGTTCTTCATCAATCTGACCTGCTGAGATGTATGGAGATATTAATATGCCACTAACAAAATTATGCAAACATGAAAAACAGGTTTTGTGAACCACTACAATTTTGTCCAATGTAACCTTACTTATTTCGCCCACCAAAACTCGAACGAGCTTACATTACTAACCTTGAAATGAAGGAGAATTCCGTTCACGAATTAGAATGGTGGAAGATCTTGATATTGCCACTTGACTTTCTTCATGCGAGTAGCTGATTGGATGCAAGGAAGATGGCTTTTTCACAGAGTTCTCACGTTCTTGAGACTTAAATCTCTGGAGAAAATAATTAAATCCAAATGATCCAATTCACATAAAGATTAACGAACGTTGTCAATGCCATTACAAATCCAGAGGAAAATTGAAAGTAACAGGAAGGTCAAATCTGAGTTTTCCACTTCCAAGAATCACAAGTCGACAACAGTTCACCCTGATACAGGCTTTAAACTCTTCCAACAATCTTAAACACTAGCAAATTGGCAATAATCTCGTGAATATTTAGAGAATTCCGGCTCAGTTTGGACTTGTTAAACATCAGATTGCAACCGTACCAACAACATCAACGTGATCATTTGTTAGACTTTCGTCAAGAGAAGCCTGAGAGAGCTGAGAAAACATTCCATGATGAAATCCCCTGTGAAAATGATGGCTGTAGAGTTTGTAAGCGAGGCGGGGATGCTTGTATTCCAGTTGTAACAGCACTCGATCTCCTTATTATCATCCAAATCGTGAAATACTGTCAAGAAATAGAAAATTACTTTGAAAACAAAAGAGAAGGCCTCTTTACACATTCCCCACCGTTATCAGTATTTGACGTAAATCAATTTTGGTAACGAGGAAAATATAACGATTAATAGAAGAGGACAGATACGAAGACACAATAGAAGCAACAAGAGAACGTATCGAATTAATGCATCGACAATGGATGCTGTCAAGTATTCAAAATTATCCCGAAACCTAAAGGCGTACATAAAAGCAAATATTCGAGTCTAACGAATTGAAAAATCTTCTACAGAAACAGTTAAAATTTTAATTGTCCAAGCTCGCCAGGATTATCAAAATCACCGAACTGCGTCGCAACCAAACAGATCACATCGAGAAAGAAACCGTTCTTTGTTTGGCTGCCGAGAAAATATGGACGAAAATATTTTTAGAAAAAGTATGCGATGACCGTTTCTTTTGCTTCTGTTTTTCGAATACGGAACATCAAGCACAAGCAAGCCAGAAAATGATAATATCAGGGGTAATATTGATATTAATGCAGACATCTTCAGATTTCCTGCACCTTCCTGTAATACAAACAGATCGACTTGTGATTTGAAGCCAAACCTCGACTGCGCAGAGATCGCAGGCTGTGTTGACCTTCAAGTTCATCTCATTCGTGAGGACGAGGGCCGACCTTACGCACAAAAGCGAAACGAAAGCCTAATACATTTTTTAAAGTCAATTCAAAACCCTAGGCGGTTATGGAGGAGAATGAGTTTTTGAATCCAGGTCGTTTAAAGTGAGTGGAATGACGAGGGAGGGATTTTATAAGAAGAAGAAAAGCTTGGCGGGAAAATGGCGTTTGATTTTCCGCTTTGAGCTCGTAATTTGGGCTTTATCCTAAATTAATTCACCTGGTCTGGGGCAGCCCAAAGTGATTTTTATTTCAACTTATATTTTAAAAATTGTATCAGAAATTAAACGAGTAAAATAAGAAATTTAAGATTTAAAATATTCAATCGATATTTGACTGTCATAAAACTAGTCAGAGATTTAATAAAATTAAAAAATGTTAAAATATCATTGAAAGAAAATATTTTTACTTATAAAAAATCATTAAGTTTAATTAAAAATTATTAATGAAAATAAATTAATTTATTTGATTTATAAGAACTTATTAATTTACAAAAATTAACCGATTAATTAATAAATTGATCAATTTTTGACAATAAAATTTATTAAAGTTAATCGAAATAAAAAGTTTAAAAAATTCAAAGTTTTTATGATTAAACCAGTTAAAATGGTAAAACTTTGAATTTTTTAATTACTAATTTCAATAAGTCAGGTGACTATTTTCATGACTTATAATAATTAACTATTAACCATATTATCCTTGGTCGGAAATTCAGATAACCTTATTATCTTCGATCTGAAATTTAGATAACTCGAACTTTAAGAGTTGATTTTGAGCGAGTCAACTTGACTCGAATTGAAATGTCAATCGTGTCTTTAAATTAGGGATGTCAATTTTGACCAGGTCCGATTTATGCCCTGAGTTGAACTGGTTATAAGTGAGCCACGTGCTAAAATAACTGGCTCGATTGTTACTTCAAAAATAACGTTATTTTTTACATTTTTAAAATATATATATAAAGTGCACCAAATTGGCCTAGTCCGCCTGTGAACCTATACAAGCCAGTTGGGCCATGAGCGAGACTGTACTTATTTATCGAAAATTTTAAAGTTTAATAAAAAGAACTTTTAAATGAAATTAATCAATTTATTTTAATTAAAAAATAGATTGGTTTATAAAAATTGACTGATTAATTTCTACACTGATCATTTTTAACGAGAAGGCTTATTAAAATAAAACAAAGTAAAAAGTTAAAAATTAAACTAAAAAATAATTTTTACATTTAAACTGATTAATTTAGTTTTTTAATTATTGCTAATAATATATATTTTGTCCTTATATTTAATAATATCAAGGGAAGTGCTGGCCGCGTTTAAATTAGACTTTGTATCCAAACGTATCAACTTGAAAAGACGATGAATTTATGGAATCTTCTGGGGGAACTAGAACCCTACACTTGAAGACTTTCAAATTTAACGTTTAATCAGTTTTCTACATGATGTGATGCAAAGGGAATCTTACCACCTTTGATTCCTAATCATCTACAATATTTTATTGACTTAACAGCCAAGATTTGACTTTGGAAACTCATATGATAATTGTCTACTTCGGACAGCATTTACATCTTCCCTAGAAACATTCTATCTTTGTAGCTAAAAAACACAGTGGAATAGATTTGCTGTGTCGGGAGCCGCAGATCGGCTCCCAAAATACAGGTAATTACCCACAAAGGCTGTGATAGAATGATAAGGGGCTCTTCATTCCTTAACTAAAGTTTTCAAAATAATATATGTAATATTAACATCAAGTATAAATAGGTATGACAATTGGGTCTAAATCTGACCTGAAATTAATAAGTTAAGCTTAAGTTGACCTAACTTAAGGTTGGCTTTGAGTTTGGATTATCAGGCTCAACTCAACCTGGGGCTCAATTGACAAAGACAAATACAAAATAATGTTGTTTTAGAATTTAAAAATAATAATAAATCGGACAGGGCGAACTTATCTGTCAGAAGCCTGGTTTATTATTCTAGCTCGGGCTTAGCATTCCTAGGCTCATTAGACTCTCGGGCTGAGCCCAGGCTGGAGATAGTATAAGTCAGGCCCTATTTTTCTTGAGTATAAACTAATCAAATATTATTGGTATAATAATGCAACTTAATTTTAAAATTTAACAGAAATTAATTAAATTTTATTTAAATTGACAAATTTTAAATAATTATAATAAATTATTAGCTTGAGTTAAGTTTAGGAGTTGAGTTGAATAATAAAAATAATATTTATTATTTTGAAAATAAAAAATTCCAAAATTTCTTTAATATTAGAAACCAACACAAAGCATGCCGCTAAGAAATGTAAAGTTTCCTCCAATTCAACAACATAGTTGCCAGGCAGCGTGTGTTACATGACAATCTTGGAATCTGTCCGTTAATTTAATGCCACGCGGTCAAAACATTAAGCAATGTGGAGTTAATGTACTCCTTGTTTTCGGTTTCGGAGCCCGCCACCAACTAATAGCCGTGCAGAGTTGACAGTATGTATAGGAGGGTGGTCTTAAGAAGCGGATGATCTCATTTGGTTTTCATGAAGCTGACGTATCAAAGATTCAAGACTTCGTTAGTTTTATACGGATTCAAAAATTTTAAATTTATCAAATAAGAAAATAGATAAAACTATATATTGAGTTGGTCGAGTGCTTTAAATTGAATGTCTTTTGTGTTATGCTTAGTTTTAGATTTGAATATGATTAAATTATATTTTGTTTATGAAAAACCGTAAAAGTGTATTAGTTTAGCAAAACTTGCGATTTATCGCAATCGTTTCTAGCACAATTAAAAATCAGAAAAATTAAACAATCAAAAGCGAAATAAAAAATCAACATTGATATTTGTTAACACAGTTCGGCAAACTTTGTCTACGTTTGCGAGGCCCTCACTCAGTTAAATACTTTCACTAATGACAATAGTTTTATACAAGGCTTTATTAAGTCAATGTCACTCAATCCTTGACACTATCCTTCGTCCTCACTACCCGTGAAAGAATTTCACACTCAATAGTACAACCGCCTCGTACTAATCTCAACAGAAGATTTTCCTCAACAATCTTATAACTAAAGAGCACTAAATAAATAACTCAAGTGGTTAAACAAAATTCAACATAAATGAAAACACTTGAGAAAGAACAAAAAAACAACTTCCCTATAGGTTCAGCTCTACTCAAACAGGCTTAAAAGTTGTCGCCACAAACTATAGGCTGATCCATGCAAATACCAGTATTAATTCACTGCTGCAGGATGAAGACACCAAGTATGGCAGTCCATGTAAACAAACCACTCCAACATGTTGCAACCACGAAGAAATCAACCAACAACTGTCGCAGCCCAATATGAAATTATATCAACATGAAGATTCCCTCGTTGATGCTTGCATGCATTGTATTTTTAATCACCAGAACAAAACAAACCATGCCTCACTTATAACTCACCTGCGAGAAACCCAGACAAGACAAAGACCAAACCAAAGTAAGGCAACGAAGGAATCACGCAATAAGGAGTCACGTATAAACCATCGCAAAATCTGCAGCTCACTAACTTTATCCTTTAGCCCACAACAACACCTTCCAAAAATGATGGTTCACGCACGCCACAATACACTTTCAGCTATCTCCCAATTTTTCTGCACACAACAGCAACATTATCTGCCCATTCAACATTTGTTCCCCACTACACCAATGAGTATTCATACACATCACCAAGTAGCAGCCACATGAATCACGTTATTCTATCCAGAAAAATCACCAATAGATAGATTAATATCTTAACCCAATCAGTTGCCAGATATCATCAAAAGTTAACTTAAAATCCACTTGTTGTTGTCTCATATAACCTGTGGTTTTTCCACCTAAAAAATGACAACATTTTAACTCATAATACATTAAAATCTTAGTCACATTACAGATGCAATAATAAACCAAAATCTCCTTAGCCATTTTCCCAAAGTAGGATATGTATTGAATCCTATCTTGATTAAGATTTTAATTTCAATCAACCTTTTCTGGAAAGAGTCCCACATAAATCCAATTAAGTTCAATTATCAAATAATGTCCTAAATTGATTAATAAGATATAATAACATATATCTTAACAATCTCCCCCTTTTTTGCATTATTTGTCATATATGAAAACTCCCCTTAAAGAGGATAATTGGATATATAAACATAGAATGCACATACCAAGAACTCCCCCTTAATCAAACATCAAGTTTTAAAGAACATCTAAAGAAATAATAATGAACAATTATACAATCATCCAAATTTCTCCTTCTTGGGCCAAAAAGATGCCAAAAAAGCAAGACTAATAGTCATGGAGATACCTTAAAATCCCCCCCTGAATTGAATAGTTACCAAAAATAATTTGATGTCTCCCCTTTGGGACAAAACAATACCAAAATGAAGAATGCCTTTAATGTGATCAATCTCAACAAATAAAGAAGCATAAAAATCAGTAACAGGTGCAGCAGAAAAATTATAGGCACGTAGAGCAATAGTAAAAAGTCAAGATAACAATTTACTACCAGTTAATACATATGCTAACATATCATTGCTTACTTCAATTTTATCTTCATAAGACTGATCAAATTCATAAACCCCATCATCAAGCATAACCTCATATACACATCAATCAATTGAACCTTAAAAAACTCATAATTAAAAACTCATAAAGCCTAAACGATAACTCCTTTGAACTTTTTTTTGTTTTTTGTTTTTAATAAATAATATCAAACTATACTCAAAAAATGTAAAGCACACGGTCCCTATGTTTCTTGAAGAAATTTGAACCTGGACTTGTTCCTCGTCACATTATCTCGATCATCAACTGTCTAGTTGATTTATTCATCTGAAGCAATTGATTTATTCTTAGTCTGAACAGTTTGTTCAAAAATAGCAACTAACTGTGAATCTGGACAATTTTTTGCTTTTCCTTCATTATATCTTTATACTTGTACTTGACCCTTTCTAACTCAAGAGTGCTTCGGTAACATGGATTGTTGGAAATTTAAAGGAGAGTGTCTAGATTTTCAGTTTTGACCCCTTTGAAGTATCATTTGTAACGACTTGTAACATTTCGGTTTTATGTGCCCGATTACTCCACAAAAGTGACATGTAGGTATGAACCTCCAATTTTTCTTTGTGATTTCTCCTTTGACAGATCTGGTCGCATCAATTTTCTCATCATTTGACTTGGAATATTCACCTCTACAGCCAATGCCTTAAAAGTCTCCTTTAATCTTAACAATTTTCAACAACTTTTCTAGCTTTGTGGTACCTCCATTTAACATTCTTATTTCCTTTTCCACGCTGACCAACTTCAACTTTGTTTCATTAAGCTCATCTATTGAAGATAACAACTTCTCAAAGCCTTGAATGGTATTCTTCATGGTAGAGTTTTCCTGTTTCAACTTCTCACTTTTCTTACATGTTTGGACCCATTTAACAGACATTAACTTATGAGTTTCATAAATATCTTCCTTTTTATCATCTGAAGTACTGTCATCACTGTCATAATCTAATATTGAGCTTTGAGCTGATTCGTTTGCATTTTTCCTAGAAATTTTTGATTTACTCACATTTTTGTCATCAGTTACTTCCTTCTTGGTTGCTGTAAAGTAAGTAACTGGACTTTCACTGTATAATGCAACTAACGCAGCACTATTCATAGCTTCTTCTTCAATACCATACTCACTTCCGGATTCATTTTCACTCCAGGTGCTTATGTAAAACTTCATTTTTCTTTTCTTTAAAGTGTTAGCACATTTCTCTTTAGATAGTCATTATCTCAAAATAGGATATGCATATATTGATTAAGATTTTAATTTCAATCAACTTTATCTTGAAAGAGTCTCACATAAATCTAACTAAGTCTAATTATCAAATAATGTCTAAAATTAAATAATAAGATATAATAACATATATCTTAACAATTTATGTAAGATAATACTTAAATTCATGTTATAAGGTCACTTAAGAGTCTTTTAAGATTCGAATTAGAGCCTATGACTTTGGTCATGAGCTCCGTCTAGAACAATTAGTTTATTCCTTTGGAGACAAACATCTTTACCCAATTTAATTCAGACATTTCATTTCTTATGTCTCCTTCACTCTCTTGGCAATTAAGCGAAGAAAACTATGAAATTGTATGATAACCCAACTATATTAAGGCAAAAAGATTCGTAGTTCGCACGTCGTAGTGATAAGGAAATCGTCAACCTATCATTACCAATTAGAATAGAATCATTACACTTTAAAGAACCGAATATTCTACACTTCACTATCGCTATTGGTCAGCGACACAAACAACATTTGAACATTTCGTTGTATCTCTCGTTTAACACGAAAAATAACTAAACGACACTAGTTGGTTTGGTTGCACAATAAGTTAATTCTAGAAAGAAGGAAAAAAAATTCACTTTGAATAATTTAATCTATAGTATTATTTCTCAAAATATATCAAATCACAATATCAATTTATATCTTTTATTGAAAATAATAACTATAACAATCCTTATAATATGTCAAAGATTTAATAATATACAAAAAATATGTGAATTGATAGTTTATCTAATTTTTTAAAGTTTTTAATTAAATTTCTAAATTTTTAAATTTTCATATCTTAGTTTAAAAAGTTTTTCAGTAATATTTTATTGATATAATAAAAAATTACTTATTTAAAGAGATTATTTAGCTCTTTATTATTTAAAAATATTTGAAATTCGATTTAATCTTTAAAAAAATTCACTGATAAGTTTCGCTAGAGCTGCATCCCGAATTTTCAGCCTATATCAATCAAAGTGATTGATAAAACAGATCATCATAAGAGATTAAGGATAAAAAAAGATTGACTTGAGTGTAAATTTCAAGTATGCTAATCAAGACACAGTCCTTTTTTTAGGTATATCAATAGATCGGGTCGACCCATCATTTATTTTTTAAAGAAAAAATTTAAAACGATGTCGTTTCAAAAAAATTAGACGGGAGATGAACTATAATCAACCCGTAACCTATCTATAACCAGGTCAACCTAAGTCAAAAACGAGCCAAGATATTATTGCCATCACTACTTTTTTCCTCGACGAGCTTCAATTCTTAAGGCCTTCCTTTTATTTTAGGAATTTGCTCTCTCCAATCTAATATTAACAAAAAGATTTAAATTCATAACTAAATAAAAAGTTTCACTATATTAAAATATCAGTAGACCCCATCCGTAATTTATTTAATGAAGCTTCCTTTGTTAAGAAATAACGCCGGAAGAGAGGCACGGATTGGAGGAAGTAAAAGAATTGTATAGATTTTTTAAAATCAGAATCTTCAGTCTCTTTTCTGCTAATCGAAGCAGAAGATAACTCTTATTCGATCCTTTCCAAGTCAAATCAGAGCCTTTAATTTAATTGATTGATCGATGTTTATCTCTAGCAATTGTTCTTCGCCAAATGTCACCTTTTGGAATCGTAAATTTATGATAATTTGACGGTGACTTGTTGGGTAACTGTAATCGATGATGGCTGTGGGGAGTCGGATGAGGTTCCGAGAGCTTAGAGCTCCGGCGATCAGTATGAACAACATACGAGGGCAAACCGTTTCGGGCGTAATCGAAGAGAAGATACACGTCGCTGTGGGGAAATCAGTGAAAGAATGCAAATCGCTTTTTGTTTGGGCGTTGCAGAACTCCGGAGGCAAGAAGATTTGCGTTCTTCACGTTCACCAACCCGCAGAATTCATCCCCTGCAGTGAGTAAAATTTGATTGAAGTCAATTTTGACTTTATTAGTGTCTGTGTTTCGACGGCTTAAACGAACATGTGATGTTTCTTAGTGGGTGGGAAATTTCCGGCGAGTTCACTCACAGAAGAGGAAGTACTGGCGTATCGCGAAATTGAAAGGAAAGAAATGCATCAGATGCTAGAAGAGTACCTTCGCATCTGTTATCGAATGGGGGTATTAAGTTTCGTCTATTTACTGGCCATTGATTCCAGAAGGAACTGTTTTGATGGGGTTTTCTTAACTGCTTTCCTTTGCTTTGTTACTGTTTTATTGCAGGTGCGAGCTGAAAAACTAGTTATTGAAACAGAGAGTATAGAGCAGGGGATTTCGGAGCTTGTTTCGCGGTGTGGGATCAAGACGCTTGTTATGGGGGCAGCTAAAGACAAGAGTTATTCAAGGTGTTGAGTGTTTAAAAGTTGTATCAATTGTTGGTTATTAACAGCATTTTACTTTCTAATGTGGAGTAATTGTGCAACTCTTAACATCTTAGGAACATGATGGAAATCAAATCTAAGAAAGCGCTGTCTGTCCGTCTTCAAGCGCCTGCTTTTTGTCACATCATGTTTGTTTGTAAAGGGCACCTTATTCACCAAAGGTATGCTTAATATGCTTGTTTTCTGTGTGAATCGTTTTGTATAAAATCCTGTTATCTGTAATAGTAGGAGTCCGTGAATATTAGGATTTAGAACTACTATTGATGAGAACATTGGTTTGTCTTAATTATAATGGCAGATTGCAATGAGAATACATCCTATTTGGAGTTTGATCCGCTGGAAGTGATCAAATATCTATCTCTTGCCCTTAATTATTTTGTCCAATTTTGACTAATTTATTTAGATAAAACCTAGGGTTCTTATCAGGCAACCAGAATATTTATCAAAATCCTTCCTTACAATACTGAAGCTTTTGGGTTGTGAAGAATAATGCATAATCTTTGTATTCAATGTGTGACCACGTGTTTCATTTGGGATATAGTGTAGTATAGCTTCAGTTTCTGAACCTTCATTTTTCAAGAGATGCCAAGTATGTAATATTTACATACTCGATTCAATTATGCTACCAAGTGAATTTATGTCAAACAGGGAAGCTATTTCTGATGGAACTATGGTAGTTGCTGGATCTTCACCATGGCAGGAAAGTCTAAATTCTGAAACTGGAGAATCAAACCCTCGTAGATCGCAGTCTGTTACCCTAAGGCAGCAGAATTATGCAAGACTGACAAATCCAGCTCAAGATTTATTCCGCAGGGTAAAATCAGATAGATCTCATGGCCATGAGGGTACAGAAAGAACTTCTAGATCTCCAAATGATGTTGCGGGGTTGCTAATTCCACAGTTCAAGTCAGATGCAGAAGACAGTTCTGATGAATGTAATACGTTATCAAGAACCAGCACTACCAAGGGGGGGTCTGTTTTATCAACTTGCTCATCTAGTGGAATGGTCAATGTTCCTTACCTTCAATCTGGGGGAAGTGAATGTGAGATTGGGTTAGGGTTGAACCATCCTGGGTCCATAGTGGATCTTCATAACGCATCTCCTCCCAGCGTACTGGTACTCCCAAAATCTATCACACTAGGAATTTGGATAAAGATTCATTAATGGATAAATATTCTTTATTAAAATTTGAAATACATGAAATTGCTACCTTCTGCAAGCATCTAAATAGTTGCGCTCTAGCAGGACAGGAGTTTGGAGGATCCTCTTTATGATCAACTTGAACAATCGATGGCAGATGCTGCAAGTTCAAAGCGAGAAGCATTTGAAGAAGCAGTCAGGCGGGGAAAAGCTGAAAAAGATGCCATCGAGGCCATACGCAAGGTATATTTTGTGTCATGAAGCATATATGTTTGACTTCTCACAAATAAAAAGGTGATTGTTTTCATGAAGATGATAAACTGTTTCATCTAAGTTTGAAAATATGGACTGCAAGGGAAGTATGTCATACAAATTGCACTGAAAGCAAAGCTGTTCATGATTATTGGTAAGGTAACGAGAATTGACTGCATGATACTTGGACTAGTTATTCCACTTAGTTGCTTTGTCATTGCCCATCAGTCTCTAGTGAAAAAGCTATCCCTTAAGCATGTACTTTATGATCCGCTAATTAGCAAGGGGCCTAGGTGATCTTTGGGGAGAACATTAGGACTACATGTCTTATGTAATTGCACTCTACTCTTTCGCAATCATAGGCAAGAGCATCAGAAAACTTATATGCTGAGGAATTAAAACAAAGAAAAGAAGTTGAGGAGCTGCTGGCAAAAGAAAAGGAAGAACTTCTGAAGATGAATAAAGAACGGGACCAAGTCATGGAAGAACTCCGCATTGCCCTAGATCAGAAGTCATTGCTGGAGAGTGAAGTCACACGGTTAGATCAGATGGAGAAAGATCTGGAACAAAAAATTATATCTGCTGTAGACCTTTTGCAAAATTATAAAAAAGAACGAGATGAATTACAGATAGATCGTGACAAGGCCCTAAAAGAAGCTGAGGAACTAAGGAAATGCAGAGCAGAGGCCTCAGGAACTCACATTCCTCAGTATTATTCCGAATTCTCTTTCTTGGAGATTGAGGAAGGAACTAATAAGTTTAATCCATCCCTCAAAATTGGTGAAGGGGGTTACGGTAGCATTTATAGAGGTGTCCTTCGCCACACTGAGGTTGCTATAAAGATGCTCCACCCTCACAGCTTGCAAGGTCCTTCAGAGTTTCAACAAGAGGTAGGATCGCAAGAATGTTCAAAAAAAACATATCGCTTTTGCTTTTACAATTGCTTGGTCTGCTGTTTATATTTCTTTCCAGAATATAGATAATATATCCCCTAGTTGATTACCTTTCATATCTTTAATTTGTTGTGAAAGATTGTCCATCACATGATCCTCCTATCCCGCTGGTGAGAGTTACTAAGCCATCTGTAACTTTTGGAAGTCCAGAACCTGTTTCCTAAAATAGTTTTGCCAATTGTTATTCAAATTATCTATACATTCTATTCTTTCGACTTGAGTAACAATAATGATTTGAATCTGACTATGATTATGATCAGTGCATAATATCTTCTGGTTTTATGTTAGGTTGATATTCTGAGCAAGATGCGGCATCCAAATCTTGTCACTCTTATTGGAGCATGTCCTGAAGCTTGGGCTCTTATTTATGAATATCTTCCCAATGGAAGCCTTGAAGACAGACTTAGCTGCAGGGATAATTCTCCTCCTCTATCCTGGCAAATTCGAATACGGATTGCCTCAGAATTATGCTCCGTCCTCATCTTTCTTCACTCTAATAAACCACAGAGCATCGTGCATGGTGATTTAAAACCTGCTAACATCCTGCTTGACTCAAATTTAGTAAGTAAGCTGAGTGATTTTGGGATCTC
>JAOTAY010000004.1:2352387-2376538 GCA_025629805.1 Erythroxylum baracoense
TTGACTCAAATTTAGTAAGTAAGCTGAGTGATTTTGGGATCTCTCGTCTTCTCTCGCACAAGGAACCTTTTAGCAACACTACATTATGTTGCAAAACAAACCCCAAGGGCACGTTTGCATACATGGATCCCGAGTTTCTTGCCAGTGGAGAGCTTACTCCGATGTCAGATGTTTACTCATTTGGAATCATACTGTTGAGATTGTTAACTGGGAAATCAGCGTTAGGGATCACAAAGGAGGTGCAATATGCACTAGATAAAGGAAACTTGAAAGTACTATTGGACCCTTTAGCAGGAGACTGGCCATTTGTGCTAGCTGAACAGTTGACTCACTTAGCATTGAGGTGTTGTGAGTTGACCAGAAAAAGTAGGCCAGATCTTGCTTCAGAAGTGTGGAGGGTACTTCAGCCAATGAAGGCCTCATGCGGAGGCTCATGGTTTTTCAGGTTTGGTCCAGCAGAGCAGTGCCAACCTCCCCCATATTTCATATGCCCCATTTTTCAGGCAAGTTCATCTCTTCCCCTCCATTTTTAATTTGTCATATTAACTTTTCAGTGATAGCTTTACCAGGACAAATTCTAAACGTCATTACACTGGTTTTCAAGTACATCAGTGATTGAAAATCCTGCTTTATTTGCTCTAAACATGCAGGAAGTCATGAGAGATCCACACGTAGCAGCTGATGGTTATACATATGAAGCAGAAGCCCTAAGAGGATGGCTAGACAGCGGTCATGACACCTCACCGATGACCAACCTTAAGCTTGAAAGGTGCAATCTTGTACCTAACCATGCGCTTCGTTCAGCAATCCAGGAGTGGTTACATCAGCCATAGAACACAATAAAAGTTAATTCCCAACTTCCTTTTGATTCAGCACGTTGTTCACAATGGTTAAACCGTGAAGACATGTCAGTACTTTTTACTCCCTTTCCTCTTCTTGTATAATATTACAATGTCTCCTCTCATTATTCATAATGTTTTATTGTATATATGATAGTTAATGTGTATGGATACGTGATCAGACCAAGAAATGACACGTTGGTATGTTTAGGGCTATGTAAACTTTAATTAGAAAGTATATAATAAAGGTTTGACAAAGATTCCTTAAATGTTAAGCAAAAAAGTTGAAGTAGCCATTAATTTTGATAGATGCCTGTTATAGAACTGACTTGGAGAGAAAGCTGATCCTTGAACCTTTGATTGAACCATACTAAAAACATTAGAGGGAGGAATAAGAATCAAAAACAAGAAGGAGATGGGGTGAAGAAAGGAAATAGAAGAATTTGGTGTTGGGGCTCACTGTAACCTTTCTCGTACGCGCTTTTTGGACCTGGTTCTTCTAATAAAGTGGGGACATTTTCTTCTGCAGATCTGTGCCACATTTATTGTCTTAGTAGTTGGATTATTGTGCTTTTTCTCAAGCTTGGAATATTGTCCACTAGGACCAGAAATTCTCATTCAACTTGACTTGTTCCTGACAATTTCATCCCAGAGTTTTGTTAAAGAGTTTAATCTTTCATAACTATATTAAAATAACTTTGTTTAATATATTTAAATTTAGATTTAAACAGTATAACTTATATTTGACTAAATTTCGAGTCAAAATTGAGTTTCTAAAGTGGAATTCGATTCCTAAGTTGGCCCAGTAGCATAAAAACCATGACAGATGTCAGTGTCTTGGTAGGGGTAGCAGACAGACCAAAACACTGTATGCTCCTTCGTCGGTGTTCATCCACCTGTTGAATGAGTCACCAAAGACAAGCGGCTCTCTCCTTTCTTCTGGTCCATCGTTTACCCTTGGTTCAAACATTGCTATCTTCAGGACCAACTCATCAATAAAGGAATTTGTTCCATATCGTCCGCTTTCATTAGACCTAGGCCTTGTTTGGTAGAGTAGGTAGGACCACAGTTTCCTAGACAAAAATTATTATTATTATTTTATAGCGGTACAACTTATAATTATTATTCTTTTAATACACTCATTGAATTTATTATTAAATTTGCATAATAATTTATAAATTATATATTTAATTAACATATTAATCCTATGTATTTTAATTTATTAATATCTACCGCAACTTGAACATGAGGGCACTTTTAAATTAATAAATTCTAAGGATGATAAATTAAACAGCGCATAATTTTTTTAAAAAATTTAATTTAATAATTAATCTTTTAAAATTTGTATAGTCAAAAGTTTTTTTTAATTAAAGTGACTTAAACATCAAATTCCAAGTGAATGTCTATTTATTGAATGCGTTAGTAAAAATAATATTTTACTTAATTTATACAAAATTTAAAAGGTTAATTATTAAATAAAATTTGTTTAAATTTTTTATATTAAATTAAAATATTTGAAAAATTAAACACTTTTAAATACATTATCTCAAAATTTTATTAAATGGACCATTTTCTTAAAAATAAGATTTAAGGAGTGCTTAGTAATTTAAGAAATGAAACAAGAAGAGTGGTGATATATTATGATTAAATAAATAATATTTTTATATCTCTTTTAGGACAATACTCTATACATCAAATATAATGAATAACCGAATTTATATTTATTTATATTATTCGTTATATTTATTATAATTCTTATCATCATTCCTTCAAGTGAACTAAGCACACCCTTATTTTACATTGTAACTAAATTTTCATAAAGTTTTTAAAATTTTATAAACTTTTTAAAAATTTTAGTATTAAAGTTTTTTAAAGCTTATTAATCAGTTGGATCGAAATTTTAAATGACGAACAACACCATTAACATCCAAAGACATTCTTCTTATGCAATAATAAAATTTACAAAGAAGAGAGATTTATTTCCATGGGTCATTTGAAAATAATATTTTTATTAGCTAAGAATAAGTTAATATATTATTAAACTTTTTTAAATTTTACATTTAAGCAAATTTTGAAACAGATTCACAACTAGTTAACAGTGTTTTAGCTGATGATTTTTTCACTTTTGGTATGATTATTGAGGATTGCAGATTTTTTTTGTCAGAGATACCAGTTGTTAAATGTAGTTTTGTTTATAGGTCTGCGAATGTTGTTGCTCGTATATTAATTGTTCGAGCACGTTCAAATGTAAGTTTGCAATTGAGATCTTCTGTACTCACTACGGTGTATCTATTTTGTTTTACGTGATCTTAACTATACAAATGTGTGGGACCTATATTTAATTTCTGTGCCACTTTCATCTCTACTGGATATTTTAATTTCTTCTCAATGAATTTTCAAATTTTATTTTAAAAAATCCAAAATATATGGAATGGGATTAAATTGAAAGTCTTTTTTGACGGCAACGTCAAATAGTTATATTCCAGGCATATACTCACAAGTGTCAAGTGGGTGTGGGTATGTATAGATAGAGTCTAGTCATCTGGATCATCACCGAGCCACTGTCTCGTAGGGTCCACACACCATCAGCCGATCAAGATCAACGCCTCACGTGTGAGTCCACCATCACCGGCACGCATGTGTAACACAGCTGACCAGACGTTTGATATTACATGTGGGGCGTCCCCCTCGTTTTTCTATCCATTATGTCGTACGCTTAATGAAGTCTTTTTAGTACTCTTCCAGCTAGCAAAACACGTGTCTCATTTACATTGGTTAAATTGTTGATACTCGGACATTCCGTGTTAATTTTTTCCATCCAGCGTATCATAATTCGACACGAGTACAGTCTAACCTAGGCTTCCGTCACAGCTGATTGCTGTGGGCGATAAATTATTTAATATTGCGCCGTCTTATGCGTACGGTCTGTACTTAATATTTATTGACCTGAACAGCCAGTTGCCGGTAACCTCTGAACTTTGACAAGACACTGTCCCACGCGCTCCACGCAAAAAACCGCGTCAATTTGGCAGGAAAATTTGAAAATTTCCACATTTAATTTACCCTAAAAGGTCTTGCATTTAGGTATTTATTAATTAAGCGCCAATGTCAATGATGCTTGACCTAGTAACCGTTTTTTAATTAATAAATATTTCTGAAAAATATTTTAATACATTTTGATATGTTAAATATATTAACAAGTCAAACGCACTAATACAACTAATTAAATTTTAATACTCGGTGATTTTCAAAATTAAATTATTGCTAAAATTAAAATTTTCATAAAACAATTTTAAATAATAAATCCTATTATCCTATATTTTTAATGCCTTTATAATACATAAAATATATTAATAAGTTGTTAGGATTTAGTCTAACATAATGTTATAATGTTATTTTTTATTATTATTTTCTTTTAAATTTATCATATGATTTAAAGGTTGAGTTTTAGAGGAACTAATAAAGTTGCTTCTTTATAACCATAAGGTCACGAGTTCAAATTATGGAAAAAATTTTGGTATAAAAAACAAAAAGAAAGCTGCGTATATTATGATCCTTTGCAGAATTTTTTAAAGTAGAGAATTTATGCACTGATTACGTTGACTTTTGACTTTTTTTATCTTTATTATATTATTTAATTTATTACTTTTTTAATACAGCACATTTAAAAATAACATTTCTAATAATTAAAAGTAAACTTATTTACTAATAAATCTCTCTAAATCTTGTATGTCAGTGAGATTTTTATCAAATAATTGTTGTTGTTGTTATAATGCTATAATTAATAAAATTTGGACAATTAGTGATTTTATTTTTAGGTTAGCTCAGGTGTCTTAGGAGGATCCTAATTATGGGAAGACGCCTTCAAGTCATCTATACTTAGACTAATCTTTGCTCTCATTGGGTCAACTTGTAAGGGGTAAAGTATTGATCAAAAAGGTCTTTCTATTCCCAAGAGTCGAATTCGAGGCCTCTGATTAAGGAATGAGAGTGCTGAACCACTCACGTTAACTATATTTGGTTGACAATTAGTGATTTTAGTAATTAATGAATAAATCTGTAGAAAAAGAAAAAAATTAATGATTTTAAATAAAATTTTTTCTCTACTATTAAAAGAACGAGGTAATTGTTTTTCACGCACCCAAAACGCGTGACCGACCGACCGAAAAACCCCCACTATCACGTGAATGGAAAATCCAAACACGGTTATGGGAAAAAAGTAGAAAAAGCCCAAACCCAGTTCCAACTTAACAGTTAACACACGGCGTTTCTTCCTTTTCACGTACCACCTCCTCCTCCGCTCCTTCCTCATATTTTCACCTTCTTCTCTTCCTCCAAATTTCCGGAGCTCTCTTCTCTGAAGACTTAAGAGCTATATAGCGAAGAATCTTAATGGATATACGTACAGCTGTATGTGTAGTTGCTGTTGTTTTGGCTTCCTGTCCGTGGCTTGGCTTCGCTGGAGATATAGTTCACCAAGACGATGTCGCTCCTAGGAGGCCTGGTTGCGACAACAACTTCGTTCTGGTATTCATAATAAGGCGTCACGAAACCCTAGATTTGTTGTTGTTGTTTTTTTTTACTGCTGATTTCTGGATGTTCCTCATAAATTTTCGCTAATGAAAATGGAAAGGAAAGGAAAGAGAAGTGCCTGCTTGCGTAGTAGTCCCTGATGTTTTGGTCTTATCTTACGGAAAATTTGAAGTTGACTTCACTTGATTGTGTGGATGTCTTTTAATTTTTGTAGTTTTCTCTTTCTCTCACTAAAACTGTGGGGGTAAACTGAAAGCAGTTGAGTTTTCTTGTTGAGAGAAGAGCTGAGCAAGTGTATAAGTGTAACTGTCTGTCTATGGAGGCTTATGTGTGTGGTGTTGAGTGGAGGCGATTGTACAGTTAAATTATTGGATGGGAATTGGGAAGAATCGATGAGAATACTTTAATGCTGTTTAGTATTGTTAAGTGTTGTTTTGTTCTGGAACGAATCAAAACAGAATTATGAACCATCTATTTTGTTTTGAATTCCAGACGTTCAGTTGTTTCATTCTGGCTCTACTTTTGCTTGTTCTTTGGCTTAATTATGAGAAACTGATACTTCGGGGTTCCGTTTAATGAATTCTTGTTATTTTAGGTGAAAGTTCCTACTTGGGTTGATGATGTTGTAGATATCGAGTATGTTGGAGTCGGTGCTCGCTTTGGCCCTACTTTGGAATCAAAGGAAAAACATGCTAACCGATCTCTACTTGCTCTGGCTGATCCTCCTGATTTTTGTAGCACACCCAAAAACAAGGTTTCAAAATTGGATCCTGATTCTAATGTGTTCCACAATTCTTGACAGTTAGCGTTTTCGATCAGATTTTGATCTGCCAATCACTTTTTGTCTGGTAGTTTACAGCGAAGGAGGTGGTTGTGGTTCACCGAGGTAACTGTAGCTTTGTAACCAAGGCAAATATTGCTGAAGAGGCTGGTGCTTCCGCCATTCTCATAATAAACAACCAGACTGGTAATTATTTGGAGTTACCTTATTATTCCATACACTTTAATCTTCTAATGAGTTCATTAAGTTCATTACGAGTGCCTTACTGGCGATGGTTTTTTGAACTATGATCTTAAGCATCATCTCATTTTATACCTTTTAGTATATGTTTTCATTATTATGCAAGCAATAACTAGCTTTTCTGTAGGAGTACTCTGTCTAGTATGCTTTGTATGGTTTATCCATTACTATTTTCTCCTCCTTTTCATGTGTTCTTGGCTGTCCTTGTATGGAACATAAAATGAAAATCATCCTTTTATAAGCATGAAAGTATACATGAAGAAAACAATGCATGGTCTGATCGAAGAACTTTTACTATCACCAATTCTCAAAGTTGATTATAGCACAACTTTCTGTTTTGCCTTTTGAAATCCAAACTATTCTCTGCAGAACTTTTCAAGATGGTTTGTGAACCAGATGAAACTGATCTGATCATAGGCATCCCAGCTGTCATGCTTCCACAAGATGTTGGTGCAAGCTTGGAAAACCATATAAAGAGCAAATCTGTTGGTAAGCGTCCCTTGATCTCCTAGCATACTTCTAAAGCATCAGATTTTAGATACTGATTTCCCATCAGTATGGATGCAACTCTAGATATCATGTTCTTGGGTTCGGATTTTTGACACCATTCTTCAGTGCATGTGCAGCTCTATTCTCCACAACGGCCACTGGTTGATGTTGCAGAAGTGTTTTTATGGCTTATGGCTGTTGGCACTATTTTATGTGCATCATATTGGTCTGCATGGAGTGCTAGAGAGGCAGCTACAGAGCAGGACAAGCTGTTAAAGGTCATCTTGGTTTTGACAATTTTTATTAGGTACAATACTTGGTGAAATAATTTCCTGATCTTTTCAATTGATGCTTAGAATATGTTTTGGTTCCTTTGCAGGATGGTTCTGATGACTACTTGAATATGGAAGGACGTAGTAGCATCGTGAACATCAACATGACATCTGCTTTTCTGTTTGTTGTGATTGCATCATGTTTCTTGGTTATGCTTTACAAACTTATGTCATACTGGTTTATTGAGGTTCTGGTCGTCCTCTTCTGCATTGGTGGGGTGGAGGTACATCTAACAATATTTCTTAATTGTGCTTTAGATGATATAGGTGGAATTGATGCATTGCCAATATGTGTAAGAAATAGCATTGATATTTTACAGTTTCTGTTATTTAGGGTTTCAAATATGTCTGTGTTTAAAGAAGGGTGTAAGCTACCAAATTAAGTATGTTCATTTGACAATTTCTCTCATGATCAGTTCCATCATATTTGCAGGTCTAGGCTTGTGTCTGGTTGCATTATTTAATTTGTTGTTGTATAAGGAATGATAATTGTAGAAATCTTTTCATGTTTCCAGGGTTTGCAGACTTGCCTGGTGGCCTTATTATCATGGTATGCAACCTTGATCTCGCATAGGTGAAGCTTAATAAATTTGTTCTAAGAACTGTTTATTAAACTCCTCTATACTCTATTGTGCAAGAATTACCTGATTCTTATTTCTCAATATCAAAAATTTTGAATGGTAATCCCCCTTTATACTTGTTCTGGAACTGACAACAAACAATGTAGTTTCAGATGGTTCCAACGTGCTGGAGAAACTTATGTTAAAGTTCCAGTCTTTGGAGCTGTTTCATATCTGACATTAGGCGTTTCTCCATTCTGCATAGCGTTTGCCGTTGTTTGGGCAGTTTACCGTCGTGTGTCCTTTGCTTGGATAGGTCAAGACATCCTTGTAAGAGATAAATCCTTAACGTTCTCTTTACATGTCACCCTAGTTTACTTGACACATATTTTTGCTCCTTAATTAAGAGGAATACTGAACCATCCACCTGTTTGCCACATAATCTATGCATCTACCTATATGACCAACTTGCCTCTTGTTTCCTTGGCCTTGAACACATTTTTCATGAATTCATCATTTAGCTTCTATTTCAAATTAATGAGGCATCATAATTTAGGAGAGGTGATCCATCTTTCCCACAGCTGATGTTTTACTTGGCTAAGCAAATGCTCATTCTTGTATCCTTTTTATGGTTTGTGGAGCTAGTCGATGTATCCATTTTATCGTGTTTTCTTTGTATATAGTTACTTGTATAATATGGCATTTTATGTTGCAGCCTGTAATGTGCTATGTTATATTGTTAAAAAGGAGTTACCTTGTTCCCTGCTTTATTCAAAACTTTGGTCGTAGACATGCTTCTGTGTTTGCAAACTTGCTTTCTGGCTTTACTATATTTTGCCAATGAAGCTTCTCTATATTCACTTTCCCTTGTTTTCTTTTGTCTGTTCTTCTCAACCAGGGAATTGCTCTGATCATTACCGTTCTGCAGATTGTTCAAGTACCAAATCTCAAGGTGGTTATGCGATTCACATTTATCATTTGGAAGTATGCTTTGCCATTACATGGATATCATCCTTATCTACCCTCTTGTGCTATTTGAGATGCCTTACATGAGAAACTTTCCATTCCATGCTTTCTTTGTACTTGGTTATACTGGAAGCTAGTAATCCTAACTAGATCTGACCCTGGAAAGAGATACTGTTGCTAGTTTGGTTTCTGATATTCAATACTGTACTTTTAACTTTGTGGCTCTTTCTTGTTTTCTGTTGGTTGCTTGGTTGCTAAAGGCAATAATATATAGACAGAGTTTAAGTCAAGACGTGATGGAATCAATGTCATACTATAAGTTATGATATGTACTAAACAATAAGGCCTTTAATGTCTTTAAAATACTTTGAATACTGACAACTTGTTGTTACTTGTTTCTTCGTGACAAAAAATATTGAAATCAGGTTGGAACTGTTCTTCTCAGTTGTGCCTTCTTGTATGACATCTTCTGGGTATTTGTTTCGAAGTGGTGGTTCAAAGAGAGTGTCATGATTGTGGTAAGAATTTCTGTACCTGATATTGGTTCTTGTAACCTATCATATTGACCTGTAAAGATTCAAAATATTTTCTCTCCATTAGGTAGCTCGAGGTGACAAGAGTGGTGAAGATGGTATACCTATGCTGTTGAAAATCCCACGGATGTTTGATCCTTGGGGTGGCTATAGTGTTATTGGGTTTGGCGACATAATCTTACCCGGGTTGGTTGTTGCTTTTTCATTAAGGTTAGAATTCAACCCCTGTACTTTCTTCCCCATTTTATTCGTAATGTCTTTATCTTTCAAAACATTCTACCATCAAGTTAATGTCTTGTTTTTCATGTTAAATTATGGGACATGAAAGGGAAACCTCCCAGGTGTTTTGATTTTGATGGGAGTTGAAAAATGGAAGAAAATAGAGTTCGATTTTAAAGAAGCATCACAACATAGGTTGTGAATTGACCCCCCTAAACAGAGAGATCTGATGCTACTAATTCTTCAATCCCGATAAATAACAAATATGGAGATCCTATGCAAAGAGAATTTTGTGATGACCTCAACCTAAAAATCTTCAAAATTCTCATGGTAAAACTAAAAACAATAACATCTCAGGAGCTGCTTTATCGCAGTAAAACAATGAAGATAAAATAGCTGTGTTCCAGAATTAAAAAACATGAATTTTAGCTCGCCAGGTGGTTGAAATATTGAATCAGGGTTAGCGCTAATCTGGTTTTTCATGGTTTCTTCAAATAGCAGAGTTGAGGGCAACATGACCGGTAAAAATGTATATATTAGTAGGAAATTGTCCCAAAGCAATTTAATATCAGATAAGCATGCATGTAAGAAGCTTTTCCCTTTAATAGAAAAGTAAGTGGACGGATTATGCCAGGCTACGGTGGTTGAACTGCTTTGACTGAAATGTTTTATGCCATCGATACAGATATGATTGGCTGGCTAATAAGAGTCTCCGAACAGGATATTTTCTCTGGGCAATGACTGCTTATGGTTTAGGTAAGCAACATTTGTTGATTCTTTTAACTAGCTATTGTAACAGCATTATAGTATTGCTATATGTATTCACCGCTGAAATAGTAGAGAGAAGCCTGCTTGTGCTTTTCAAAATTCCTGAACACAACTGGGTGTTACAAGTTGGTAAAGTTGAATAAAGTGACTTACATTGCCAATGTTTGACCGCTGTCTTATTCTGATATATGTCCATTTATGGTCATCAAAAGGGAAAAACTTTCGGGGAAAGGGTCCTTAACTGAAATGGAGAAGACAACTTCGGTTCTTAGTTTGATTAATACTACTTGTTAATAAGTTATTTAAAGCTAGTTGTATAATAAAACTACACAGTGAGGTTAAGTTGGCTTGCTTTGCATTTCAGGTCTTTTGATCACTTATGTGGCTTTAAACATGATGGATGGACATGGCCAACCAGCATTACTTTACGTTGTCCCCTTCACTCTGGGTAAGGAAATACCAGTTTTATGGTCATGAAAGATATTCTTTTAAAAAAATATTTATAATATATTATACCTATAGTAATTAAATTCGTGAAAGAATTGACTATATAAAATCTCACAATTTATGTGGAAGAATTTTGAGTTTCAAGTGGATTGAATTATTCAATTTGAGATTTGGCCAACTTGACTTTTTATCTTATAAAAGGGTTTTTTTAGTTATCCAAAAAAAGGTGTACAACGTCTATTCTCGTAATGGATGCAGGCACGTTTTTGACATTGGGGAAGAAGAGAGGCGACCTCAAAACGCTATGGATGAGAGGAGAACCTGAGAGACCTTGCCCTCATGTTCAGTTTCAACCCTCTGAACCTCAATGACAAGCCTTGGACCTCAACTGTACTAGTAAGTCCCCATCAATTTTAGAGTTATTGACACACTACCCCACCCACCCCATAAAGCCTCACCTGTATAAGTTGTAGGAGAGCTTTTAATCTTCTCTATATCAAGTATCGTGACATAAACAGAATTTCATTAGCTTTTGAGTCCATTAAAGCACTAGTGAGTTTTCTGAGTGTACATCCGGTGAATGATAATGACCAAAATTTCTCCTGGAAACGTTCTCAATGGCAAGGTCGGCGAGGGGAATAATAGTTGCAGATGAGGTTTACTATAACTCGAAACTTCTAGTCGATTCAACTTTAGTATCCTGAGTCAGTTTTGGGCCATTATTGATTAAAATTAAAGTAAGTATTTTCTTAAATAGTGAAGCTTTCAAGCAATGTTTTTAGCTGTTTTAAAAATTGGGTAGAAAGGTAAACTAATAAGACAGAAGTTTAAGATTTAAAAGATTTAAGAAATTGTTATAAAATTAATTAAATTTTGAATAAATTAAAAAAACTTAAAATATTCAAAATAGCTTTTTCTTATAAAATTTTTTAAATTTAATTAAAAAGTTATTAAATAAATATTAATAGGTTTATTTGAGTATATGAAAATTGAATGATTTTTTTATTTAAAAATTCCTAAAAGTTGAAGTATATTCAAAGAAAGTCAACAGAAAAGATTTTAATTTTTTTTAATATCCTTAAACACTTCTCTATATTATATTTTAACATAATTCTTAAGTTATCTTAAGCAAAATTATTTACATATACTAATCAATAATTTGATTTATTAAATAAATTTATGATTAAAATAATAATTTTTAATAATAATAATTTAAAATTTGATAAATATAATTTATTAGTGAGATTAAATAAATAAAAATAGTAATTTATTTTTTAAGAATATTAATTAAAATAAAATTTTAATTAAAATATAAAATATATAAAGAATACAAATTAAAAAAATATAATTTATTGATAAATTATGTTAGAAAATTAAAAAGAAAAGAAAGAAAGCCAAAAGTGAAATTTGGATTAAAGATAGGTTAATACAGCCTATAACCACATAAGCGGTCCTCATAGACCAAAGCACATGAAATTACTCAATGTCGTTTACAGTGTTCTAATCTAATCTTATGTTATTTAATTTTGCCTATGTATTTATTTGAATCTTACGTAAATACGTAGATAAGATTTAATAAAAATTAAATAATAACTTGTTTACGAAACTGAGGACATGTTCTCTTGGCTAAAGAACATAGACGCAAACAAGTCAAACCTTTTACAGAACAAGCTTACACTAACAATTCATAGGTACCCTGCAACTTTTTATCATGTCAAAACAACAGTACCTACAACCGTACACATTAACAATTCATAGGTACGCTGTAACTTTTCATCATGTCAAAACAAGACATTGACATGACAAGGAAGTACATAGGTTGGTAAGGAGATCATCCGTTTCTATTGGAATGTTTCTGAATTATTTAATTTTACCTACAAATTTAATAAAACATCATAAGAATTGATTAATCAAAACAAAAAACTTGTTCTTTTGCATAAGAGGGGCAAGAAACTTGTCACAATAGTTATTTCTATCAAACTAATTAGTCTAGTCCTGTTCTAAAATCATTGATTATTAATCAAAATAAACTGTAAAAAAATAATCAACTTTAAATTTTCATCTTTAAATCAACCTAATCGATTTTTTAAAGCGTTAATTTTTAATACCAACAGCGATTTTTCACTAACAGGCTCCAGGCAAGTGCGCAAAGTATAACAAGTGCAAGTCATGGAATTGGCAAATTTATGCATAGCAGGGCCATCCGCTCTTTACTCGTTTTGCTGGGGATGGATGTACAAATACTGTCACTTGTAAGGCTGAAATGAAGTGGTAAAAAGTACCAATTTTAATCATGATACAATATAGTTTTGAATAATTTTGGTTTTGTACTCCGGTATTATATCAATACTTCCTATACCGGCAGACACCAGGCTAGTATCTGCTAAAAATTCCCGATACTGGCCAGTATCAGACAACAAAATGGTATTTATCATTTTCATTCCGTCCTTTGACTAATACGGTACGAAATACAATATAATGCTTTCAATTATTTTTACTAGGGCTGGTTGTTGCAACTTTGGATGGTTCTCAATTGTTTAAAGATCACTGGCCATGCATCTATCGTTTTTCACAATAGGTTGTGAACAAAATGAGAAACCTGATATTCTCACACAAACACTTACCCACTAAAATAAACCTTCACGAGGTTGGTAAGTCATTCACTATTCTGTTCTGTTAACCCAAATATTGTATACCTCAAGGATCCAAGTACAAACCAAAATAAGAATGGAATCTTGAACATGCTTCAATTAATATGCAGGAAACTAGGACCAGCTTGAGCGAAATTGTAACCTGGCCGAACAGTTTTAAGGATGTATTTGAGTTGGGATTCGAAGCAGTTCTCATTTTTCCCTCTTTTCTCTTGGATAAAAAAGTTGGAATCTTGAGAATCTCAAACAAGATTATGACCAATTAAACGCAGACACCATCTCATGAAAACACATTTAATTTTATTCTTCCCTTAAAAAGTACAAAGGCTGCTCTGCAAATCAAAATTGCCTTACTAAGTAAGAACAAGCAATTCTTTCCTCTTTTTCTCTCTTTCGTGAAAAGAATAAAAAATAATCAAAAGGAAACTTACGTGGGTGCGGATCGAGGTCAACATGAATATCAACTCCTCAATGTCATCAACAAAACCACCTGTACTAGCATATGGTCAAAAATGCTCCAGCAATCCGGTCTTTGACAGATTATTGCTCTCAAAGTCATTTTTGCTCAGCGCCTGTTACCTCCATCCAAAAGAATCCTTTATCAGATATTGATGAAGATTATGTGGTAGATCAATCATATTTGTGAGAATTTTATAAGATCAATGACTTTCTTTCTCATACAACTTCATATATAAACAGAAGGTACGGAGGAATAAAGCCACAAGACTTGATAACTTCACATCCAATGTCAATTTACTAAAAAGAAAATAAATTTTCAAAACCTAACATAAAAGTAAATAATCCAAACCACAAATTCATTGTGCGAAGGATGACCGCACTAAAATGTAATCATAGGCTGTAAACAGAAAACAACAGAAAGAAAGCAAGTAACTTCTAAAGATAAAGAGGGCACACCAAAAACTGCAATTTTTAACGAGACAGAGAGAAGCAAGAATAGCAACATCAATCCACAATGGTTAATAGCACATACTTCCACATCTTCGCAAGGGGCCATTGCCATTCACGGCAAAATGCACCGGCCTCCTCTCCTGACCAAAGGACAGAAGTTCCTGCATACTTTCAGGCCACACAGAACTTAGCCTTCGCGCAAAATCTTCCACCTCCCTGAGTAAGAATCACATCCATTGATGAAAAAATAGTTCAAAGGAAACAGATAAGTATCCTTTTGGATTCAAAATGCAAAGTCATACAGACCTATCAATCTTCTCTTTTAGTGCTGGATCAATCTCATCGTCAACATCATCAAACTCAACTTTAGGTGCAAAGATGTCATCTTCCCCATCTCGTAGCTTTGATGCTCCACTGGAACTGGGCCGGAATTCGTCATCAAGTTCAATATCATGGCACATGGGATGAAGTCCATTTGACTCCTACCCAAAACAAAAACCAAAAATAAAAACAATAATAGAAACTTAACTTTGCTGGCACAGAGATTGATTAATATATAATGCAACAAAATCTGTTCTACCTTTTCATCTGTTTCAGCAACTTCACTATGAGATGCATTCTTCTGCTGGTCCTTTCTCCTTCGATGCTTCTTTTTATTCTTTGAAGTTTTTACAACTTTCGAATCTGCCAAAGAAGAGCTTATCACTGCTGATAGAAGTAGAAAAGTAAATAAGAACCAAGGAGAAAAATGCTTGTGTCACAGATACAGATGATATTCCTGGAGACAGTACTAATGGCACTAACTGCAGTTGCCTGTTCTTTTAGTTACTAGTTGATGGAGTCGTTCAAGTAAACTCCATTTCACATATGTTCGCCAATTATTGCTGTTTCAGTACCAAACTGAGATAAACACTAGGTAATCTGTGTTCACCTAAACACATGAAGTGGCATCGCTAAGATATGATTTTATGCTTGGTCTTATCAGGCACTTCCTCCTACTCATTACAACTTCAAACCTACGCAATGATACAAACAACTTTCCCCACAATTGCCACAATGAAAAGTAAAAGGAACCAGAAAAGGGTGCCTCATAGTCAATAAACATCCTTCTTTATCATCCAACGTCGCATCAGTTATACATATTACTAAAAAGAAAAATTTTACAAATTTCAACATAGTTTTCCACGTTTCCTTTCAAAATAGAAATATGCTCCTAATTGTAGCAGACCAAAAAAGGTCATAGAATTTGCTAAACTGAAGCATACCTCCATTTCCCCCATTAATAAATGACAATAGTTCATCAACAGAGCGATCATCTACACGCTCTTCTTCAGCCTCGACATTCTGAAACACATAGGAGGCAAACTCATCATGATAAAAGTGTATCCATGAATCATGCATACAATTGTAAATGACTTCACACTAATTTTAAAAGTTTAAGAAATTTATATGCCACCTTAAGTTTCTCTCTCTCTTTTAGTTCCTTTCTCTTCTTCGCATATAATCTATTCAAAAGCCGGATTCGTGGATCATCAGTTGTATTCTTCAAAGGCTCCAGCTTCTCTTCCTGAATTCGAAACATCTTTGGTTAAAGAATAAGAAATGTAAACGGGCTAAAAGTAGTTCACCGAAGAACCAGACACCTCTGTAAGATCATCGGGCAAATGAAATATCTCACGTATCTCCTCAGGGGTTTTTCCTTCAATGATCCTTGCAAGTGCACGACTTGTCAGATCGACCAAAGGTTTCAGCTGGAGGCTGTCCGCAGCAGATGTCAACTCACAGAGCCTCTTTGTATCCATTCGAATGAACTTCTCATCAAAAGACTTGCGTTCCTGTTAACCCAAAAGTCAAGCACAACTTCTGCTTGAACTTGCAATGATTAAGACTTATGATTTTTTGAAGAACTGGACAAGTCTACCAAAAATAGCAATCGATTTCCACTGTCTAACTATTTCAGACTTCCATTTAGAAAAGCAAGCGTGGAGCATAAAAGGTAATTTAAGCAGAATGAACTCAGAATCGTTGTAGGACCTTGTTAGAGCGACCTGGTACTTGATGAAACCTGCAGTAATCAAGCACTAGGCTCAACATGGCAGGATTGACCCGTTGTGGAAGAGATATAGCATAACTCTTGGAAGATCCCATGCCCTTTTGTAGTACTTCATGACATATGAAGGGACAAAACATTGCAACCTCTTGTTCCACTTGTTGAATTGAACCATCCGTAGTCTGGAGCCAGACATAGGATTTCATCATCTGAGAATTCACGACAAAAATTTTGAAATTGGTCTTCGAGATTAAAGTGAGATACGAACTAAAAGATTACTTTGATTCAATAAAGAATTTCAACAAAAGGCTCAACCCAAGGAGAAAGCATCAACCAGCATTTAATTCAATTTCAACGGAAAATTAATAATATTTTATCTTCCTCAATAATTTTAGGAAACATAAAAACAATTTCTATTTTCTATAAACTCTAACTCCAACCAAATTTAGATTGACAGCTCATGTAAACTTCACACGTGCTGAAATAGGAAGGCACTTAATAACAAAAGATTTTGGTTGTGCTAGTATTATCTATTTGAGAATGCCAAATTACTCAATTCAATTAATGACTTGGACAGCAAAAATACCTCGGGCTTAATCACTGCCATATCAACCTCGGACATTTGAGGATAATTTGAAGTCACCAACAGATCCAGGTGAAAAAGTCTCCTCTGCAGTACAGAGTCCTGATGCCAAGTTGATAGATACTACCCTCTATGGGCCCACACTTTTGAAAATGGAAATGCTTTTCAAATCCACTGCAGTTCTCAGTAATAGGTCCCAAGTTGCGGCGTTAACGGTGTGATGAAATACAACCTGTCAAAGTAGGATTCACCATCTGAATTAAATATATCCACTGCCAATTTGACCACATCTCTGTATTTCAGATTGAGCTTTACTACGATGGTGAATGAGAAGAACGAATATTTAAAGATAATAAGACATACCATGCTTCTCTAAGGAAAGTTATAAAACTAACATAGTGGGCTGTCTTGCTTCAGTGCCGATAGTGGATGAACTAACCCAATCTCTGCATTTTACATTAAAAGAACCATAATCTGGTTAGTCCGCTGTCATTAATTAAGAATGCAATATCCTGTTAAAGTAAGAAACTATAACAGTACTATCTTCAACTTTATATTCCGTCTTTAGTCTACAACTTTACCTTGACACATGAAATTAGCTATACTCAAATAGTCCACTCTACAAAAATTACAACGAAACACCTCCAATACCATAGAACTAATACCCAGTACGCACTATACCAACTGCCCCGCATCTACCTCAAGATTTCAACAATAATACGATTCTATCCCCTTTTGGCTTCATATACTCAGTTATAGTCATCAAGATGCATCCATTTAAAGGAAAAGTGACAGAAAACAAAGTGACTAAGAGTGAAGCTACCACTTAAAGATATTGCCACTAGATTACCCTTTTACATAGGCGTATCATTTCCTACCAATTCTCCACATTTTGTTATTCTCATGCTTCTGCAATAGCTTAACCGTCTCATTACCCAACAATCCCATTTCTAAGAGTAATCCTCATCTCCAAGAAAAGTTAAATGAATGAAAAGAACATCGTTTTATAGTCACACGTGTCCAAAATCTATATCCGATGTATCTAAGATACTCATCGAGCAAACCAACTTAATCCTCAAAACCCAACGAAAGCACCAGGAAAATAGCATAAAATTTCAAAAAAAATTCGAACATAGCCCAAGAAAAAATCTTTCGAACTATAAAAAGCCAATTTAAACCAATCGTAACAGAAGGAATAAAACTTAATCGAACGAAATAATCATACAATACTATCATCAACCCAAATCTTACTGAATAGAAAAAATCGCTAATCCAAAAACAGTTAAAGAAAAGCCACGGAAAAAAAATCATCACCAACACAAGGCCAAACCCTATCTATCAAAAAACGAATACCTACGAAACGACGAGCAAGAAGCCAAGAACATGCTTCAAGGACCACCAAAACGATGTCGTCACACAACATTTCCGAATCAAAGGAACAGAAAACAAATCATTCATGGAACAAGCACCAATCAAACACTACCATCTTAGGAAGGTGTGGGTTTTATCTACTCCCTCGTACACAAATAAATGCCAGCAATAGGTAACTGTCGCTTGATACATACAATATATAAAACATATAAAGGCGTACCTGAGAAGACAAGAGAATAGTTCGTTGTCGGAATTTAAGAGCTCAGACAGAGTTGAAGTCTCAGAGAAGATTTGGCGGTTGTCGGCGACCCCAACGAATAGATAAAATGAGAGAGAGAGATTAGTGGTTTTAAGTTTACAGCCAGAGAAAACAGAAATCCAGAGAGAGAGAGAGAGAGAGAGATGAAAAATAAAATAACGATCAGAAAATAGAAAAAGAAAAGTATATTATTATTATTATTAGGTATATTACATATGAAATAAGCATTGCCTTAAAAAAAAAAACATATGAAATGAGGATAAACAAATTACACCTAGCGCGTGCCGCGCGTCGCTGCCACGTCTTCACCTCTCTGACGATACGTCGTCGTTGGGATCACATAAGATGATGACGTGACTAGGGTTGCCATGATAAGCTGTGTGCGCCGCGCTTCACCACTTTTTTATTTATTCATTTTATTGATAGAAATTTTAACTCAATTAAAATAATTTTTTAATAAGATTTTGTTCTAATTGTTGCATTTTATAAATTAAATTTAATATTAAACACTAATAAAATTTTAATTCATCTTTATAATTAATAAAAATATTATTATTATTATTATTTAAAATCTATTATGGAGGGTATTAAATAGAGATAGAATTGACTTAAGAAATTAATTAAGTCCTGCGAGTAATTATATTTATATATTACTAATTTATTTATTTTAAAAAATATTTTATAATTTTTAAGTACAAGAAATTTTTAAAATAAAATTATTATATCAAAATATTTATTAAGATTGATAAATAATAATAAATTAAATTTTTATATTTTATGAAAATCCAACAAATGACTTCATAAACAACTACTACCCAATTTAATAAAAATCTTACTTATATACAAAGTTCGGAAACTTAGAATTATGTAGTCTTATTTTTAATTAGTAGGCGATAAAATAATAATATAATATGATATAATAATACTTAATAAATAAAAAATGAAATAAAAATAAACTAAATAAAAAATCCAGATATGACTTGTAAAGGATAATTAATAATTAGAAGACCTTCCTTTGTTCCCTTTGGACATACTATAAGTTGGGCTTTTTCTTAGTCTAAGATAATTGAACCCGACACAAAACGACTTGTCGGATGAAGTATATGCATAGGTACAAGAGTTTCTTACGTTTAAGACAATGTATCCCTGAAATTAGATTATGGACCAGGCATGAAATTGTAAGGAGGTTAAGGCTTATAAGAATACGCACTTTAAGTATATATTTTCATATCTAATAAGTATTTCAAAATAAACTATTTAAATATTCAAAAGACTAAAAACTGAATAACAAGTTTGATTTTTTTAGAATTCAAAATTAAAAAAATATGAGAGTTCTAATATTTGAACATTTTGAATAATTTTGTGAATATTGGTATTAATAACGGTAAATATAAAATACCATTTTAGACAATTTTTTAGATTATAAAATAATTTTTAATATATTGCACTGTAAAATTTTAATTTTATATTAACCGTGTCCTTTTTAGAAATCGAATGGATTCAATCTTATACATACGTAAGGAAGATAATCAAAAAAGAAAGAAAATGAGTTTTTATTTCTTTTATCACTTAGGAGCCGTGCATGAGACTTAGAAAATTATAATAACATAAATTTAATATAACAATTACCTATTTTTTATATATTAATATTACTTTTTGCTATAATTAAATTTACTTACGAAAGCTTAACAAAAAAAATAGTGAAAAAATACATGCTATCTTCTCCTCTTAAACACCACCTAACTACGAAGTGTTTCAATGACCGAGTGGCTCTTCAAATGACAAGCTATTGCATACCGAACAACCAAAGAAGTAAGTAGGCTTGGCAAGGGGTTTACCCTCGGGCTCAATCTTAAAAGCAGATCGAGTTTGGACCAACGGTGTGAATACCGTTCTATACCAACCGGTATTTACTTTATTAATCGAAAAATAAAACGGTATTGATTGTGTTTGGTACCGGCCAGAGATACCAGTCGGTATTGCTAGTTTTCGTTCAATGTCAACAAGTACCGTAAATTTGAAAATTAGTAAAGATTAATTTGCAAATTTTAAAAATTTTAATCCTACAGGCACCCCCTTTTTTGTGCGTCTCACCCTCACCCACACCACACATGAAACTTCTTTTCATTTTTTCACTCTCTCTCACTGACTCTCACTTTCACTCATCGCCATTCTCTCTCTCTCTCTTGTTCTCCTCTCCATCTTTGGCGGTGCTACTCCTTCCTGGATGACCATCATCTTCCTCCACGATCCACGCCAGCATCAAAGATCCTCGGCTCCTCCACTCGAAGTCTCGAACACGCCACTATCTTCAACCCTCCTTCACGAGAACTACCGCACCACGTCGTCACCACCACTGAACGTCTAAAGGAGGAGAGAACGTTGCGGCTCGCCCCAGATCTACACCTAAGTCCTTAGCCGACACCTAACCCAAAAACACGAAGCTATGAATTAGTTTTTAGTGTGTTTTTTGAGTTTTCAATTTTTCTGCTAAATTGCATTTTTTATTGTGAATCAGTTAGAACTCGAATGTTGAAACTTGGAATTAAATTTTGTAATTCGGTTGGAACTTCGATTTGTGAATCGATTGAAACTTGGTTTTGCGATTTGCATAAGTTGGGTTGGATATTGGAGTTGAATGATTCACAGTTTTGTTTGGTTTATTTCTGGTTTGGATTTGTGGATTGGGATGTCACGATTAAGAGAAATTTATGTTAAGTTTTATGATAAATGAAATGCAGGACCTAATGTGAATATGTGACGATGTTGATGAATTGAATTGATTCAATTGAAAGTTTGTAGGTTGAAATAACTTAAATTAAAATTTAAAACCGAGAATGTTAAAGTTACAAACTTGCAAAGACTTAAATAATTAATTGTCACATTCTTAAATTTTGTGAAATGGTATTTCATTTTTAGTTTTTAGTTATTGGCTTTAGGTAAATAATTAATTGAGTATAAAATTATACTATTGTAAATTAATAATAATTCGATTATAGTTAATGATAGTATTTAGGTATTGGCTTTGAGTAAATAATTAATTGAGTATAAAATATATTGAATTATTTGGTAATATATATGTGTAGACTATCATAAATATTTATAATAAATAATGTGTGAAAGTAGTGATGTAAATGTGTCTGAAAGGAACTTTTTTTCAAATTGTGAATATGTTGTAGGCTCCATTCAGTTATACTTAGACTGATTAATGGCAATTAAAAATTGTAAAAGCAACTTATATATTTAAGAACCAATGGTGTATATAATATTACGATTTGTTAGAAATGAAAAGAAGATTCAAAGCTTTAAATAAGAAAAAAAAACATTTCCAAAGAAGTTATATCCTTCAACTTAATCCTAATGTTATGAATATATCCTTCAACTTGATCATCGTGTTATGAATAGACATGTATGAACAATTGTATAAGATATTTAATTTATTATTTGGCGATTATGTAAATCATACCCTTCAACTTGATCCTCATGTTTGAATTTTTGAATTGAAATTGTTAGAAATATAAATTGTTTATGTATATTTTGTGATTGTTGGAAATGGAAATTGTTTATGTATGTTTTGTGCAATTATATATGTTGAATAATTAAACTTTTAGTTTTTGACTTATAGTGAATTGTATTCGATAAAATTGAATTGTGTATAATGTGCTCATACAAAATAAGTTATATTATATAAAATAGACATATATATTGTGTAATGAAATTATGTGTTATTTATTTTGATATACGTGTGTTTTGTGATTATTGGACATGGAAATTGTTTTATGCATGTTTGTGATTATTGGAAATGAAAATTGTTGAAAATTATTAGAAATAGAAATTGTTTATATATGTTTTGTGATTGTTATAAATGAAAATTGTTTTATAAAGTTTTGTGATTGTTGAAAATAAAAATTGTTCAAAATGAGAATTGTTTAAATATGTTTTATAATTGTTGGAAATTAAAATTGTTTTATGAATGTTTTGTAATTATTGGAAATGGAAATTGTTGGGAATGAAATTTATTTTATGCATGTTTTGTCATTATTAGAAATGGAAATTGTTGAAAATTGTTGGAAATAGAAATTGTATATATATGTTTTGTGATTGTTGAAAGTGGAAATTATTTATGTATGTTTTGTTTAATTATGTATGTTGAGTAATTGAATTATTAGTTTTTGACTTATAGCGAATTATGTTCGATGAAATTGAATTGTGTATGATGTAATCATACAAAATAAGTTATATTATATAAGATGGACTTATGTATTATGTAATGAAATTATGTGTTATTTATTTTGATATATGCATTCATTTATTTTTATAAATAAATGGAAAAAAGTTCAAATACTCCTTATCAAACCACTTTAGGAAGATACAATGATCCAGCTTGGGCTCATGCAGCATTGGTTCCCGGTACAAGGAATCATACTATTTGCCTGTTTTGTAACAAGCATTTGAAAGGTGAAGGAATCACCCAATTAAAATACTTAGTTGGAGTTAAATGAGATGTGGAACCTTGTAAAAAAGTAAGTCATAATGTGAAATGACAAATGAAAATACTGCATGAAGAATATCAATATGAGAAAGATAGAAGGGAAATGTTGAATTTTGAAATTAGTAATGGAAGTTCGTTTTCTAGTTTCCGTGGTTATTGTGAAAATGTTGAAGGTGGTAGTTGTAGTTAGGCATGGAAATTATGGTTAGACTGGATCTTACTAAGTAAGGTGAAGTTAATAGATGAATGCTTTTAACTATTACAACAATTGTTAGCATTGACGCGACGCAAGATCTCTTAAGCTAACAAATGGAACTTTATAAGTTGTTTTACGGAGATTTTGGAATGCCAATTGCTATTTGACAAAGAGAAAAACTTTCTCTAAGTATTAGTTATTTCCATTTTCTTATTTGTTAAAAATTAATTAACACTTTATTTTGTTTATAATTAACATTTTATTTTGGTAGGATCAATTCGAAAATGATGTTTCATAATTGAAAAGGTTTGCAATTTTGAAACATAAGTCAATGTGTGAGTGCAACAGGCTGTGAATGAAACTGAAACACGTTTGAATTTATCCACTAAAAAAAAGAATAAATTGGAGCATAGAGATTGAATGACTTGGTTTTTATTCGTTACAATTTAAAGTTTCAGGAAATGTATGTTATTATCATTATTAATTTAGATATAATTTTTTATAATTTTCTAATAATTAAATTTTATTGTTTGCTAGGAGTCTTAATAGCACAAGTAGTTCAACTGATATAATTTTCATTAATAATATTGATCTTTTGGTAGATTGGGTTTATGAAGAACTGAATTTGGTAGATGTCAATAACTTGTAAGATAATCTTGGATGGGAAAACATTGACATGTCATTTGGTGTATTAAATTTGAATGATAATGATAATGAAACTCCTCTTAATGATGAGAATTTTGTACTAAATGATAACTGAGATCAGTGCAATTATAGCGGATATCCTCCCGTAGACAATTAAATTTCATTTCAGGTTTTTGTTTTTTTTTTCTTTTTTTAATTTTACTTATATTTAATGTATATGTTAAATTCTATATATGTAATGTAATTGTAAATGTTTTTGTTTCAGGTTTAACTTCTACTTGATTGTTT
>JAOTAY010000004.1:2376638-2388111 GCA_025629805.1 Erythroxylum baracoense
TCTTAGGAGAATCAAATACATATCTAGTTATTATTTCTTCTTCTTTGAATTCCTCTTAAGAAGAGAAGTTATTAAGGATGTTACGTGAACATAAATTGGCTATGGCATGGAATATTGCTAACATAAAGGGCATTAGTCCTTCTAATTGTGTTCACAGGATTTTAATGGAGGAAAACCACAAACTAGTATGGAAAATCATAGGAGACTCAATCCTAACATGAAGAAAGTTGTGTGATCTGAGGTACTTAAGTTACTTGATGCAAGAATTATCTATCCTATTTCTGATAGCTCCTCTTGGTAAGTCCTATAGAGGTGGTACCAAAGAAAGGTGGCATGACCATCATCTCTAATGATAGTAATGAGTTAATTTCCACTAAAGTTGTGACAGGGTGGACGGTTTGTATAGATTATGGGAAATTAAATGCAGCAAATAGAAAAGATCAATTCCCTCCCCCTTTTATTGATCAAATGTTGGAAAGATTAGCGGGGCATGATTATTATTGCTTTTTAAATAGTTATTCGCGGTTTAACCAAATTCCCATAGCCCTAGAGGATCAGGAGAAGACCACCTTCACTTGTCCCTATAGTACATTTGCATACTGTAGGATGCCCTTCGATTTGTGCAATGCTCCTGCCACTTTCCAACACTGTATGATGTCCATATTCTTCGATATGGTGGAGAATATAATAGAGGTATTTATGGATGATTTTTCTATTTTTGGTTCTTCTTTTGATAAATGTTTGTTCAATCTCGAAAAAGTCCTACAAAGATGTGAAGAAACCAACCTTGTGCTAAATTAGAAAAAGTGTCACTTTATGGTACAATACGGGATTGTCTTAGGCCACAAAATTTCAAATAATGGAATAGAGGTGGATCTAGCAAAAATCGAAGTCCTCAATAAATTTTCGTCCCTCAATTTAGTTAAAGCAATAAGGAGTTTTCTTGGGCATACAGGGTTCTATCGCTAATTTATTAAAGATTTTTTCCTAGATTTCTAAACCCTTATGTGCTTTGTTGAAAAAGGAAGTCCCTTTTTGAATCTGCTAATGAATGTCTTGATGCTTTCAACAGGTTGAAAAAGGAACTTACCTTAGCCCCTATAATGGCTGCACCGAATTGGAATCCCCCTTTTGAGCTGATGTGTGATGCTAGTGATTATGCACTTAGGGCTGTCTTATGACAAAAACAGGATAAGAAATTACATGTTATTTATTATGTTAGCAAAGTTCTTAATGATGCTCAAATTTTATGCTACTACAGAGAAAGAATTGCTAGTAGTATTTTTTGCATTTGATAAATTTAGATCTTATCTTGTTGGGTCCAAAGTCATTGTTTACACTGACCATTCTACCTGGAAATATCTGCTTACAAAAAAAGATGCCAAACTAAGGTTGATCAGATGGATTTTACTTCTTTAGGAATTTGTTTTGGAAATTAGAGACAAGAAGGGATTCAAAAATTTAGTGGCTGATCATCTTTCGCGACTTAAGTAAAGTGACAAGATGAGAGCTGAACCAATTAATGATGCCTTTCCTTATGAGAATTTGTGGTCAAGAAAATGTTCCTTGGTTTGTTGATCATGTTAATTTTCTAGTGTGTAACATTATTCATAGTGATTATTCATACCATAAGAGAAGGAAATTCTTATCTGAGGTGAGGAATTACTTTTGGGAAGACCCGTTGCTCTTTAGAAGGTGTGCTGATGGAATAATTAGAAGATCTATACTTAATGAGGAGATGCAGTCAGTACTGTATTATTGCCATGCTTCTCCTCATGGTAGACACCAGGGTGCTAACAAAACAGTAGCAAAGGTTTTACAATATGGGTTTTGTTGGCCTAATCTTTCTAAGTATGTTAAAAATTTTGTTATGACATGTGATAGGTGTCAAAGAACAGGGAACATCGGATAAATGTCAAAGAATAGGGAACATCGATAGGAAGCATGAGATGCCTCAGTCAGGGATTTTAGAGGTTGAAATCTTTGATGTATAGGGTATGGACTTTATGGGACCATTTCCAGTATCCTTTGGAAATGAATATATCCTTGTGGTGGTTAATTATGTATCCAAATGGGTGGAAGCCACAGCTTTGTCAAACAACACTAGAGTTAGTATTGTCAAATTTGTCAAAAAGCACATATTTTCAAGATTTGGTGTTCCAAGAGCTATAATCAGTAACAATGGGGTACACTTTCAGAATCATCAATTTAAATCTCTTTTGGAAAACTATGGGTGCCATTTTAAGTTTGGAACCACTTACCACCCTCAAACCAGTGGGCAAGTTGAGGTGTCTAATAGGAAAATTAAGCAAATTTTGGAGAAAACTGTTAATACCTCAAGAAAGGACTGGGCATTGAAGCTTGATGACACTCTTTGGGCATACAGGACAACATACAAGACTCCCTTAGGCATGTCTCTATACGGATTGAAGCTTGATGACACTCTTTGGGCATACAGGACAACATACAAGACTCCTTTGGGCATGTCTCCATACAGATTAGTCTTTGAGAAATCTTGCCATCTTTCGGTTGAACTTGAGCACAAGGTGTTATGGGCAATCTAGAGGTTGAACTATGATCTAAAAGAAGCTAGACCGAGGAGACTGTTGGAGTTGAATGAACTAGATGAATTTTGCCTAGATGCTTTTGAGAATGCTAGAATATACAAGGAGAGAACTAAGGCTTTCTATGACAAGCATATCCTTTAGCGAGAATTTAAACCTGGTCAAAAAGTTTTTCTATTTAACTCTCATTTAAAATTTTTCTCAGGGAAAATGTGGTCAAGATGGTCTAGACCTTTCATAATGGCCAAAATATACCCACATAGAGCTGTGGAGATTGGAAAGGATGAATAAAAGCCTTTTATGGTCAATGGGCAATGACTCAAGCACTATTTTGAGGGAGAGATGGCTGGATATATTTCCACCATCACATTCCACAATTAATATCATGGTAGCCTAGTCCAACTGAGGACATTAAATTTAGCACTTGTTGGGAGGAAACCTAACGTTTCTAACTCTTTTTTTTATTTTATTAATTTCACTTTTCTTCATATCTTCTTATTCTAGTTTACTGTGTGTTGCATAAGGTTAGTGTTTATGACACATCCCAATGACACCTCCTATTAGCATGAGGAATAGCTTGATCACGACTCATCGATCCAAGAGGTAAGGCCTGTGTCAAGTGTGGGGGAGATAAGTTGCAATGTCTGTTTGTTTCATTTAATACTTTTATACTACTTTCATTCATACATCATGCATATAGTCCTATGGTATCATTGAGTAGTTAGAAGGAGCAAAATAGGAAGTGAATTACGTGAGATGGCACCTATTTTCTAAATTGGGTTTTTAAAGACTGATGGGTGTTTAATTATGAAGAAATTAAAAACATGGGGATCGCAATTGCATTTCAGAGATTGTTGTCCTACCGTACCAGCTGAAAAACATAATGTATTCATTATTTGGGTATTAGCTAGAGATATCGGTCAGTACCGCTAGTTTTTGTTTGGTACCGACTGGTGTCCAAAATACCAACCACATATTAGTCGGTATCATAAATTTGAAAAAAAGTAGGGGCTTATTTGCAATTTTTTAAAATTTAAACCTAAAAAAACACCCCCTATCAGCTGCGTGCCTCACTCTCTCACACCCAAAGCTTCCTTCTTCCCATTTTTTAGTCTCTCTCTCTCTCTCACCAACTCTTTCTTTCACTCACCGCTGTTCTCTCTCTCTCATTCTCCTCCCCATCTCTGGCAGTGTTGCTCCCTCTTCGGCAGTGCTGCTCCTTCCCCGATGACTATCATCATCCTCCCCGATCCACACCAGCATCAAAGATCCTCAGCTCCTCCATACGAAGTCCCAAACATGCCACCGTCTTCAACCCTCCTCCATGAGGACCACCACATCTTGCTGTCACACCACTGAACATATGAAGGAGGAGAGAATGTTACTACTCGCCCCAAATCTACAGCCGAAGCTGTGACCCATCTCCCAACCTGAACACCCAACCCAAAACTCGAAGCTTGTGAATTGGTTTTTGGGTGTGTTTTTTGAGTTTCAATTTTTTCCTAATTAATTGCATTTTTTATTGTGAATCAGTTTAAAATTGGATGTTGAAAGTTCGAATTAAATTTTGTGATTCGAATGGAACTTGGATTTGTGAATTGATTGGAACTTGGTTTTGTGATTTGTGGGTATCTATGTTGGATATTAGAGTTGAATGATTCATGGTTTTGTGATTTAAATATTGGAGTTGAATTGGATTTTGGAGTTGAATGATTGTTCGGTTGATTTATGGTTTAGTTTTGTGGATTGGTTTAAGTTTAATCTATTAAAAGAAATGGAAATGATAAGGCTTTTGATGAATGAAATGGAAGACCTGATGTGAATATATGATGATGTTGATGAATTGAATTGATTCAATTGAAAGTTTATAAGTTGAAACAACCTAAATTAAAATTTTAAAATGAGATTATTAAAGTTGCAAACTTACAAAGACTTAAATAATTAATTGACACATTCTTAAAATTTGTGAAATGGTATTTCATTTTTAGTATTTGGGTACTGGCTTTAGGTAAATAATTAATTGAGTATAAAATTATGCTATCATAAATTAATAATAATTCGGTTGTAGTTAATGATAGTTTATGGGTATTAGCTTTGGGTAAATAATTTATTAAGTATAAAATATGTTGAATTATTTGGTAATATATATCTGTAGGCTATCATAAATATTTATAATAGATAATGTGTGAAAATAGTGATGTAAATGTGTCCAAAAGGAACCTTTTTTTCAAATTGTGAACATGGTGTAGGCTCCAACCATTTATACTTAGATTTATTAATGTCAATTAAAAATCGTAAAAGCAACTTATATATTTAAGAAGCAAATATAGAATGGTGTATATATTTTATATTATGGTTCGCTAGAAATGAAAAGAAGATTCAAAGCTTTGAATAAGAAAAAAAACATTTCCAAAAAAGTTATATCCTTCAACTTGATCCTCATGTTATGAATATTTCCTTCAACTTGATCATTAGCTTATGAATAAATGTGTATGAATAATTGTATAAGATATTTCATTCATTATTTGTCAATTATGTAAATCATATCATACCCTTCAACTTGATCCTCATGTTTGAAACTTTGAATTGAAAATATTCCAAATTGTTGGAAATGGAAATTGTTTATGTATGTTTTGTGGTTGTTGGAAATGGAAATTATTTATGTATGTTTTGTGATTGTTGAAAATGAAAATTGTTTATATATATTTTGTGTAATTATATATGTTGAATAATTGAATTGTTAGTTTTGAATTATAGTGAATTGTATTTGATGAAATTAAATTGTGTATAATGTAATCATATAAAATGATTTACATTATATAAGATGGACATACATATTGTGTAATAAAATCATGTGTTATTAATTTTGATATATGTATATTTTGCGATTTTTGGTAATGGAAATTGTTTTATGAATTTTTTGTGATTATTGGAAATGGAAATTGTTTATGTATGTTTTGTGATTGTTGGAAATTGAAATTATTTTATGAATATTTTGTGATTATTGAAAATGAAAATTATTGAAAATTGTTGGCAATGGAAATTGTTGAAAATTGTTGGAAATGGAAATTATTTTATGAATGTTTTGTGATAATTAGAAATGGAAATTATTTTATGAATGTTTTGTGATAATTGGAAATGGAAATTGTTTATGTATGTTTTTTGATTATTGGAAATAGAAATTGTTTTATGAATATTTTGTGATTATTAGAAATGGGAATTGTTAAAAATTGTTGGAAATGGAAATTATTTATGTATGTTTTGTGATCGATGGAAATGGAAATTGTTTTATGAATTTTTTGTTATTATTGGAAATGAAAATTTTTTAAAATTGTTGGAAATGGAAACTGTTTATGGTGTTTTGTTATTACTAGAAATGGAGATTATTTTATGTATGTTTTGTGATTGTTGAAAATGAAAATTATTTTATGAATGTTTTGTGATTATTGGAAATGGACATTGTTGAAAATTGTTAGAAATGGAAATTGTTTATGCATGTTTTGTGATTGTTGGAAATGAAAATTGTTTTATGAATACTTTGTGATTATTGGAAATGGAAACTATTGAGAATTGTTGAAAATGAAAATTGTTTTATACATGTTTTGTAATTATTGGAAATGGAAATTACAGAAAATTGTTAGAAATGGAAATTGTTTATGTATGTTTTGTGATTGTTGGAAATGAAAATTATTTATGTATGTTTTGTATAATTATATATGTTGAATTGTTAAATTGTTAGTTTTTGACTTATAGTAAATTGTGTTTGATAAAATTGAATTGTATATAATGTAATTATACAAAATAAGTTATATTATATAAGATGGATATGCATATTGTGTAATGACATTTTGTGTTATTTATATATACATTCATTTATTTTTACAGATAAATGGAAAGAAGTTCAAGTACTCTTAATCAATTAACTTTAGGATGATAAAATGATCCAACTTGGACTTATGTTGCATTGATTCCTAGTATGAGGAATCATACTATTTGCTTGTTTTGTACCAAGCATTTGAAAGGTGGAAGAATCACCCGATTAAAGAAACACTTAGCTAAGGTTAAAGGACATGTGAAACCTTGTAAAAAAGTAAGACATAATGTAAAGTGGCAAATGAAAAGATTGCTTGAAGAAGATCAACATGAGAGACATAAAAGGGAAAGGTTGAATTTTGAAATTGGTAATGGAAGTTCAATTTCTAGTTTCCGTGGTGATTCTGCGGAAATGTTGAAGGTGGTAGTGATACTGGTACTGGTAGTGTTCTGTCTCAGGCCCAAGAAGAAGTACCTGAACCTAATGTGAGGAAGAGAAGAAGGCAGGTGATTAGTTTTTTTGCACCACGAACAATTTCTTGAGCCCAACCTTCAATTCGTAGTGCAATATAGTCAAGAGATGCGACTCAAAATGTCGATATGGCAATAGCTAGATGGTGGTATGATACAGGTTCATCATTCAATACTTCTCAGTCATATTATTATCAACCCATGATGGATGCAATAACCTCTTATGGTCCAGGATACAAAGGTACTTTGATTGATGACTTAAGACGTAAACTTTTGAGTTGTTCTGTTTCTGAAATTAGAAGTTATCTATCAGAAAGAAGAGCGAATTGAGCTACTTATGGATGTTCAATCATGTGTGATGGTTGGACAAATAGGAGACAAGAGCCTATTATTAATGTTTTGATCTATTCTACAAACGACTCTATATTTTTGAAATCTATTGATGCATTTAACCTTATTAAGAATACTGAGACTTTGTTTGTAATAATTGATGAAGTTGTGAATGAATTAAAGCCAGAAAACATTGTTTAGTTTATTACTGACAATGATTCCACTTATAAAACGACAGGAAAAAGGTAGCAAAATAAGTATAAGGGGCGGTTGATTCGCATGGGAGAATGATATTAGGAATGAGAATGAATATAGTAAGGAATGAAAATAGATATTATCATTATAATTATGATAGTTAGTTAAGAGGAAGGAATGATTACCATTATCATTGACAGTGGTTGGTTTATAAAAAATATTGAAAAATAAAAATGTATTATATTTTAATTTATTATATTGTAACCAATTAATTAATTAATTAATTAGTAATAATATTTTAATTTATTATATTGTAATTAATTAATAATAATAATTTTTTAATTAATTATATTGCAATTAATTATATTTTAATTAATTATAATGAAATTAAATAATTAATAATAATAATAATTTAATTAATTATATTGTAATTAATTATATTTAAATTAATTAATTAATAATAATATTTTAATTAATTATATTGTAATTAATTATATTTAAATTAATTAATTAATTAAAATATTTTAATTAATTATATTGTAATTAATTATATTGTGATTAATTATTTAATTATATTTTAATTAAATATAATATAATATAATAAATAAATTATATTATTTCAACTAATTATATTTTAATTAATTACAATATTTTAATTAATAAATGAATTATATTTTGATTAATTATATTGTAATTAATTAATTATATTTTAATTAATTATAATGTAATTAATTATATTATTTTAATTAATTATATTATATTATTTTAATTAATTATATTTTAATTAATTAATTAGTTAGTTTTAAAATTTTTTTAAAAAAAAGAGCCACTACTAAGGAATGAGTTTCATTCTTCTACTAAATGAAGGGTCAGGAAGATTCCCTAAAAATGGGATATCAAACTATTGCCCCTATAATGATAATCAACAACTAACCACTCACTTTTCATTCCTTACCAATTAACCCCTTCCCAAACCCATCAACCAAGCACCCCTTAATTCTTTTTTTTTGACTCCTTGTGTTGCCCATTGCATTAACCTAATGTTGGAGAACATAGAGGATCCTAGGTATTTTCCTGTTATTGATGAGACTATGCAGAAAGCTAAAAAGGTGACCAGGTTCATCTATAATTATGCATTGATATTGAATTTAATGATAAAGGAATTCATTATAATGATAGGAATTTGAGTCATTCTACTGTGACAAGATTTGCAACAAATTTCTTATCACTTCAGTCTTTTGTTACAATGAAGAAAGAGTTAAGACAAATATTTATAAGTGATAAGTGGATTGCATCTCAACATGCTAGTTCTAATATTGGAGTGGAGGTTTATAACATTATACTGGAAGATAGAGAATTTTGGTCTCAATGTCAATTTGTTATTTGGGTTTGTGAGCCTTTGGTGAGGGTACTTTGCTTGGCTAATAGTAAAAAAAGCCAACAATGAGTTTTTTTTATGTCATAGAGAGAGCGATGAAAGCAATCAAGGCCAATATAAACCATAGGCCTTCTTTGTACACAATATATCTTTCAATCATTAATGAGAGAAGGGAGAGACAACTTTCTTCTCCGTTTTTTACAGTTGGGGCATTTTTGAATCCTAGTGTCTATTTTTGACTAGATCTTATTAAGCAAGCTGAAGTTAATAGAGGAATGTTTTTAACTATTTCAACAATTTCTAGCATTGATGCTATGCATGACCTCTTAAGCTTACAAATGAAGCTTTATAAGTTGTCTTACGGGGATTTTAGAATGTCGATTGCTATTCGACAAAGAGGAAAACTTTCTCCAGGTATTAGTTGTTTCCTTTTTCTTATTTGTTGAAGTTAATTATCACTTTATTTTGTTTATAACACTACTTTTGTTATCTTATGACTTACTGTTTCTTGGTGTGATCAATTCGGAAATGGTGTTTCAAAATTGGAAAGGTTTGCAATTCGAATTTTAAGTCAATGTGTGAGTGCAATAGGTTGTGAAAGAAACTGGAGAACATTTGAATTTATCTACTCCAAGAAAAGGAATATATTAGAATATAAGAGGTTGAATGACTTCGTTTTTGTTCGTTACAATTTAAAGCTTAAGGAAAAGTATGTTATTATCATTATTAATTTCGATATAATTCTTATAATTTTCTAATAATTAAATTTTATAGTTTACTAGGAGTCTTAATAGCATAAGTAGTTCAACCGACCCAATTTTCATTAATAATATTAATCTTTTGGAGGATTGGGTTTTTGAAGAACCGAATTGGATAGATTGTCAATGACATGAAAGATAATCTTGGATAGGAAAACACTGACATGTCATTGGTATACTAAATTTAAATGATAATGAGGATGAAGCTCCTCTCAATAATGAGGATTTTGTATCAAATAATAACTGGGGTGAGTGTAGTTATAATGGGTATCCTCCCGTAGACGATTGAATTTCGTTTCAGGTTTTTGTTTTTTTTCTCTTTTTTAATTTTACTTATATTTGATGTATATGTTAAATTCTATATATGTAATGTAATTATAAATTTTTTGTTTCAGGTTTAACTTTTACTTGATCGTTTCTTCATCACGAACTCTTGTTGTAAATTGTAATAGTTTGAAGATTAAGGATATTTATTATTCTTTTTATTGAATGTTTTAATGTAATTATTATTTATTATATGATGAAATTGTATTATTGTAATATTTTAAATACTTTGTATTATTCTTAATTTTATATTTGTATGATGATGATTGCATTTTTTATATTAATTGTGGTTATTATTTATATATGAAATATTTAAACAGTATTGTTATTTCATATTAATTGTGATTATTATTTATTATTATGATTTTTTGAGACAAAGTTGATGTAAACTTATAAAGTATACAATATAACTGTAAAATAACCAGTGCATTATTTTGCAAATTTTAAAAAAATTTAGGGATTATTTCATAAATTTAAAAAATTACTCGAAATTAGAGGTGGAAGTTAAGTTCGGGCCAAGCCGGGGTTGGATTTTTTAAACTCCGAGTATGACTTGATCGGAAGCCGAAAAGTTATAAAAAACGATGTTATTCTAAGCAAAATAAAGTTGTTTTCATATTTTAGTTTTTTAAGAAATAAAAAATCAAGCTAAATCTGCTCAAACCATGTGTCGTGGCCTAATCGAGCTTCGGCTTTAAGACACGCAATCGGGACTATCATAACTAACTACATATATTCACAATTATAATTCAACATGGTGATGTTAGTAGATCAATAAGAAGTGTAATAATATAGATGTATAAATAGATAAATCCATTTAGTCAACATCCTAGGGTTGAAAACATAATAAATAGAAGATTTAAATACCTGAGTATTAAAAAACATAAAGAAAATTGATATTATTACTTCATGATTATAAAAAGCAATTAAAAGTATAAACTAATAGATTTTGTTGAAGTTTCATGTATAATTGCTTAAGATTTAATTAAGATGTAATTAATTTCAAGTTTGACCGGACCAATTTAAAGATCGAATAAAAAATATTGAATATTTTTAAAAAGTTAATATTAATCAGTTTCGTAATTCAGTACAATAATTACAATTTACATATAATTTTTTAATTAGCACATCACATATTAGTTAATTATGACCAGAATAATACGATAATTATCGTATTTATTTTGAGAGTAATTATTACAATAGTATTCGATATAAAGAGATAACTTTTACTTATATAATTACAAAAAGGTAAACGTAAGATATAAATATAAATAAAAAAAATTGAATGTGAGTCTATTTATGTAATTTACCAATTAAATTCTAAATTATAATAAAATATTATAATTTTTTATTTGAGTACACTTAAAAGTTGATATTTTGCATCCAAAGATATTTTCTTGTTAATAATATTTATAATTAAAACTTTAAAAATATAATGATACGAATATTTTCCTTCTTTCATTTTATTTTATAGATGGTTAGTGAAATTTTAATCGAGTTGTCGATCACGTCGTCGTCGAGCGTTTTTAACAATTATCAATATTATAAGTGGTCGGGTCGGTTGTGCTGGGCCCGAGCCCAGTCGTAATGACCCACAGGCCGACCGGTCCAATCTTCAAAGATCAGTCTCATACCTATTG
>JAOTAY010000004.1:2407094-2443203 GCA_025629805.1 Erythroxylum baracoense
TCTCTGCATGTTTTGATTGCTTGCTCTAGAGTGAAGTTAGATTGTCTCTGGTTTAGCTTATCTTTGAAATTCTGAGATAAGAGAAGTTCAATGGCGTGTGTTTGTGTAGGTTCCTGGATTTTGCTTTGAAGTTCTCTGCATGTTTTGATTGCTTGCTCTAGAGTGAAGTTAGATTGTCTCTGGTTTAGCTTATCTTTGAAATTCTGAGAAAATAGAAGTTCAATAGAGTGTGTTGTGTAGGTTCCTGGATTTTACTTGTTTGCTTCACGCTGGCAGGTAAAGTTCGACAAAGAGAACCTGGTTGTTCAAATCGCACAAGCATTTTCAGTGTGCGATGTGTGGAAGGGAGTGTATATCAAAAGTTACAGAGCCGAACGGCCACTTCAGGATTATCGTATTCACCGTCTCTTCATTCTTCAAAACTCTCAAGACTTTTTTGTTATTCCGATCCGTGTCCTGGTAATTTCTGGTCTAACGAAGGTCAATGCGGTCATCTTGATTGTCTGAAGTTGGAGAGAACTCGTGCGTCGGTGGAGGGGAATGTTCAAGAAACATCTGGTTGGAGGGAGCATTTTCCGAAGCGTTGGGTCGTTGTGTTGCTCTGTTTTACTGCGTTTTTGCTATGTAACATGGACCGTGTGAGTGCTAGTTTCTAGTTTTTTATTCAATTTCTTTGCTTCACGTTTCAACTCTCTGCATTTTGCAAGTGATAAATGATTTAACTAGTTGGAAGGAGCTGTTAAAATCAAATGTTGAACTTGATATAACCGTCTTCTTTTAGATTGCTTTAGGTTCACGGAATTGTTTGTGAATCTAATACGTTGAATTGTGCAAAATATTATAGCAAATTTATTGAGGACTGAGTTCTTCGCAACTGATATAATTTGTTCCTACCTAAGAATTGAATTGTTGTAAAAACTATCTTTTGAGTTCCATGTGAAAATTAGAATTTCTATTCTTTATGATAGAACAGCAGGAGAATTGGAATTGATACTCCCAATTCTAACTAACTACCAATTCTGAGCTTCCAAAACTCATCCTTCATAAAATAAATGTTTATTTCAAATTTTTCATGTTATATTTTGTTTTCATAGCTCAATCATATGCTAGCTTCAATTTTGTGCTGTAGGTGAATATGAGTATTGCAATACTTCCAATGTCTAAAGAGTTCAACTGGAACAGTGCAACTGTTGGATTAATTCAATCATCATTTTTCTGGGGCTATCTATTGACTCAGGTATGATCTCAGATAGTCATGAATTTTGAGTTTCATCTAGGACTCAATGTTCCAACATAACTTGTTTTTACTGGCCTGTAGATTCTTGGGGGTATCTGGGCAGATAAACTTGGTGGAAAGCTGGTGCTGGGTTTAGGAGTTGTCTGGTGGTCAATTGCTACAGTTTTGACGCCTATTGCTGCTAGAATTGGACTTCCTTTCTTGCTTATGATGCGTGCTTTTATGGGGATTGGCGAGGTCATCTCTTCTGATGACTTTCTAGTTTTGATATGCTTTAAACTTTCCTTTGTTAGTATAAATGTGGCTTGTTCATGTATTTGTTTCATTTTGATAGGCCGTCATAACACTATGAAATGAGAGTAGAATGAGCTTGGACATGTGACAGTCACTCATCTCATTCTCTTTTTTCGTCTAATCTCTCAGTCTCATAATCCTTTTATAGTGTTTCCTATCTTATTTTGTGGAATATTTTGGTTGATCTACTGGCTAACTTTATGTTATGAGGGGATTTATATTGAATTAAAACATTCATGCACTCAAAATGTGGGATATTTTTTCATGGAAAGTGAATTGATTATTATCATCTTCAACTATGGTCCAATTTCCCTATAGGGTGTTGCCATGCCTGCCATGAATAATATCCTTTCCAAGTGGATTCCGGTTTCAGAGAGAAGCAGATCACTTGCCTTGGTTTACAGTGGAATGTATCTTGGTTCTGTTACTGGATTGGCTATTTCTCCCATTCTAATACACAAATTTGGGTGGCCATCTGTATTCTACTCCTTTGGATCCCTTGGAACTATTTGGCTTGCACTGTGGCTGAGAAAGGTAATTTCTTTGTTTTTGATAGTTGTTTTTCATGGCAATAAATCAGAAATTTAAAGTTTGCTTTAACTACAAGATTTGGTAGGATAGTTTTGTTTTGAGTGCGTCTCATGCAATTCAGTTCTTGGGACAAACATAGCTGAACTTATATATTGATAATGTTGAGGATCCGATGAAAGAAATTATCTGCTGCCTCAAAATGTTCGTTGCAGCAATTATTCATTTTATGTCTCCCGAGAACCAAAAACTTAATTTGTGAATGCACAAGATGCGGCGTATTATTGACTTGTGAAAGATCGGATCAAGTAATAAATTATGACCAAAGAAACTCGAATGTGGTTTCTTGTATCTTTGGTTGGTTTATCCCAGGCGCATAGCTCACCAAAGGAAGATCCAGAACTTAGTTCTAAGGAGAAAAATCTCATCTTGAGCGGTAAGGTGGCGAAAGAGCCTGTTTTAGTCATCCCTTGGAAGTTAATATTATCAAAACCTCCTGTTTGGGCTCTCATTATCTCTCACTTCTGCCACAATTGGGGAACCTTTATTCTTTTAACTTGGATGCCTACCTACTACAATCAGGTAATTGAGCTAATCCCACTGCTTTTATTTGATTTCAGTTAAGTTGACAATGAAAACTATTTGTAATAATGTTTCTTCCAAGATCTACTTGTTTCTAGTTTAGTATTGGTCTCATAGTCTTCGTTTCATGCTGCTGCCTTGCTGTGAAGTGGATGCTTGTAAATGGTGATGAATCTTCAATAGTCCACTTTGAATCATGTGATACAAATATTATAATATCTTTTCTGCAAAGTTAACAGAAATGGTTGACAATTTACTCTATGTCAGAGATTTGCCGCGTTAGACCTCTGCTATTTCTTTTATCTGTTGATGCTATTGTTTCATGAAACAAACATATAGCATTGAACTTACTACACATTAGGTTGATAACTTTTATGATCTAAATCATTGGTAGTATTAGAAATTTTAACTACTTGCCCACTAAGCCTTAACAAATCTTAAACTCAGACAACCTATCATTCTCACCTTAATTTTGTTATGGCTATGTTTTTACAAAAATTTATGGAGGGTTAAGTTGTTGTATTTACGTAATTTTCATGATTGTTTTCTCAGGTGTTGGACTTTAATCTCACTGAATCTGGACTATTCTGTGTCTTGCCATGGTTGACCATGGCAATTTTTGCAAACATAGGAGGTTGGATTGCAGACACACTTGTGAGCAAAGGTCTTTCCATTACAACAGTTAGAAAGGCAAGGAGTTATTTCTTTGTGTCTGTTTTGGTCGTTATCATCTTGTTGTTAAGCCAGATAATAGTTCTTCTACCATCTGTATTGTAGATAATGCAATCTATTGGATTTTTGGGCCCAGCCTTCTTTCTTACGCAGTTGAGCCGTGTTACAACTCCTGCTCTGGCCGTACTATGCATGGCTTGCAGTCAGGTTTGTTTGAATACGATATCAATTTCAGAGCCTAAATTGTTTGTTATTTTTCATTCAATAGTTTTTAATTAAATTTATTTCTGGTATAATCTTTTCCAGAATGTTTTTCACATTTATTTTCAAAATCATCTGTTTTCAATCAAGCTATCGCATCTGCTTCTCATCGATGTGTTCTTCATTCACCTTTACGTGTAAAGCTTTTTTTAACGGTTCACTAGTAAACGGGAAATATATTGGATTTTAAATACTTAATTAGACAGATAATGAAACACTCACGTACCTTCTCAAAGGATATGCAAATGCAACAAAAAACAGAACTAAAACATACCAAACATTTCAAAGTACTTTCAAAACTCAAGCAAACAAATATTACATATCATTAGATGTGATTTTATAAACAGAACATATTATACATATTGTGCTTATTATAACACATGCCATAAATTCAAAAGCTAACTTGTATTAAGGTTATTACAAACCATTTACATCAAAATACAATATGTCTCATTATATTTATTACAACTCAAAAACTCATCCAAAACAACTTTCAAGCATATCAAGTCTTTCATTGGCCACCACGGTTGTCTTTTTTTCAGTCCTTAAATTTTCTTATCAAAACTTACATAGAGGCAAAATCACCGTGCTAAGCATAAAGCTTAGTGGGAAATAACTAAACATAATGCATAATGGTGACTGTTTCTAACAATCATTTAACATTCATATATGCAAATTCAAATCTTATCATAACAATCTTTAATTTTTTTATATTACAGAGTAATCCAAATATTATGTCTGAAAAAAAAGATACAAGCAAGTAATGTAGTATATAATGTGTGTCTTTATTACTCTGTAATAATATTTGGATTACTCTGTAATATGAACAATTAAATATTGTTGTGATATGATTTGAATTTGTAAATATGAATGTTAGACGACTGTTAAAAACAGCCGCCATTATGCATTATGTTTAGTTATTCCCACTAAGCTTTATGCTTAGCACGGTAGTTTTGCCTCTGTGTAGGTTCTGATAAGAAGATTTAAGGATTGGCACAAAGACAACCGCAGTGGCCAATGAAAGACTTGATAAGCTTGGAAGTTTTTTTGTTTGAGTTTTTGAGATGTAATAAATGTAATGAGATTTCTGTAGCTAGGGGAAAGCGATAGGACTTTCTCTTATCAGTAGATTCTGGTAGGGGTTTCTCTGTGGGTTGAGATTCTAATGCTCCGGAATGCCCTTATTGCTCCAAACATCATTGGGATACTTGTCGAAGAGCTACAGGTGCTTGTTATCGATGTGGTAGTACTGAGCATTTGATAGCCACTTGTCCTATGAAACAACCTCATACATCACAAGCTAGTAGAGAGGTTTCTCAGGCATCTGCTGGAAATAGAGGTCGTAGAGGCTTGGGACATATTAGACCTAATCAAACTATTAGATCAGAAACTGTTGATCAACCTGGTATGCCATATGTTACAGCTCGAGCTTATGCTTTGAAAGTTCATGAGGATCAGGCACCTGAAGTCATTGCGGGTACTGTTTTTCTCTTTGATTTTGAAATGCATGCTTTGATTAATCCTGGATCCACTCATTCTTATATTTGTGTTGGAGAAATTTTTGATAAAGTGATGCTTTTAGATCAGTTAGAATATGATATTCATGTAACCAGTCCTCTAGGTAGTAGCGTGTTGATTAATCAAGTTTATAGAAATTGTCCTGTTATTATCCAAGGAAGTGATTATGTAGCGGATCTAATTATATTGCCTTTTCATGAATTTAATTTGATTTTGAGTATGGACTGGTTATCCAAGCATCAGGTAGTGGTTGACTGTAGTGCTAAGACAGTTGTGCTTAGGAAACCTGATCAATCTAAAATAGTAATGCACGACATCCGCACTTGTTCTCTAGCCAATGTGGTATCTGCTATATAAGCTTGGAAGTTCCTTAGGAAGGGCTGTGAAGCTTATCTAACTTTTGTGATTGATTCTAAGAAGAAAATGTTAAACTGCAAGACATTCCAGTGGTAAATGAATTTCAAGATGTGTTTTCTAAAAAGAGCTACCCGGACTTCCTCTTGAAAGGGAAGTAAAGTTGTCTATTGAAGTTATGCCTGACACTGTACCTATATCCAGAGCATCGTATAGGATGGCTCGTACTGAATTGAAGGAGTTGAAGGTTCAATTGCAAGAGCTACTGGATAAAGGGTTCATTCAACCCAGTGTCTCACCCTGGGGAGCACTGTTTTGTTTGTTAAGAAGACAATTAGTACTCTCTGGATGTGCATTGATTAGAGTCACCGTGAAGAATAAGTATCTGTTGCCAAAGATAGAAGATCTGTTTGATCAATTGACAGATGCAAGAGCATTTTCAAAGATAGATCTACGATCAGGATACTATCAACTTCAAGTAAAGGATGCAGATGTTTCAAAGACTGCATTCAGGACCCGTTGTGGACATTATGAATTCTTGATAATGTTATTCGTGTTAACTAATGCTCTAACTGCATTCATAGATTTTATGAACAAAGTGTTTAGGCCTTATTTAGACCAATTTGTAGTGGTGCTTGTAGATGATATCTTGGTCTATTCCAAGAATAAACATGATCATGTTGAGCATCTACGGTTTGTGTTACAAACCCTACGAGAAAAGCAGTTTTATGCTAAGCTGAGTAAGTGTGATTTTTGACTTTAAAAGGTATTTTTTCTAAGACATGTTTCTTCTAAAGGGATTAGAGTTGATCAGTAGGATTGAAGCAATTGTTAACTAGAAGCTACCATGGAGTGTGACAAAGGTGAGAAGCAAGTAATGTAGTATATAATGTATATCTTTATTACATTTTTCTTAAATTGAACATATTTACTCTCTTTTGATCAAACTAAATATGCCGCATTTGCATCAATATAGAAGTGAAACATTAAGTCATTACATATTACATAACATAATAGAAATTCCTAATTTACAAACATCCATATCCAATTCACATTATATAAAACCCTTGGAACACATTTGTATTCTTAAGAACACATTCATCTTGAACATACCATACATTTAAACATTAGACACATTATTAAATAATCACACATTCTTCAAGTTATTACCTCAATTAATAGTCCATAACTAGATTAACTTCTACTCAATTAGTCTAATATCATCTTAGTTTACTAAATTGCAGTGATGCCCGAAAGAGTTTTAGAGGAGATTAAGTAGCATTTGGGCAAGGAAAAATTCATGTTTAAGCTAAAGATGGGTGTGATGCACAGGTGTACCCAATTTCTAGTTTTTCTCACGACAAGGTTTCGGGTCAGTTTTGAATGGCCATTCTGACATAGAAATTGAGGTTTCTAGGCAATATGTTTTGCTAAACAAATGTTCCTCTATATCTTAAGTTTCTAACAAAATAAAGTTATTGCAATTTGGTTCATTATTTCCATAGTTATAACCAAAATACTACAGGTTGTTCTCAAACAGGGACAACAACCAATACTCAACTTTAATCCAAATTTCAAAACGCTTAGAGAGAAATAAAATTCTATTCCTTCATGAAAATTGTAGTCATTTGTAAGTAATTTAATCTACAATTAAAATTATCCCATTTGGATATCCAAATTACGATATGAGTAAAATATTGATATTTGTTTAGTGGAACCACTACAATAAACTTACTTCAGTCTTATTATGCAAAAGTAACTCGAAAGACACATGCAAATTAACCAGCAACGTCCCATTTTCATCTTGAGGTTGTGTTGATTATCTAGTATTTTGGAGTTGAATTTAAAGTTAATTAGATAAGGAAATTTTAAACTTGATAGCATGTATTAATGCAAGTTTTATGATAATTGAATTGAAATAAAGTAAGTTATGATGCTGATAATTGGGTGCTGGAAAAATAATTTTGATTTGGTAAATGCTGTTTCGGTTTTAATGTATGTAAGATAGTAAGTTATGTGTTGTCTGATGATTGATTTTTGAACTGGGTTTTTGAGTGTAAGACTCTTGTATTTAGACCTTTTTAAGGAAGTCAAACTCAGGTAAGTTATCTGATGTAGAGTAAGCAAAAGTAGAATAAGCAATCAAAGATAACATGGTTAGAACGGTCCAGAAAGTTTATGTTGGATAATTATGTGATCTGGGAATTACTAGCTTGCCGTATCATGACATCAACACAGTCAGAGATAGTGCTAGTTGAATAACTAGCTATACACTATGCCTCCGTCAAACCATTCGTTGGTGATACTTGGAAGAGAGTTTAAATGGTCGGTATTTAATGATTTCCAGTCATTAACATTGTTAAATAAAGAAAATTTTATTTAAAAGAGATTATATTATTTTTTGTTATTGATGATACTGATGCTTATTTATATCCCTATTTTTTATTGATAAAAAGGAAAGAGTTCTTTACGGTGAAAAGCGCGTTTGAACTTACCTTTGATAAGCATGAATTGCTGCAGGGATCAGATGCGTTCTCTCAGTCTGGGCTTTATTCCAACCATCAAGATATTGGCCCACGTTATGCTGTAAGTTATTGCTATCTTAATTGTGCAAATGATGTTTGAAGTGCTATATATATAGATGACATCTTCTAAAACACCATCAACAACAAACACTAAAAATGAGGGTCTGCAGAGATCTAATAATACGCAGCTTTACATGTATAAAGTTCGTTTCCAAATACATTGCATCTTATTATGACGTAAATTCATACATACTCCCCTGTCAAACAATGTAATTTGTCACATAATTATGCATGATCTCTTGTCATTTGGTGACCCATGAATTGATTTGACCAATATCCTAATTTTTTTACATAAACTCACCATATCATTATAATTATACAACAAATTTTATTTAATAATATTGACTACTTAAAGTCACACAATTGTCGAACTATTGAGTTGATCCTAAATTTTAATGTAATCTATTAGATTTCCAATGCCAGGGAGTTCTGTTAGGACTTTCAAACACCGCGGGAGTGCTAGCCGGTGTACTTGGTACTGCTGCAACTGGATACATTATCCAAAAGGGTAAGCGGTTGGGATTGAATGAAACTTGCTGTTTTTACTCGGTCCTTGGATTTTCTTACTCCACTCACTTCATTGTGGACCCTTTTACTTCTGTTTTCTTTTTAGGTTCTTGGGATGATGTGTTTAAGGTTGCTGTGGCTCTCTACATCATCGGAACATTGGTGTGGAACTTGTTTGCTACAGGGGAGAGAATTCTGGAGTAGAACTATACAAGAGAGTGAAGACAAAACCTACAAGCAAAAGTTTCTATGTATATCCAAGGAGATCGAAGTGATTAACAGATGCAGCAGTGTGGACATAAGGTGTATCCTTGCTGCTGAACAACTGATTACAAGGATAAAAATCCTGGTACTGAGTTAAAATGTTCCTTTCTTACCTTTTAGTAATCAAATAAAGACAGTGTCCTTATAGCATTTGCATGTCTGTTGACATTTGGTACCCGTACAGCATTCAATATCAATGTTAGCCTTTTTAAGACAACTCAGTGCGTACTCAAAAGCCTCACAAAAGCTGTTGCAAGTTCTGCCGACATATAAAAACTTGAAGGACCCATAGTGCATTTGAATGTCTAATAGAAATGGCATTGGATCAGACCATCAACAAATTTGATGAAATGAAATTGTACTTAGCTTTGGCCTAACTTGATTTCATTTTGTGACTTGAAGCGTAGCTTGATCGAGTTTAGGCAATTTAAAACTCGATCAACTCAGGACCAAAAAGTAGAGTTTGTGCTTGTGAAAATAATGGAATAATTAGAAATAAAGATAAAAAAAACAAGATTCAAATATTTTGATGATGCTGTTCTGTTTGAACTGCTTGGAGTCAGATGGGTTCGGATTGACCTCTCTAACCTAAAACAACATCTCAGTAAATTTGTCTTGTGTTCCTTGCCTTTTACCTAGTCCATAAAGAATCACACACAGACTCCCGAGTATCTCGTATCTTTTGGTATCTACTGAATGGTACAACTTTTCCTATAAGTGGACTAGTGTTTTCGTACACAAGGGAAAGAGTTTACCTTACCCTGCTAGAGAATCTTGTTCTTTTAACGTCAGAAGAAACCGTCTATCTATCATTGAACTACTGAGTTGGTAGCCATCACATGATCCTCTTGACTCAAATATAAATAAATATAAAACAATGTCATTTTTAGGCAAGAACAATGGATGAAACTGAATAGTTGGTATAGAGGATCTGAATCCATCCACATCTCCTACCTTTTCAGGTTCACTTAAAATCAGAGTTATAGGATCCGTATTGAACAGGTCGGTATCGACCGGATAATAGTACCGTGGATCTTAATCTTGGTACCGCCGAAAATACTAGCCAATACTAGGATTGTTTGACATACCGAAAAATACTAGACCTATCCGAGAAATTAAAAAATTCAATATTTATTTTATATATAAATAAATATAAAACAATGTCATTTTTAGGCAAGAACAGGGATGAAACTGAATAATTGGTACAAAGGATCTGAAACAATGTCATTTCTAGGCAAGAACTGGGATGAAACTGAATAATTGGTGTAGAGGATCTGAATCCATCCATATAGCCGTCTCATAGGACATTACACCGCCAAATTGGATAGTGTAGAAAAAGAAGATAGGCAAAAGGTAAACACAAATATAGGCATTATTTATACTTCAATATGAGCGTTATTTCCGCAGAAGCCGAAGCTCTTACAACCAATAGAAACAAATAAAAATGAGGATGAGACATGATATAGACAAACGAAGTTTAGAAGTAAAAAAGAAGAAGAAGAATTTATGAAAACTTTTGAATAATTTCACCAAAAATTAAGAAAGCTTATAGTATTCTGCCTGTATATATAAAAAGTCAATGGGCTATGTCTTGAAAGCCCAAGTAGGGCCCAATTGGCTCACAACCACTCACCTTTGCCCTCTCCTCTTCCCAAGTACGCATGTAAGCATCTTCAAGTCTCACATGGATTCAGTCCCACATTCCTTAAATTAACACTCACCAACATCCAAACAAGACCTTAATGTCAACCCCACCTACAGCTTCTCTCTAACGCCGTCACTTCTTCCGTTAACTCCTTGCAAATCCTTCTTCATTCTTGCCACCGTACCCTCCAAGTCTCTCTTATGCACGTTAACCCTCAGCCCGTATTTCATGAACAATGTTAGTGACATCTTCTGCTCCACCTTGTGTCCCTGAACCACCGTGAGACGGTGGCGTAGTAATAGTGCCGTGGCCACCGACTTCATTTGTAGGTATGCCAAGTCCTTACCTAAGCAAATCCTCGGGCCTGCATTGAATGCCACGAACTTGTAAGAGTCGTGTGTTATGAACTTCTTGCCGTCGGATGACAACCACCTCTCTGGTCTATAGTCCATGTAATCATCACCCCACGTAGATTTCATCCTCCCCGTTGAGTATATCGAATACGTCACCGACGACCCCGCCGGAACGAATGTTCCGTCGGGCAAGACGTCGTCGGAGACAACGTGCTTGGAGTCCTCAGGCACGGAAGGGTACAGCCTCAGGGTTTCTGATAATGCTGCTTTGAGATAGATCAAACGGTCGAGTTCTTCAAACACCAAAGGCTCGTCGACCCATTCGGACAGGTCTTCACCGCGTGTCTCGATCAGGGTGGTGCATATTTCGTTTAAGATTTTGTCTTCCACCGAAGGGTTTTGGGTAAGCAACCAAAAGAACCAGCAGAGAGCGACGGAGGAGGTGTCACGTCCGGCGAGAATGAAGTTGAGTGCTACTTGTTGGAGGAAGGTGTCGGAGTAGGATTCTTTCTTCTTCATAAATCTGGAGAGCAAATCGTCATTTGGGTTTCCGTCTTTTTGAAGGTTCGAGAGCTCTAGCTTCCTTGCATTGATAACCTCCGTCAAGTAGTCGTCAAGCTGAATCAAGCTCCGGCTCAAACTGACCTCCATGCCCAACCTCAGCCACTTCCTGAACTTCCAGAAAACCTCAGGCAAAATGAACCTCTGAAGAGAGGCTTCGGTGGCTCTGTCAAAAGCTGAAGCGAATCTGTTCTTCGGCAGCCCGACGGCGCATGTCTGTGGGTCCTTACCAAAGGCCAAGCCGCATATGTTGTCGAAAGTGAGCCGAAGCAACACGTCCTGAAGATCAACCGGCTCGGCATTGGCCTGAGCCGATTCAAGAATTGGGCAAAACCTCAATTTAATGGCTCGGCTAACCCAACGAGCCATGGCTTGGCGAAGAGTCCTGGTGGTGAATTCAAGTGCGGCGGTCTTACGTTGGAACAGCCACGTGTAACCATCGGAGTTGAAGATGCCTTCGCCGAGTAGATCATGAAAGACTCCTTGCCATGTGGGGCCCTTAGGGTAATTGTCGAATCGGGTCTTCAAGATGTGCTCTAGATTTTTCGGGTCGCACGTGACCGTCACGAGCCCTTGTTTCTTGGCCAGAAACGGTATCGCACAGATGCACGTTTGGTACGTGCCGCCGCAGGCGCGTAGATTATCACAGATCCAGTCGTGCATACGATCACGGTTCTTGATCAATCCGGGCAGACTGCCCAATAAAGGCCAGGCACGTGGACCTTTCAACGACCGTGAGATGTAAATAAACCATAGTAGATACACCGCAACCGCCGATAGAAGCAACAAGGCCGTCGATATATCCATAGTTGCAATGTAGAAGAAGAAAAGACACTTTTTGTGTTGATGGGTACTCTGTGACTTACCTCAAAAATGGAGCTTGAAATGCAAAAAGGCTTCAATCTAAGCGAAACCCAGATTGCCCTTTTCTCCAAAGATCATTTCTTTGGGTTTTAATAGCTAAAACAGAGCATTCTTCATGGGAGCAACAATGGTGGAAAGGAGGAGTGAAGTGTATGTGAAATGTGAAGAGAGGAAGTGGTTAGTACAAAAATGGAGAGAGGGGATTTATAGGTGAAATGTAATGGAAGCAATTATTATGGCCAGACTGTTATGTTGAAATAGGACCATCTCTGCCTCTGCTTCTTTCTCTTTCTCTAAGAATGAGATGTAGCACTATAAATGCACTGAGAGGTCGTTGAGACTTTGAAGGCTAGAACTTTGCTGTTTTTTGTTTTCCCTGCAAAAACCATCGTTTAGAGAAAACCATTTTCAGATTAAAGAATCGATCAAGAGTTAATACTTTCCATCTCTTATCTCTCTTTCTACTTCCCTGCATGTGTGTGCACCTAAATTTGTAGGCAAAGGGAGAAGGCTCTTAAATTCAAGCATTGAATGAAGAGAACTTAATGAGATTAGTTGAGGAGCTAAGACAGCAGAAAGAAATAACAAAACAGAGCATAAAAAGAAGAAAACATGGGGTCACAAGGACTAAAACAGAGAGTCTGTTTCAAGTATTTAAGGATCATTTGGCCTATGGTTTCATGAAAATGCATCAGAAACTTCGTTATAAGACAATGAGTCTTTTCTTATTTTTTGCATCATTAAATGAAAAGTGATCTTTTGGGCAATCTAGTTAAGGTTCGGTGAACAACCCTAAAACATATCGATATGGGATTCATTATTTTTCACTGCTCTTACTAATCTTTTATCTTTTTCCCACTCAGAAAATGAGAATATGCACATAAAATAGATATGAGCAGAAATTCCTGTGGTTCTATCACACTACCTTCATCATTGATGATTCATATGATAAAAAAAGTGTGCCTGCTCAGTGACTCTGGTGTAGATACAAAGTCAAATCTACCTTGTGTAAGTTCCTCACCTGAACCCTAAAAACAGGTGGCCTTCCCAGTCTGCAACTCTGCATGTCAACTCCAAATTTTGATCTCTGAATATTCCTCTCTTTAATCATTCATGTTTTACCATTTCTTCTTGAGATAGAATATACATCATGGTAATCTTTTGTCCATTTTAACTTTCACAATGTAATGTATGGAAATGGAAATCAAAAGCATAGTGGCCTAAGTCATCATAAATAAACATACATTAAAGAGCTGTTGACCTATCTTTCTATTTTTGATGAACCTTTTATGTAGCTGAATTGCTTGAGATAAAGCACATAAACAGAGGATTCTAGAGGGGAGGCAAATATACCTATGCTATGCATTGACATTTATCAGCAGAATTAACCATTTGAAGCAAAATCCTTCTAATACCCTGAAAGACTCAGGGGGACTCCTCAAAGTGCTTTCAGGGGTCTCAAACTCCAATGTCATAGGCTCTGTATAACTTTATGTGAAAGGCAAAATACAAGAATTGCCGCTTAACAATTTTTTAAATTTATAATTTAATCTTTACCGGTATTTATAATATTACGTTATATCTTAATATTTTCAAAATTGTACGATAGTACCCCGTATTTTAATTGAGTTAATATAATTTTTACCTTAATATTTTATAAAAGTTTTAAATAAGTTTATATCGTTATTTATGTTTCCACTCTCATAATGCAATGAATATTAATTTAATAACGTTGTAGTGTGTAACGAGTACTAATTTAGTAACGTTCGAGTATAAAGTAATACTAAACATTACGACAAAAATTTAAATTTTTTGTGTAATGTTAATGTACAAATCACATCTTTAGTTTATATATAAAGTTTAAGCAATGCTTGCCATTAGAATATATTATTGAGTATTTGAATTGAATATTATAATTAAATTATGTAATATGCAAATTATCATATGTATCTAAAAGTATACTCATTATTAAAAAAATAACAACTAAAATACTCAAGGTATGGCGTGAGTGGTAGCTATCCTTGTCCCTTAATCATGCGGTGTGGAGTTCCATTCTCACTCATGGGTATGGAGCAACACTTGTGGCCAACGGCCTAACCTCCCATCTAGGAACTCCGTTGTCGTGATAGATTAGTCACTGCTGTCGGCGGTGGATACCCGAATTCACCCCAAAAAAATTAACAACTAAAAAATTCAAATTCTATTAATTTTGCAGACAGTTGGAGACATTCAAAGAGTAAACTAGTTGATGATTTTATAATTGCATCACAATATGTTGGTTGGGAGGTTAATATCAAACTAAAAAATGTGTCGAAAGCAGCTTGAATATTATTTTCTTGCCCTTTGCACGAAGCAATTGATGGTTGGATACCACCTTCGTAGCCCACAGGTTCGTACGAGGCAGACATGGGAGTCTTGTGGAGGTTTGACTTTGTGTGTTTCTGATCGAATAGATTAAGAACTTCCTAGAGATTGGTACACTCGAAGTTGACTCTTTCCTTGCCAACCAAATAAATATGAATCAACGATCATGGACGTTAGACGTAGAAGTCTCAACCATAAAACTATTAACTTTCCTTTCCATAATAAGTTTGCTATATCACAAAAATCAGGAGTTCTGTGGCATTCCCAAGAGATTCTGTTCCTATATTAAGCATTAACTAAAGACTTATGACTGGTGTTTTCCAATGAGTTAGAACCATCAAACCAATGTACCATGAGCGTCTTCCTGGTCACAGGTATGAAAAAGAGGTAATTTAGGTGGACGGCTTAATTGGATTTGACCTGAAATGGGTGGTTAATTTAGGTGGACGTTGGCTATGATTTAAACCACCATGACTCCTGCAAAAGTAATAGCTAACACTTGTTGATTTGGACACCTATGCTTGGGATACAATTAATGTCCAATCTTGGTACTAAATAAAGATTTGAGTGCATATAATATCCTCAATCACTTGCACTAATTAAAATTTGAGTATTTCTAATAATCTCAATCTTGTACTCTAAATTAATATTTTAAAAATTGAACTAGAAATTAAATCGGTAAAACAAAAAATTTTAAAGTTAAACTAATATTATAAAATAAATTTGAAGAATTTAAAACAAGGTTAAAAAAACTATCATTTTCTATAGAAGCAATTAAAATTAAAATTTAATTGAAGAATAAGACTACTAAATAAAAATTAATTGGCTTATAAAATTTAATTAATTTATAAAAATTTAAATTGGTTAGTCTTTAATTAAAAATTATTTAAATAAACAAATTAAAAATCGGATAGGAAGTGTTTTAATAAGACTCTATTTGGTAATCAGCATATTACATTAACTGTTAGCCGATTATATCAGTTGATTTGACAAGTAAATAACATTAGCTATTTATTAAAGATATTTGGTAAAATTAGTTTTTATTAATTGTTTAAATATAAAATGATTTACGAGGGCATAATTTAAAAAAAGAATATATAAAGTCATGATTAGATATTTAATTTTACAAAAATTAAGTTTTTAACTCTAATAAAAAAACATAGAACTTTTTTTAAAAATTGTCACCTAGTATTTTTTTATTTTGTAACCAGAAAACTTATTTTATTAGTAAAAAAAATATTGTCATTAGCATAAAAACTTACTTCATTGTAAAATTTTTTGTCAATGTAGAATATATGCATAATTTTTAGTTTAAATTATTCATAATATCACTATAGCATAATTACCATAATTCAAAAATTATGAAAGGAGGGTATAATTGATTTTTTACCTATTAATTTTTGGCTGAACATCAAAAACGCTCCTTTTATAGTGCTTTTCTAAATCAGCTTGTTGGAGTTAAATAAGCCAACCAATCAGCAATTCACTAAATACATTTATTAGCATTTTAAGATGGTCAAGTAGTTAACTTGTATCAATCAATTAAAAAACAGCAAATAAGTTGTTTGTCAAACGAGTTCTAAGTCATTTAGGGAGTTAATGAATTAAAGTTAAATGAAAAGATTAATTCTAAGTAATCACTGAAAATATATTACAATACTTTAAGACATTCTTACAAAAACTCGAATTTAAAACCTCCTACATTAAAAGACAATTGAAAATTCTCCATGAAGAAGTTAAATCTAAAATTCTTGAAAAATTGGTTCGTGTACGGAATGAGAATCCGAGAAAAATGAAATCAAATTTTCTGTTTTAATTATGGTGTTCTTTTTATGATCTGTTAAATTTCATCAACACATTTACGTGAACTCTATATAAATGTATAAATAAGATTTAATAGAATAAAATTGTAACAGGTTAATTAAGATTTGAAGTGCAAGAAAACCTAGACTGCTAGACAACTGTTTACGGAAGCTAATCGTACATGGGAATAGAAAGCACATTTTGACAACAGGAGCAACCACTTATCAGATAATTATGTGAAAGCAAGCAACTTACAACAACAAGACGTCATCGTCAAAAAACCAACTTCACATTTAATATTCCAACTCTGTTTACGAAGTAAAACTGTTATAACTTCCTACTCAATGTTTTGAAAATTTGAAAGATATTTAAATTGATAAGATAAGAGTTATTATAAAATTTAAAAATTTATCAAAACTGAAAATTTTAAATATAATTAAAAGAAATTTATATGGGTCATTTAAAAATTATTTCTTTATTAATAAAGAATAAGATTACGTAAGATTGAGCCTTTCTCCATACTAAGATTTTACTAGGTGTTGTTATTATTATTGTTGTAAATATAATTAAAAGAGACTGACTTTATATTAAATTTTAATTAAAAAGAAAGAATGTTAAATAAGAACCAATTATTCTATTTAGCTTATAATGATCAATTAGTTTATAAAATTGATATAATTAATTAATAAACTAATCAACTTTTAATAATAAAATTATTAAAAAAATTCAAAAAAATTAAAAACGGTTCATCTATTCAAAAATTTTACAGCTAAACAAAACAAACTAATTTAATTTTTTTAGTCATTGATAAGAGCATACAAAGATTACACAATTTTTCTATTCAATGCTTCCAAGTTATTGACTTCATGACATTCAAAGGATGAAAATGAAAGAAACAGATTTGTTTAAAAAATAATAAACATTTTCTAGTTAATATTTATTTTAATTTTCTGTCTCTCCCGTGACTATTCTTACGAAACACATAAAATGGCATAATTATTATTTCCTTGAAGGTCTATATCATTAGGCAATTTAGGTTGGCAGAGATGAGTTCAATAATTTCACAACGGAGAAAATATACGGAAAGAAAACGAAAGGTGACGGAACAAGCAGGTGCATGAGTCAACAAAATGCATTAATTTCGGTGACAAACTGCTGAACTACTGCTCTTTTAAGTCTCAAGCTTTGTAACCATCTGCTTAAATTCTCCCAAGTGTTAGTAACTACTTAGTGTTTAGGCACATGGTTGGCACTTGTTTCCCAACACGTCCGTCGATCACTAGTTTCTGTCGGTGACCAACTTCGGTTGCCAACACTAATTTCCAGTGAAATAAAGTTGGATGCATACCCGAGTAACCCAATTTTCCAAGTTCATTTAGGATCACTTTCCTCACAAGCTATGAACAATATTCCAAAGGATACAAGTAGAAAACCATCGAAGGCAAAAGAATCATATGTGAAAAAGAATGAGTAACTAATGCTAAATATTTAAGTTTTAAGCGAAGGAAATAAGAGAAAAAGTAATCTGTTTTGTTTGTTGTCCACAAAAATGTCATTCGCTTAATATTTTAAAGGAAGCCATTGAAGTTGCATCCAAGGATTATAGGGCCTGACATAGCTGTTAATACGATTGTTGCTTTTCAATCGTCTTTTCTTATTGGTTATTCCTTTCTAGCCAAAAGAATTATTTGGTTGGATGAAAGTTGTCCATAGTGCTTATACTTGCGAACTGTGAGTCTGTGTCAGTGAGCAAGACTTTCCCTGTCCGTACTATTTCTTTTGACACAACCAGTCACTCATGCCTAGACCAAATCTGAGTGTTCCACTCCACCAAGGACCAATGAGTATTTAACACGGTGCAAACTCCTTTGATTAAAATTTAGAGAAGCCCCTTACGTCTACTCGGTTGAAACATCCAGACCCCATTTCTGGCTAGTAGTAAAGCACTGCAGAATGGGTAGGGATATTTGAACCAGGTTTATGAATCAGAGAGTTCAGAGAACAAAACAGATGTTGCGCATGTGGCAACATTTGACTCGAACCTGATGTTTAGGAGGATTTAGAGCATAACTATGTTCATGAGTGAAGTTGACTGAAACAATACAACCCACTAAATTCCTAAATCTGACCCAAAAATAAGGGATATGGGATAATGAAATACTGCACTGTCTACAGATGGATGGCTATTGGACATCCTGAGACGTATGTTGATCACTAGGTAAATTAGTATTTCCACAACATACAGCTGACTAATCCCATCACACTAATATTTTTATCCAGCAGTTTCGTGGAGACGATGCTATCATGACAGATCATTAATGAGGCATGTTTTGAAGCATTCAAATGCATGGGGGGTGAATGGGTGATTGAACCTTGATTCCCCAATCACATGTTATCTGCGGTACAAGTAGTTGGCCAGAGGAAACTTCAGGCTCCTAGCTACCTGCAATCCATTTATTAACAACTAAGGTATGCCATATCTTTCAGAAAAAGAAAAAAAAAGAACTAATGTCTAATGTATGTCATATTTAATATCTTCACAATTTTCTTACAAGACTTTGATATGGAAGGCTTGAAAGGTTACCTTTAGAGCCATATCCTCGGATACTGTGGACCGATAACGAGTCGCACTCTCTAAAGGGCAACTTCCTCCTTTAATGATGAAGTTAGCATTACACAGACTAGACAGTTGCAACAAAACATCAGACATAAGCCCACGACCCCTTCCAACTTTGAGCAAATCATTCGCATGTTCCTCTTCATCAAGATAACCATCCAGAACGGATGTTATACAATGAAATATAGCTAATAACCGCTCTAGCGGGAACGTACCAGGTCCTTTTAGTAATGATTCCTGTTCTGCAACTTCCTTCTGCTCCATTGATTTTTCTGAGGCCCTAAGGAAGAACCAGTGATCAGATGATGGCAAAACAAAAAATGGTAATTGCATAAACTTCTTAACAAAGATACTAGAAAGAGCACAGGCCTATTCATCTGAACTATGAAGAAATTTGCATATAAACTTCAACAAGCAAAAAGCTACAGGGAATTAAATAAAAATCACATGTCAACTACTAGTTTATACTGTAAAAGCAGTTACTTCCTCTTTCTCTTTCTGCTTTCAGAACCCCCAGTTGAGTCAAACAGGGATGCATCAAGTGTAGCTGGGTTTCTTGATGCAAGGAATGCTGAAATAAGAAGATACTTTGCAGATGTAGACATGTGAAAATCCATTTCAGCAAATTCCTGGTTACCCTCTAATTTTCTTGTGCTGCCTTTCTGCATTGTTTCTCTGCTGGGTTCAACTTCAAGGAAAGGCTCAGACAGAATCCACAATATCTCATTCAAAGAAGTGGCAATATGTGGCTGAAAATGACTAAACAACTTTCTTTTCATCTCTTCATTAGGTACAGATGTCAAATCACTTAAGGGCTCACAATACTTCTGAAATAAGGATGAAAATGCAGCTGATAGTTCATCCACTCGTCTTGTGATTCTACAAAAAGGTCTCAATACAATACTGTCGAGAAGCAGAGCAAAGCAATCACTGACCAGAGAACATAAAGCAAACAGTGGCAGATAAGTATATATAAGAAGGATATTCTGGTCTTACTCAAGGAAGGAAGAATATAGCTTTCTATTTGATTGGCTTCTCAAGAAGATTTGCCGAAGATCTTCTTCAGTGTACTCAGGAAAATATACGGGAATAGGCTCTAGATACCCAATATTTGAATAGTATGTATCCGGCGAAGTATTGCTAATAAATATGAAGCCCACTTCTGGCATCTTCAGAATATTAGAGAGGTTAAATAAAAAAGGCAATATACAGGAACTCTTATCCCACTCACGAACAAGCTCCAAATTATCAAATATCAGATACAGAATACTTCCGTTTGGCCCTGCATCCAACCTACTTCCACCTAATTCCCCAAAATTCCCCTTGAGAGAGTTGGTGACATTGGCCAAGGCTTCACGAAGAAGGTTGACAAAGTCAGAGGGCTTTTCACAGCGTTTCGCACTTGAATAACCATTTGCTGCGTTCTTTTTGTGAAGTAACAACTGATTTAAAATGCACTCAAACAAAATCCGTGGACTGTAACAGGTTCGGCAGCTTGCATACACGAAAGGACTATTAAGATGCCTAAAGATTTGGAGAACAACACTGGTTTTTCCAGTAGAAGCACCTCCATAAATGAATTGCGGAAGCATGGGACAATCCTGAGGACCTAAAATGCGCATGATCTCCTTAATCTGAATGTGTCTACCAGGAAAACTGGACAGCAGATCATTGAAACTAAGTTTGTCTCCTCCAAACACAAGGTCATTGATAGTTGGAGAATAAGTTACAGCGTTCTTCTTTATTTCAGTCTCGTTGCTTTTAACAGTAGCTGAAGAAGAAGACCTCGTGGTTCTTCTTATCAGTGGGCTATCTTCTTCTTTACTCATTTATTCAAATTTGTACAAAATCCATGTGTCTCCTACTGGTAAAAACAATACGAAACGAAACTTAGCAACAAACTTAAAACATAGACCAAATCTCTATGCTACATATAGTAGGTCAAAATGGGAAGGCAATCACTCAAGCTTGTGAACTGAACTAAGCGTATAAGTTAAAAACAGCAAAATTACAATGACAAAAGCAAAGATACGACCCTATCATATGGAAACAGCAACACTGAGAAGACAACCGAGAATCTTAAAAGGAATGGACTTATTGATCTTTTTTTACTGATTCTGCATTTTCTCAGCAGCCAAACAGTAGGATAGGATTGAAGATTTTGAGATTTTACCTGATGAAATACCAAGTAGAACAAAATTGACGGAGATTGGAGAGGAACGGATTCTTGAGAATCAAAAACCTAAATTGGGTTCTTGGTGTGAAATGTTAATTTTCTGTAAATAAATTAAGAAAAATGTTTTTGGAGAGGAAGGAGAGGGAGATTGCGATGATTTCCCGCCCAAGGAGTTATTATCTGGTGAGCTAACGTGCAGGAAACAATATCCTACATCTGCCATGCCCGATTAAAGGACGCATGATCTTCTGTTCCGAAATCTGCTGTGCCCTTTGTTCCGGTCGGTCTAATTTTTATGGACTCTATTTGTTGAATAGATAGATTGTTATAAAATAGAGTAATGAAAACAGATGATCTGGTACTCAATTACAGGTACTTGTCCCGGACTGTACCGAAGCTGTTGACCTTATAGTTAACCACTTTGTGTTTTATTCTTTGATATGTTATGCTCTTTCTATTTTAAATATGGACATATTACTCTCTTTGACCACTAATTAAAAGAGTTTAAGATTTTAAAAAGACTTTTATACCTCTATATTAAGATGATATCACTACAATTGTACGTATTGTATTTTTGGATAAAAATACTCTTTTAGTCTTTTATTGACTAAAATACATTGACTTTATTTCATTATGCTCTCTATTTTAAAAAAAATTATTTTAAGCATGAGTTACATTTTATTTGTTAATAAATAAATAAAAATTATTAAAAATATCATTGTTTTCACAACTGTATTTTGTCATTAATTTATGAAAAAATTTAAAAACAAAACTTTATTTATGAAACAAAATTAAAAAAAACTCAGGTAGTTTGGACAGCTCAGTTTTTTAGGGCCATGAGGATAGACTGAAGATAACAATAAAAAGTAATGGATAAAAAAGTCTTTTTGAATTTTAAACTCTTTTAACTAATAGTCAAATAAGATAATAATTTTATTTTTAAAATAGAAGGGAGCATAGCGTGCCAAAAAGTAAAACATAAGGGGGTTAAACATATTTTTGCCTAATTAATTTTGGCTTTTGAAAAGAAATTCTTTTAATAATATTTCAAATTAAATAGTTTTTATGCCAATAGGAATCAACGGAGGATGCTTTGGGTTTACAAGAATAATTATCTTGAAATTAGAAAAATATATGAATTTATCCTTTAAATTTGTATAAAATTTTAAGTACTACCTTAACTTTTAGATATTAATAAATTTAACTGGTAAAGAAAATTTAATAATAAAATTCTAAAAGGTTCCTTATACATTATAAATAAATTATTAAACTACTAAATTTTGTTTCAATAAAACTTATTTTAAAATTTACTCAAATCAAACTTATTTTATTATAATATTAATAATTTATAATTATTAGAATAATTGACTTATTTAAATTTTTATAAAAGAATTGAAGATAACTTTGATGTTTAATTAAAGTTTTAAACATGAAGTGAAACCGATAAGACAAAAAGTTTAATGTTTAAAAGTTCAATCAATATTACCGTTATTAAAGATTAAATAAAATTAAAGAGTTTATAATGTCTTGAAAGAAATAGTTCCTTACCTATCAAAAAATTCCAAATTTAATTTAAAATTTTATTAAATAAAAATTAATTTATTATTTTTAATTTTTAAAATTTTATTAATTTAAAAAATTGATTAATTAATAAATTTTAACAACAAAAGTTATTAAAATAAATCAAAACAGAAAATTAAAAACTAAACTAAAAAGTTGAAATAATTCAAAATTTTTACCATTTAACAACCAAAATTGCTTGTTTTTTTAAATCATTGCGTTAAATTGCAACGAACTATGTGCACCAAAAGAATCCAAAAGTCATAATTTTTAAATTTAAAACCGAATTCAAGTGGCGTTTAAGTTGTGCTTCCTTATTCTTATATTGTACGTTTTACATTAAAACCAGTTATAAATGAAAGGCCAGTTATAATCATAACTCTAGTTGTATCTACATGTTCGGTTCATACTTAGCCAATAAACCAACACAATCACAGACACATAAAAGTAATATAAAATTTTCAACATGCACGCTATGCTATGAATATTTGTTACAAAAGAAACATATCAACGCACAGCAAAATGCCATACTTTTTCGTCATCATCTTAGATGTCACTCGAGGAACTTCGCCTGATCAGTGAACCACGTCGATGGCCACCTACAATTACTTCCTTGAGTCGATAAACAGGCCACATTACCCTGCTACTAATCTGCAAGAAAACAAAAATATATCAAAACAAGAACATTCGGAACGATCTGTAAAATATAACCTAGCAGTACAGTGAATAGGATAAAGGAACCCCAATCGGGAAGTGAAATAAAATATGAAACCGAAAGCTTTTTAGTATCAGGAGGAGCTGAGGCTCTGACCGCATGCCTATTAAATAATGAGCTGACGACCCATAGGCAGTCTGTGAAGAAAATTCTACAGAATTCATTCTCACCACATATAAGATTGCAATTCTAGATTCAGAGAAACCTTTGACATTCTAACAACCATCTATGAATTAACTTTTCTGGATAGAGTAATAGCAAATATCAAGAGAAACCACTTCATTCTAAGTTTCTCTAAATTCTCCATTTCTCAATCAGCTTTTCTCCACAAAATATTTCCAGATATCTACACTCTAAGTAGCTCAAATGAATTATGTGTAAAGAATCTCAAGTCGGCGTCCTTCCCATTATAATTAATATAAATCAAATGTACTAATCAGAAGAATATTCTGCAGAAAAAAAAGCATTCAGAAAATAACTATGATGAATAGGTACCTGGCTGTTGATATTGGCCTGCCACTTTAGCCGCAAAACCTGCCACCTTTCCTGTTGCCATTGTTGGCCAATAATTACAAGGCCCATCACTGCTGCCGCAACGAAAATGGACCAAAATGCATCAGCATCTTTTGCATGAGAATACAATGAAGCTGCCTTTCGCTTCCACCAAGCATCGTTTGGTGTACTGGATCCATCATATCTATCATCTTTAGTAGATTTGGCAATACAAGAACTATCCACGGGAAAATCTTGGCTCAGCTCAGAAGGTTCATTAACTTCTGGAATACCCAAGTTCTCACCAAATGTTGTTGATCCACCTAGACCTGCCTCATCATGAAAAGAATCAAATGCCGATGTACTGTACACGCTCTGTTCCTTGCCACTCAGAATTGAGTGTTGCAGATTTGCACTTTCTTCGAACTCTTTACCAGATTTGGACACCCTGTTTCCCTTCTCATCAAAAAGTGGTATCCCTGGAAACTCCTCAGACACATTCAAACCCTTCAATGCCCAATTCTCTTCCTCCTTCCCACAAGATCTACCCCCCGTTTGCACACTGACTTCAAATGATAGATTTTTCCCCGCAGATTCATCAACAATCTCACTACTATCAGGCTCCAAAGGCAAATTCTCATCCTGGTTGGGTGGAAATACAAAGTCTGCTTCATCCTCTCTGTTTGTATTGTCCTTAACATCATCTTTCACTACAATTTCTTTCGGACCAGGAGCAGCAGCATACGTAGATGCAGTGAGTTGTATAACTTCCCACTCATTCACAATAGGAATGCTCTCCTCTCCTTCATCTTTCTCTGCCATCCTACAGGTAATAAAACATTAAGATTTTTCATATTAATTCCCTCCTAAAGCAATAACAACAACAAACTGCCGAATTATGTTTAACACCATTGAATTTTGCAACTTATAGAATAATAACATCATCACAAAAGCAGAAAAATCAATCACCTAACCTACTATCACTTGAATCAAGAACAGACTATTTTCATCTAATTTACTAAATTCTAAACTGAAAACCCAAAAGTAAATAGCTTCAATCTAGAACCGGTGTCTAAAAAAGTCATAAATATATAATTTCCAAACTATCAACACCGAATTACAATCATGATTCTCCTATCCAAAATCCACAAAACACTTCACGAACAATCAATCATTCAGTTATGTTCTCTTATCCAAGTGTATCCAATAAATATTTTCTAGAAAACAAGGAAATCAATCATTGAAAATGATTTAACATTATCATCCATCAACAAGATCAAAAACAAAAGGGCTTAGATCTTTAGAGAAACCTACCTACACAAGCGTAACCGAACACGATCTTCGTTGAGAACGGTGACGTTTCCAGGAGGTTTGCGAACTGTCTCGAGAATTACAGAGAGAAATGGAATTTATACCAGGATTTCTCGGCCGAGGTAACGGAGTGACCTGCAGGACCGGTAGTTTCGTTGTCAAAACATGGGGCTCCACCGGTTACAGTGGGTAAACGCGTTGTTTTGTTCGATGATATCTTTCTCCGTACTACTGGCTCCTGGGCTCCTAAACCGGTAAAATTCGGAGGAAGATGTTAAGCCGTAAGCGTTGGCGTGTGAATTGGCTTGATAATGCGTCCACGTTGTAATTGAAATTGATGACTTTTAATTCTTTTTAGAAATAGTTGGCTAGTGTTTGAAAAGTAAAAATTATAATATATTTTATATCCTATTTTATATTATTTATATAACTCATTTGAGTTAAATTATTGTATTTTTTTATTAATTATTTAAGCTATTTAATTTTATATTTTATATTTAAAAATAGTTTAAAATATACTAAATATTTTTTGGTAAGATTGGTGGATTATAAGAAAGGTAGAAGAAAATCTAATTTAAAAGGAAAATCCAAAACAAAGGCCAGTAGAAAAATCACAAACAAACAGTCGAATAGAAGAAAAACGACAGCAGAAAAACTCCATCGACAGAAGAATAAAATGCACGATAAAGGAAAGGCAAAACTCACAAAAGGGGAAAGCAAAGCGCACAAATAATAACCAAGAAGAAAACAAAATGACACAGCAGAGGAACAACACAAAACGCAAAGTAACAGCAACCAGAGAAAAATTCTAGAGCAAAACGACATAACAAGAAGCAAAAACCAAGGTTTTAAAAATTGGACCGGACCGGACCGGTCCGACTAGAAAAAGTTTGAATCGGCCAGTGATCCAGTTCGGTTTCACCTAATAACCTCTCTGAATTAAAACCGACCGGTTTATCAGTGAACATGTCGGTTTTTGTAGAACCGGTTCAACCAATCTTGTCAAAACTGCAGATATACATAACAAACGTCTCCAGCCATCACCAACTCACGTCTGATACTATGTCCCGGAAAAAGAAAATAAGTTCTCCAGCCACTGCCAACCACCAGCAGTCTTCAGCAAGCCACCGGACAGTTACCTCACTAATCGCCGTTGGCGACGTCACCGTCGCCGCAACGGACTACATCAACGGACTCAAAGTCACCTGACCTACGCAACCCAACAATCGGTTTTGCCATTGGATCAATGAGCAATACACAAAAGAGGATCGAAATTTTCGGTTCATCTCTACCTTCCACCGCCGCCATCTCTGCAATCTCCACCATTCCCAGCAACACCACCACCGCAATTAACACTAACCCCACCGCCAACATCACTGTATCCCTTCCCCCATCCACCGCACCGGCCACGACAACCTCTACCATATCCACCACCGCACCCATCATCGTACCCGCACCATCTCCCATCCCACGCATCACCACAACACAACCACAAAAACACACAATAAACCTTACCCACGTCATCACCGGAGACAGAAATGGAGCAAGCACCATCGGAGACATCCCAGCGACACTGCCACCAAGTCCTCACACTTGATCCGTAACATCCGAGCCAGACCCACAGCAGGAAGGGGATCTACAACCTGTGAGGCGTGCTCATCCAACGGTCCCTTCAGCACCGTCGTTTTGCCATGTAAGCATATTATAGGATTGAGGGTTTGATATAAGTCACGAATAACAATTTGAAGACATTAAATAGTATTGATTGCAAGCTTCTTGTTTGATTCCATCATAATAGTTGCGGTGGTAGTTTTTGTACATCAAAGTTCCATGTATGGCAGGCTGTGATCTTTTTTATGTTTCCTCTTCAGGACAATGTGTTTTCCACTGTCATGGCATCTATGTAATACAGGGCCTTGGCTGAAAGTGCTCAAAATGCTTTCTATAAGCTCAGCAATACCAGAGCACAGGTTCAAGCTTATGTCTTTGATGGTACGACACTTAGCTCTTATTGAAATTCCTAAAATTTGTAGATAGTTGTCACTCTTATCTTCATTGGAACAGTCAATTTAAAGGAAATATAATCAAAATTTCCAAGTGGGAAAATATTGAATATCTTGATCTCAGCCAAAACCAGCTGACAGGGCCATTTAGTTTTTTGTAACAATTAGAAATACTTGGTTTAAGTTTTCTGTAATATTTAGAACTCTATTTCATATCAATTTAGACTCATATTTATTCATTATTAGTTCATTATATCATAATAGACGTTGGTGTTTTTTTATTTTTACTTATTCTTATAAATTTTACTTCTTATTTATTATATATCGGTTTTATAGTGGTTCACTACCGATTGAACCTCTAAACCTTAAACATTTATTTCGACCAGTCCGGTTTTTAAAACATTGTCAAAAACTAAAACGCAACTACCAAACATAGAGCAAAACGACAAAATGCAAAAGAAAAAAGGAAACAGCGTAAAAGAGCATAACGCAGCACCAAAACGACGCAGCATGTCAACAAAAATAAGCAACTGAGAAAAGCCAAAACGCAGCAGCCAGGGGATGCAAATGACAACTGGATAAAAAAGTAAAATGCAAACGTAGAGTCCAAGGAAGCAAAACGCAACGCACAGCAAACGAGAGCAGACAACATGCAACGCAACAGAGGAAGAGAGAAACATGCCAGCAACTGAATCACCCTCCCGACGTCTTTATCAGAACAACCCAATAAAACTTGATGATATCTGCATCAAATCTCTTCAAAATGGAAGAGATAAGAGTTTAGTAGAATAACGAAGATAAGAATGGGTGATGCACTATTCTGATGAGCGTTATGCATACATGCTGCTGTAGTAAGCAAATTTGTATATTATAATATGTACAATAATTAACTTATCATATTATGATATTTTATAATAGGTTGTTATATACGTGTCGATAGATCCTGATTTTATTGTAACCAACTTGTCCTTATATACAGTGGTGTAATAATGAAAGGAGCAAAGCTTTCTGCATTCATTTCATGTACCTTTTGTCTTTATTCTCTATCTTGGTATCAGAGCCAGTCTATCTCACGCCATGACACTCCCTATTAACGTTAATCCTCATAAGCAAATACCACTCATTAGTGGACTCAACCAGTGTTCTATCAAGTTGGATAGAAGCAACTGTCTATTATGGAAATCAATAATCCTACCAACGATTTATGGCAATAAATTAGAAGGCTACATCGATAGCACCAAAGCATGCCCAGCTCAACATCTTTCTGATGATGTAGGAAAGGTTAACCCAAAATTTGAGGAATGGATCACCACTAACCAAAATTTGCTTGGTTGGCGATATAACTCTTGACAACAGATATAGCAGCTCAGTTTCTTCATTGTTAGACATCTCACAAGCTCTGAAGCAATACTAAGAACCTGCTTGGTGCACATACACGTTGCCGGTCAATATACTTAAAGATGAATTCCAACATACTCAAAAAGGATCCACGAAAATGGATGAATATCTAATAAAAATGAAATCGATCTCAGATAACTTCGCACTGGTTGGTAACTCTATTTCCACATCTATTTTGTGTACTCAAGTTGTAGCAGGATTGGATTCCGACTACAATGCTATTGTGGTTTAATTAACTTAAAAACCAGATCTAACATGGATTGACTTGCAAGCTTTTTTGCTTGGATTGACTTGCAGGCATCTTTGCTTACTTTTGAGAGACATCTTAAGCAGCTTAATGCACTCAATAGCCTACATATTGGGTCTCCCACTGCCAATGCTGCTCAAAAATTAGATTCACAACCATTCCTTACTAACCAAAGCCATGGGGGGTGGAGAGGCTCCTCACCCGAGTCATCTCATGGCGGTAGAAGAGGTCGTGATCGAAGGGGTCGATTTAATAAGCCAGTGTGTTAAGTATGTGGTAAGATGGGTCACATTGCAATTAATTGCTTTTATTGTTTTGATCCATCCTACATAGGAATGTCACCCTCTGAATTCAAGCAAGACTTCTCAGCATTTGTAGCATCAACATTCACTATTAAAAATCAAAATCGGTATGTTGATAGCGGTGCCAGCCATCATGTTTCCAATGATACAAGCCAGCTACAGAACCCAGTAGAATATGATGGTAAGGAAAGCCTGGTTGTTGGAAATGGAAGACATCTTCCAATTAAATATATTGGATCAAATGCAATACTGTCAAAACAACCTGTAAAACTCAAAAAGATTCTGCATGTATCTCACATTGCTAAAAACTTGTCAAGTGTATCCAGCTTAATAGCAACAAACAATATTTTCATTGAATTTTGTGATTTTGTTTGCTTTGTCAAGGACAACAAGACAGGGAAAGTGTTGTTGCAAAGGAAACTCCATGATGGCCTCTACAAAATTAACCAGCTAAAATACAAATCAACACAAAAACAGGGAGACTCAAGTTCAGCATTCCTAATCTCTGACAAGGAACGATGGCACAGAATGCTTAGGCATCCATCCACTATAACTTTAAATAAAATCTTGCTATCATGCAATGTTAATGTTGAGAATGACCCAACTTTTTCCTGTGAAGCTTGTCAATATGGAAAATCACATTTACTTCCTTTCAAAATGTCTGAGTCCCATACCAAGCATCCTCTTAAGTTAATTCATACAGATGTGTGGGGTCCTTCTCTAATTAACTCAATAAATGGCTACAAATATTATGTTCACTTCCTAGATGATTTGAGTAGGTATACTTTGAATTTTTCCCATAAAAAGCAAAGGAGAAGTGGCTCATATATTTCTTCACTTCAAAATTTTGGTTGAGAACCAATTTGACCAAAAAATAAAAAAGGTTCAGTGCAATAGAGGGGGAGAGTTTAGAGCTCTTGCAAATTCAAATATTATGATTGAATTTCGAATAACGTGTCCGTATACCTCAGCCTATAATGGAAGAGCTGAGAGGAAGCATAGTCATGTTGTGGAACTTGGCTTAACTTTATTGGCACAAGTTACGATGCCTCTTGTTTATTAGTGGGAAGCATTCAATACTGTTGTCTACCTAATAAATCACTTACCCACAACTGTTTTGTAGGATCATTAACCATTCTACACTCTCTTCTATAAGACACCCAACTATCAAACGTTGAAGCCCTTCACGTGTGCTTGTTATCCATGCCTAAAGCCTTTCAACAAACAAAAACTTCAGTTTCATACCACAAGTGCGTTTTTCTTGGTTATGGAGCTTCTCACAAGGGATATAAATGTCTAGGACCCACTGGAAAAATCTACGTCTCTCGGTATGTCATATTCAATGAAAACGAGTTTCCATTTAAGCATGGCTTTCTTAATACCAAATAAGAACTAGTCACACAAGTTGAGTCGACGTTTATGTTCTCACTGCCTAATCAACAAGCATTGGCACAATCAGAAGAACGAGTCCAGCATTTTATTATTCCTCAACACTCCACTACAGACACAATGAACTCAGTGTCATTTAGCAATAGCCAAGTTCACTCGAATAGGGAGATGTCCGTTGAACTCAACTCCTTAAATGGTGAAATAAATGAAGATGTTGAAGCTGAACAAGAAGACATAATTGCAGGTCATCATATGATAACAAGGAGCAAAAGTGGGATATTCAAGCCTAAGGTCCCATTTATTGGAAGAGCATTGAGGAATGAAGATTATGAACCAAATTCAGTGGATAAAGCACTACAATCAACTCATTGGAAAAAGGCAATGTAGGATGAGTATGACGCGTTGATTCGCAACAAAACATGGACATTAGTTCCATTCTTTGGGCAGAAAAATGTAGTAGGTTGTAAATGGGTGTTTAAAAATAAGTACAGAGCTGATGGAAAAATAGTAAGTAGAAAAGCAAGGTTAGTAGCAAAATGGTTTCAACAAAGCCCTGGTGAGGATTTTCGTGAAACATTCAGTCCTGTCATCAAAGTTTCTACCACGAGGATAATACTAACCATTGTTGTATATTTCGACTAGGACTTAAGGCAACTTGACATTGCCAATGCTTTTCTCAATGGTTTTCTATAAGAGACAATATTCACGAGTCAACCTGAAGGCTTCAAGGATCCCAATAAACCAAATCATGTATGTGAACTCACTAAGGCTATATACGGGCTACGCCAAACTCCACAGGCATGGTTTGACAGATTATCCTCTGCTCTGGTGTCATAGGGCATTCTCAATACAAAAAGTGACAACTCTTTGTTCGTCTATAAAGAAGGATCAAAGATTGTGCTCTACTAATATATGTTGACGACATACTTTTAACTGTTAATGAACAAAACATAATGAAAACATTTATCAAATAGCTCAATGAAGTATTTTCTTTGAAGGATTTTGGCTCAATCCATCATTTCTTGGGAGTTGAAGTAATATGGAATGAATATGGGCTATTTCTTATTTAGGACAAGTACATCATGAATCTCTCAAAGAAATTCAAAATGCAAGATGCTAAACCTTGTCCTATTCCAATGGTCATTGGAAGATACTTGTCAGCCCTAGATGGAAAACATATGTGTGATGCTTCTCAGTTTCAAAATGCAATTGGAGGACTTCAATATTTAACTAACATAAGACTGGATATTTCATATTCAGTGAATAGGTTGAGCCAGTTCAAGTCTTCACCCACAGATCAACATTGGCAAGGCGTTAAGCGAGTATTAAGATATCTAAAAGGGAACAAAAATATTGGTTTGCACATCAAATGATCCAACTTTCTTGACATCAATGGTTTTGCGGATGCAGACTAGGCTACCAGTACTGATGATAGAAAATCTATGGTTAGGTATTGAGTATATCTTGGTGAAACGTTGATCTCGTAGTTGTCGTGGAAGCAAAGAGTAGTATCAAGATCAAGCACAGAGTCAGAGTATCGAGCTCTGGCTGACGTGGCTGCTGAAATCACCTGAATAAGGTCTCGCATGGAAGAAATATAATTCCCTTGGAAAGATCTCAAGCAATTTGGTGTGATAACTTGAGCCCGGGTGCACTGGCATCAAATGCAATCTTTCACGCTAAATCAGAGCATAAAAAGATTGATGTCCAATTTGTGCAAGATCAAGTTTTAGCTAAGCAACTCATAGTCTCATATGTACCTTCTTTTCAACAGATAGCTGATGGTTTTATGAAGTCTTTAACTCACTCTAAATTCATTTACTTCAGAGACAAACTTAGGGTTTACCGCGTACCCCTTCGTTTGAGGGGACGAGTTGAGTAAAATAACGAAGATGAGAATGGGTGATGTGTTATTCTGATGAACGTTATGCATGTATGCTACTGTCACGCATTCAAGTAAGGTTGAGACCTCCCAGAGGTTCTGTCATCCTTCCAAGGCAGGTTGAAGCAAGGAGTCATTCCAAGGAGTGTTTGGGGGTAATAGGGTACCACTATCCACCTATTTTAAGCTGGTTCACGGTTGGTGGAGGGATTTTTTAGACCTTGAAAAGGCTGGTCTAAGGTTTGAAATTTGTCTGACAAATTTTGGTTTTTGATTGTGTTTCCATGTGCTTAACGTGTTTTTGATGTTTAGAATTGAGCTGGTTCAATTTCTAAGAGTGAAAAGGAACAATTATGAATCAACTGGTTGATTTTTTACATTCAACTTGTTAAATGTTTCAGATTATCTCTGATATGTCGAAATTGCACCCCTTGTATATATGTATTGGATTAGATAAATTCATAGGTTTCATTGTTACGATTGATTTAGGATTTTTCCTAATTTAGTACTTTGTTCGAGATTTCATCCAAGTTGTCCAAATCTTTAGATGTGCTTTATTACGTATGTTTAATCTCTTTTCAATTTGAAAAAATAGCATAGCTTAATGTATTGTGCTCAATAGAACCATTTATTGGACATTACATACAAAAATGTTAATTAATATGGTTATGGCAGATCTAGAGTTTTTCTTTTAATAGTTCATTAGTTTATCGAAAGTTTGTTTTGTTAGTTAAATTATGTAAAGATATGTGTCTTGGTTGAATTAGATATGTAAACAGCAAATTGGATTACTTTAAAAGTATTAAAAGATGAAACAGGTGTTGCCCACTAAAACTTTCAGATTTGTATAATTTGGTTTTACGTTAAAAAATCAACAATATATATTTTGGATGATTATGATCTAGTGTCAGAGAAAATAATTTACAGCTTTTGAATATTAATTGTGTGATTCTAATAATGTGTTATAAGTTTATTTTATTAAGTTTTGATATTGTATCGTACCGATGTGGTTAAAGAGGTTATTATTCGTTTATATTATTTATATTTTGTTATGGAATTAATTTCGCATGAGCAAAACTATTATAATGTAATAAATTAACTTTCTTTGTGAGATCGACTCTTATTTGCTTTATACTAAATTGATTAATAAATTTGAAATTAAAATAAGGAGTTAATTGTATACATCCAACAACACTTACCAAATTTTGGTGACGTTGTCGAGAAAAGATTTTTTTGCTTAGATTATCTATTTTTAATCGTAACTAACAATTCTTTTGTTTTTGAAGTTGTTTTATGATCATGCTCAGGTAATTATGTCTGAAGAATTTGTTTTATGATCATGCTAAGCCAATGACACAAACCAAAGGCGCTACTTAGGAGACAACCCAAGACAACAAAAATCATAATTGAAAAATAAGGTGAAAAAAATATCTACGAAATTGGATTGCTTGCTTTGGCTAGTTTGTTTTGACATTATTTTGTTTTATATGCGCGCATTTACTTTTGATTACCGGAGAAATACTTGACGTGACCTTAAAATTTTAATTTTCTATGAAAATGTTATTGAATAATCAATTGCCACTTTGAGACAAAAAAATGGTTATTAAGGAATCACTTAAGGACAAGGGACCAAGTACTCCTTTAAGATCATAATTAAGGTGAGAAGATGAACCAAACACAAAGGATAGTGTGCTCAATATGCTAAGACATTATGATTTTCGTAAATAAAATTTTTGATTTGTTGTTCAATTTTTCTTAATCTGATTTCTTTTATATAAGATATGGTGGTAAGCGAGACTCATATTTTACATTACAGTGCTATTTTGATAAAGGACGATAAAAAGTTTTGTGCCAGAGAATTTGATAGGTGAAAATTATAATATATTTTACATCCATATTTGATATTATTTACATAGCATATTTGAGTTAAATTATTACATTTTCTTATTAATTTTTCAAGCTATATAATTATATATTTTTATATCTAAAAAGGGTTTAAATTACACTAAATATTTTTCTTATAGTTTGGTGTACTTGAGAAAAGGAAGCTAGAATAAAATCTGACCCAAAAGGAAAATCCAAAACAAAGCCCAGTAGAAAAATCATACGCAAACAGCTCAATAGAAGAAAACATAGCAACAGAAAAACTCCATCAGCAGGAGAATAAAACGCAAAGCAGAGGAAAGCCAAAAGGCATAAAAGAGGAAAACAAAACACAAAGTAGCAGCCAAGAAGAAATCAAAATGACATAGTAAAGGAACAATGCAAAACGCAGTGTAACAACAACTAGAGAAAAATTCCAAAAGCAAAATGACACGATAAGGAGCAAAAACAAAAACACAACTACCAAACACAAAACAAAACGACAAAAAGTAGAAGAAAAAAAGGAAACAACATAGAGGAGCATGATGCAACACCAAAATGATGCAATATGTTAGCAGAAATAAGGAACAAAGGAAAGCCAAAACACAACAACCAGGGGATGCAAAACACAATTGGATAAAAGAGCAAAATGCAAACGTAGAGTCCAAGGAAGCAAAATGCAACGTACAGTAGAGGAGAGCAGACAAAACACAACGCAGCAGAGGAAGAGAGAAATACACTAGCAGTTGAAATCGCCCTCTCGACATCTCTATGTCAATAGCCCAATAAAACCTAATGATATCTGCATCAAATCTCTTTAAAATGGAAGAGATAAAAGAGAAATCACCAAAAATCTACCAACATGTGGTAGCTGGGGTGCGCGAGGCTATAAATGTAACATAAAAAAAAAAACTCGATTTCATGAATAGTACTTTTTGGGTCGTGAATAGTGTATCTTGAGGTGAATAGTGATACCTAAAACCTAAAATGTATTTTATTTTATTTAGCATTGGATATTATAATTTAAGGATAGCCCGAGGATCAAATTAGAGCTTAAAACGAGTTCATTTTGAGGATTTGACCAATAGTTGACCAGGGGTCAAAGTTTGACTCGAGAAATGGTGAAAGTCAAACCTGAAAATATTAATGGAAATAAATGAGATTAATTAAGGACTTTATGTGGTGTTGATATTTTTCTTACGGGTATTTTTATTAAGAATAAGAAAATAATGGATTAAAAGTTAAAGTTAATTTTAAAAAAATATCAAAAAGAGTTATTAAGTGACCAAATGCCATTTTTGTCAACTACCCATTCTCATCTTCTCCAAAATATCACCAAGAATCACCTCCCTCTGTCTTATCCATTTTTCTTTCTTTTTCTTCCATTGTCAAGCCAACTTTCTTTACTTCTAACCCCCAAATAACCTATTAAACATTAGATCATCAACCTAGGGTCCCTAAACTCACCATATCAACAAAAAGTTTGGAAAAATGATGAAGAAAAGGTATATAGGTGTTCTTGATGAATAGTACAACAAAATTTATAAGGTAAGTTATTGGAGTTTTGATTATTCTTAGTACATAATTTTAGAGTTGTTGCATGCATTGATGAATAAAATGCATGAAATTGAATGCTTGTGCAATATTATGAAGATAAAGAAGAGGAATTGGAACGCGCGTGGGGGGGGGGGGGGAGAAGCAATAAGGAATTATTAGTGAAATTGAAGTTGATGGAAGCTTAATTTTAATAATTAGACATAAA
>JAOTAY010000004.1:2443303-2477513 GCA_025629805.1 Erythroxylum baracoense
AACACTCTTCCTTTATCCTTAAGAAACTTCGAAGAAATTCATTTCGTTCTTTCAGTGATTGTAGTTCCTGCCCTTTCTATTTGGTAAATGTTCATGTAATTCTATTTTTCCCCATTATATTTTTCCCTAAAAATTGTGTATTATGTAATTTAGAGTTCTTGAGATAAAATTGGAGGTTTATGAAACTGTTTTTAAAAATATTTAATTGGATGCTAAATGAAGTAATATATGTGATTAATTGGAGTTTTGGACTTATAATTTGTATTTTTCCCAATTGGCATACATTATGTTTGAATTGAGAAACTTCATGTACATGTTATTTTTGACTAATTGGTGATATGAATATGTTTTGAATGTTGTATTAATTAAATTAAAACCATTAACGAAAGAAAAAATAACATTAAAGAATAACATTTACTTTGCCCGAATATGGAATGACTTGAATTGGTTATTATAACCTTTTATTATGAAATTTCAACGGAATTTAATTAGATTTGCTCCTAGTAAAATAAATAGGAATTGGAGGAATGTGATAAGATTGGCATGCCAATTAGAGAGTTAGTAGTACTGCATCATGATATATGTTACCGGACTGTATGACTTCGAGAGCTTGATTTCGGTGTAAGATATTTGATTTGGGTTATGAATTGCATGACTCCAAGAGCTCAATCTTGATATGTAAATATTAAAAAAGAAAAAGAAAAGATTGTATGGTTTCTAAAACCGGTCCCATATTTGAAAATCTCATATATCCGGCTCAGCAATACAATTCCTTTGGATTTTACTTTAGGATGATTATATATATATACTTTGATATTTTCCTTCGGTTTATTCTGAGTCTTGTCTTTTGCTTTCGTTCTCTACCGCATCAATTCCTTCTCTTTGTTTGTTATTGAAGTTGCTTCCAGTCTTGCTTTTTCACTTTCTATTCACGCATGGTCTATACCCACTGGCATCCCGCTTTTAAGGTGTTCCATCTGCTGGAACACTCTTCCTTTATCCTTAAGAAACTTCGAAGAAATTCATTTCGTTCTTTCAGTGATTGTAGTTCCTGCCCTTTCCCTGATCTTTCTAGTCGTATGTGTGAATAAGTTGTACAACTTATTCATCAATGTGTAATTAGATATGAATTATTAAAATAGATACATACTTGTATTTTTTTCATAACTTGGTTTTAAATGCCTATTTATGCTTAGAAATAAATGAAGATATTTTTATTTTTAAAAAATATATTATATATTATGCATGTTATGGTTGAATGAATTGAATTGAATGAGAAATGAATAAGCTTGAACACCACTAAGCCTATAACTTAACGTGTGAATTTTCTTTCTGCGGGTAGATTTTGAAGATAATTACAAGAAAGCTGTGGTAGATCTACTATAAGACAATAGTCACATAGAGGATCTTAAAAGATTTGGAGGTGGATGTACTACAAATTTTTATTTTGTTTTTAGTTATGACATGTACACATAAAGAAGTGAAGGATCTAACAAGATTTTATTGTGAATTATATATGAATACATGAAAGTTATGTATAAAATCTGGTTTAGATGTGTTGAAATGTATTGGAGGATGGGTAAATTATTTTGTCAAGGAATTTGACATGGAGATGGGTAATTGAGTAATGTGTATGAGAAGTGTATTGTAGTTTTCTGAGGGAAATTTTAAGTAAATATAGAGGAATCTCTGTCAAATTTTTTATAAAGTGAATAGTAATTGCTAGAATAATGAAGTGTTAAATAGAGAATGTTTTAATTCAAAATGTTAGGCATATAAGAATACAGTAACACTCGATATGTTGATTTCATTGTTGGGTATGAGGTGTTACGATAAAAATGGCAGAGCAGTGGAGAAGAAAGACGAGGAAGCATTCACGCAAGGTTGAGAGCTCCCAAAGGTTGTATCATCCTATCAAGGCGGGATGAACGAAAAAGTCATTCCAAGGAGTGTTTGGGGTGAGAGGGAACCACTACCCACTTATCTTGAGCTAGTTCAAGGTTGGTGGGAGGATTTTCTAAATCTTGAAAGAGCTGGTCTGGGGTTTGAAATTGGAACACTTCAATGAGTTTTCCTAATCCTTTATTCTCCTTATTTATGATTTTCCAAGCTTTAGTTATGATTAATTATTAAAATTTCATTTTAAACATGTTGTTTTGAGTATTTATTTTTTGGATTAATTTAAGTTATTATGAGATGATTTAATACTATCAATTGCTAGAATTTCTGATTTTTATTATTCATGTTCTTATTTGATTGGAGACGTCTTTGATTATTTGAATGTGATAAGTTGAATTAGTGATGCATTTTAAGTTGTATAGACTTGAATTTTGACTTTTGCTCTGACAAAATTTAGTTGTTGAAATAGGACCTTAGTAAGTTGATGAATAGTGTTGGAGATTGGGATTTAAAGAGGTTGTAGTAGTGGGAGAAGAAGTCTAAGGCGTATTCCGCAAAGTGATATAGAAATCTTATAGGCAAATTCGTTATTAGCATTTTAGGTTTGAAAGGATCTTTCTAAATATATCCTCTTGTTAAAATATATAAATTTTTAATGGAATTAATGAATTCATAATCTTTACTCTCCCCCTCTCTCTCTCATTTTTTTAATTTTAATTCCTCCTAATTTAGAAACCATTATTTATTTCAGGGTTAATTACTAAAAAAACTCAAATTTTAGTCAAATTTTCAATTATAGCCTGAATTTTAAAAAGTAGCAATAAAATGCCCAAATTTTTTATTTTTCAATTCTAGCCAAAATTTCAAAAAGTAGTAATAAAATGCTCAAACTTTTAATTTTATTTAATTCTAGCTCGACGTTATCTGTTGTTCTCCTTATGCCCTTAGTTATTTATTTTCTATTTGTTCTTCTGACGCCCCAAACTACTCTTGTATTACAACTTACCGCACCAATAAACTCTTTATTTTTAGTTCGTTCTCTTGATTCCCTTAGTGTGAGGGTGTTGGGGCTGCGTAATCTGAAAATCAAAGGGTAAAGGCATCGAGAGAATAAATTGAAAACAAAAGGAAAAACTGAAATCAAAGTGTAAGGTCATCTAGGTTGCGTAATTTGATTTAAGTTATTTTTAAACAACGACGTTGTTTCAATTATGTAATTAAACGACGTCGTTTCATTAATTTTTATTTGTTGTGTTAAAATTGGTTGACGTGTATTTTTAATAGTTAAGGATTATGAAACACGTGGCAAGCCACATCATCAGACTTAACGGAAATACTAATGTCGGGCTATAATTGAAAATATTGAAAATTTAAGCATTTTATTGCTATTTTTTGAATTTCGAGCCAGAATTGAAAAAATTTGAAAATTTGAGCATTTTATTGCTATTTTTTAAAGTTCGAGCTATAATTGAAAATTTGACAAAAATTTGAATTTTTTTTAATAATTAACCTTTTATTTTATTATGAAATGTTTTAATTTGTTTAGTCAATTTCATTAGATATTCATTAACGGGACTTAATGCCATAAATATGAATAAACAAACAAAAGGTATATATAATAATTTGAAAAATATAAAGATTAAAATCAGAAAATAAAATCAAAATAATCATACATTTTATAATGAAGAAGGTCATAGTTTCTCTTAAAATTTATATAGTGTAAGTGCAAGCATTATGCCACTTAAATTAGATTATAATAAAAAAGAATTAAAAAAAGTGTAAAAATTTTAAGGGTATCTTGTTAATTTTGTTAGAAAATATCCATATATTAACAGACCTTAAAATTTTTATAATATTCTTATCTTATAATAAAAGAATATAATGGAATTTCACCTTACCCAAAGTTAATAAGATTAGGAAGTTACTATAGGTTATAAAGGAATAGCTCGGTACCACTTGTTGCCCCAGTGCACAAAACACTCTACTTTACAATGGTTAAACGAAGGATTATTTATTGTAGGCAATCTTCATTTTATATTTTACAAAGAGTTTGTTTCTATAACTCGAATGTGTGACTTTTGGGTCACAAATAATAACCTTATTAGTTACTCTTAGGCTTGCTTTATTTAAATTATAACAACCCAAAAAGATTGTTTGTATAAATTATTGATTTTAAATAAAAATTATTAATTAAATTTGTTTAAAATTTAAATAACAATAAATTAAATTAGAATTTGAGGTTAAATTTAATTTAAAATAATAATATTTTGAAATTAAAATTTTTTATTAAATTTGAAGAATTTTTTTATGTTCTCTAAAAAAGGAAATTGGTTAAGTTGAATTAATCAAATTCCATTTTTCTTGTTCTATTTCAGAGTAACCGTTTACTCGAAACGGATCTGCTTCTATTTCCATCTTCCGTAGGCGATCCCGGGCTTTTTCCAGCTGTTCAATGGCCCCCCCGCGTAGTTCTTCTGAATTTCTAATAGTAGTCAAAATTCTATTTTTTCGATTATCTAAAAAATCATTTAATGAAAGTAGATGATTTTTCCATTCATTGCAAAACTTCCATGATCTCTTCCCGAACCAAACACGAATCTTTCGATTCATTTGGCTCTCATGCTCAATTATTTCAATTACTTATGGGAATTAATTCTGAAAAAGGGTTTCAAACTATTTGATCTTTTTCAAAATTTGGCAATATACTTATCCTCTATATTGGGCATAACTTTTGATGAGATAGATATTTTTGATGTTTTTTCTCTTTATTCTTTATTCCCTTTGTTATTGTAAAGCTTCGTCCCCAGGGTTTTCAGTAAACTTAAAAAGAGGTGCAAGAAAGGACTCGGACGGTAATTAAACGGGACAGCAGGGGCAAATTCCCACATGGACCCCACGCAACGACGTAGTTACATAAAACGACGGAACCCTACATTCAACGACTTCACATCACCAAACCCCGTTGGCTAAATACATTAAAGAATAGATCAAATCCCAAAAACAAATCCTAGGGTTTGACTTTAATTAGGGGTATTCCCATAATCAAAAAAGTCGCGTGAAACTCACAGAGGATGTGGGAATCTCTCTGTCCGTGTCTGTTTCACTCTCGCTTTCACTCTGTCTGGATCAACCTGCTTTGGCCGTAAAAATCGTATCTTTTTTAATTTCTGGGTTATTTTTTTGTGAAATTGTGGGAGGATGAGATAATGGACAAAACAAAATCAAAAGCCTAGAGAGAGACGGTGGGTATATATATATAGAGAGAGAGAGAGTGTGTTTGTGTGTAAAGCTGGGAGCTTGGTTGGTTTGGACGTTGGGGATCGGAGGGTAAAATAGGGGTTTTGTTGATATTTTGGAGGCACTTTTGGCTTTTTCACCTGTATCTTCTCCGTTTCAAGGCTTTGATCCTTTTTTTTTTTTTACCCTTTTCTTGGATTTTGGTTTTTTTTTTCCTTTTTTTGTTGTGTTAAATTTGCATGCATTCTGGTGGTGGTGGGCCAAGCCGGGTAGGGCCGGCCGGCCGGGCAGCGTCAACGTCGGCAGCTGCGTCGCCGTCATCGTCGTCCTCCGCCGTATCGACGCCGCAGTTAGGGTTTGATTCAGTGCAGCAGCAGCAGCAGCAACAACAGCAATTAGGGGCTAGGCAGGTAAAATTTGGCTGGTTTGGCATTCGGAGGTTTTACAGATTTATGGCATTTGTCTAATCAAGGAGAAGTGTAATGTGTGATTAGTGGGAAGTGATTAGTGAATTCGGCAATTAATGCGAGTGATTTCTTGGGTTATTTTGTATAAAGTATTGTATGATCTTGAAATTGCTTTTGGCGTTCTGGGTGGTGCAAACTAGGCATAGTTGTAATATGGGAATTTGGTAAGAGATGTGTTAGTTGTAATTGGGCATCAATCTACTTCTCTGCACTTTACTGACGAGAGAGCTTTAATTGTGTGGCAACCATGTGGGCTCTGCTTGGAAATTTCCAATTCCTCAACTGCGGCTGAATTTTCATGTTTTATTTTCTTTTAATTATATTGGGGTGAATCTTGGGTTATCCATATTTGTCAAAATTATGACTGTTTTTGTTTGTTTCCTATGTGCTTGTATTTTTCTGACTTCCGTTAGCTAACTTATTTTGTTAACCCCCTTTTGTCTTTCTCACTCCCGCTCTTTCTCTCTGGGCAGAAATTTGGGGCTTTAGATGAATTCTATACCTGTTTTAAAACGGAGCTTACACAAATCGGATACCTTCACTTTGATTCTTTTCTTTAATGAAGATTCTGAGTCATGAACATAATTTTAGTGCTTAGCTGTTTGGTTGAATATCTTCTCTGAATTATCTTTGTAGCTGATGAGTTACATCATGGTACCTGCTAAGTTGTGGAGTTGTTTAAGGGCTTTTTGGCATTGAAACTGCCAGTCAAAAATACTCCTTTGCTTTTAAATGATTGAACAGTTTCTCCGTTTTACAACAATAATCTTTGCATGCAGGCATTACAACAGCAACTACTACTGAGAAAACCAGAAGGAAATGAAGCTCTTCTAGCTTATCAAGCTGGTGTTTTTCAAGGGTTTATGGGAGGAAACAATTTTGCCTCGTCCCCAGGTTCAATGCAAATTCCTCAACAGTCAAGAAAATTTTTTGATTTATCTCAACAACATGGTGCCTCCCAGGAAGGGCAGAGTAGAGGTCAGGGTACTGAACAACAAATGCTCAGTCCTGTTCAGCAGGCTTATCTCCAATTTGCTTTCCAGGCTGCCCAACAGAAGTATGCTTTGGCCATGCAATCGCAGCAGCAAGCTAAGATGGGATTAGTAGGCCCATCAGCTGGCAAGGACCAGGATATACGAATGGGAAATCTGAAGATGCAGGAACTTGTGTCCATGCAGGCCAATTCTCATTGTCAGACATCATCATCCAAAACCTCCTCTGAACATATTTCTCGTGCAGAAAAGCATATAGAGCATGTACAGCCACTAACCTCTGAACACAGGCATGAGCAAATTCCGGCAGCCCAGCAAACAGGTGTTGGACAGTTAATGCCTGCAAATATTGCAAGACCTATGCAGCCACCACAGGGTCAGCAAAGCGTGCAAAACATGACCAATAACCAGCTTGCAGCAGCTGCACAGTTGCACGCCATGCAAGCATGGGCACTCGAGCGCAATATTGATCTTTCGCAACCCGCAAATGCCAATGTAATGGCGCAGCTCATTCCACTCATGCAGTCTAGGATAGCTGCCCAGATGAAGCCAAATGAAATTAATACAGGAGCACAATCATCACCTGTCCATGCTTCAAATCAGCAAGTTGCTTCTACACCTGTTGCAAATGAGAATTCTCCAAATGCTAATTTATCTAGTGATGTATCTGGACAATCTAATTCTGTTAAAGGTAGGCAGATTGCACCACCTGGGCCTTTCGGCTCAGCATCAAATGCGGGGATAGTGAACAACTCCAACATCCTTGCAATGCAGCAGCATGGTTTTCACAATAGAGAGTCTCAAGCACCTACTAGGCAGGCAGTTATGCATGGGAATGGAATGCCTCCTATGCACCCTCCTCAGTCATCTTCAAACGTGACCCAAGGTGTAGATCAGACTTTGTCTGCAAATAATGCAAGTAGCAGCAATGATACTTTGTCAATCCAACATTTTAAACAGGCAAGTTGGTCTTCTGCACAGTGTACTATTCCTAATGATGGAGGTTTGGGCAATCAATTCCCATCAACGGGTGCACCAGTTGCACAGATGTTAAAACATGTTGGTTTCACCAAACAACAGTTGCATGTACTTAAAGCGCAAATACTGGCATTTAGGCGACTAAAGGTCTGTTGATTTGTTGCTCTCTTGCACTTAACTTTTTGCAATATTTTTTCCTAGTGTTTTTCCAGTCACTAAACAAGGGGCTGATGAAATGTAGTTGATTTTTGACAGAAAGGAGAATGTACTCTTCCTCAAGAACTTCTTCAGTCTATTGCTCCTCCACCTCTTGAATTGCAACTGCAGCAACATTTTGTTTCTGCAGGAGGAAGTAATCAAGACAGATCCAGCAGGAAGGTTGCAGAAAACCAAATGAGGCATTTGGAGTCCAGTGAGGAGGCACAGGCCATGCCTTCTATAAATGAACAGGATTCTTCGAAAGAAGAAGCTTTTGTAGGAGATGAGAAACCAAATATCTCAAAAATTCAAATGTTAGGTGCCCCCGTCACAACAAAGGAAGCTACATCCCAGGTTGCTACTGGTAAAGAAGAGCAACAAAGCGTTACATTTTCTGTTAATTCAGACCAGGATGTTGAGCGTGGTCTTCAGAAAAATCCTGTAAGAAATGATCTTGCAACTGATAGGGGGAAAGCTGTTGCATCACAGTTTCCTATTTCTGATCCATCGCAAGCTAAGAAACCTGCACAAGCTGGCATTACACCTCAGCAGAAAGATGGCTCTGGCAGGAAATATCATGGTCCTCTGTTTGATTTTCCTTTTTTTACCAGGAAACATGACTCTGTTGGATCAGCAGGCATTGTTAACACCAACAATAACCTAACATTGGCATATGATGTCAAAGATCTTCTGTATGAGGAAGGCCTGGAAGTGCTTAGTAAGAAGCGTTCCAAAAATCTGCAGAAAATAAATGATTTGTTGGCTGTAAATTTGGAGAGGAAAAGGATTCGTCCAGATCTAGTGTTGCGGTTACAAATTGAAGAAAAGAAGCTCAGACTTTTAGATTTACAAGCTCGCTTGAGAGATGAAGTGGATCAACAGCAAAAAGAAATAATGGCTATGCCTGACAGACCTTATCGGAAGTTTGTTAGGCTGTGTGAGCGTCAACGTATGGAGCTGGCTAGACAGGTGCAGGCATCGCAAAAAGCTTTGAGAGATAAGCAACTGAAATCGATCTTCCAGTGGCGTAAGAAACTTTTGGAGGCTCACTGGGCTATCCGTGATGCACGTACTGCACGCAACAGAGGAGTTGCCAAATACCATGAGAGAATGTTGAGGGAATTCTCAAAAAGGAAAGATGATGATCGAAATAAACGGATGGAGGCTTTGAAGAACAATGATGTCGAAAGGTACCGAGAAATGCTACTGGAGCAGCAGACTAGCATCGTAGGTGATGCTGCTGAAAGGTATGCTGTCCTGTCATCGTTCTTGACTCAAACGGAAGAATATCTTCATAAGCTGGGAAGTAAGATAACGGCTGCAAAGAATCAGCAAGAAGTGGAGGAGGCAGCAAATGCTGCTGCAGCAGCTGCACGACTTCAGGCATGCTTTGAAATTCCATCTCTGTCTTGCTTGCTGTCATACACATACACATTTTCACATGTAGTGTGAACCGCTTACCCATTTTTTTATACGTTTAGTTACTTCTTTCTTAGTGAAAGAACTAAGAGATCCCACTGTTAATTTAATAGTTTTACCTGTTCTCTCTCGAGGCTTTGTGTGTTTGGTGTGTATTGAAGTTTCTAATCATTTTTATTTTTTATTGGCCAAAGGGCCTATCGGAAGAAGAAGTAAGGGTTGCAGCAGCTTGTGCAGGGGAGGAAGTAATGATAAGAAACCGGTTTATAGAAATGAATGCACCCAAGGATAGTTCCTCTGTCAACAAGTAAGTTATCTATTTGGTAACATGTTTCATTTTTCAATTCTTTTCCTTGCATTTGGAGGTGGATGCAACAATTATGTTTGACTAGGAAGGATTTTGATCTGGAAATCTCTGCAGTATATTCTGTGATGCATGAATATGTATTACGGACAACGAATATTCAATTGTCTGTTGAGAATCCACACGCTTTTACCAGTAAAAGGTGATACTTGAGTGTACTAGCATTCACATTTCCTTTTTATTTTTATTTCATGTGTCTCCACAGATATTACAGCCTTGCTCATGCTGTGAATGAAAGGGTCATAAGGCAGCCATCAATGTTACGGGCAGGAACTTTGCGAGACTATCAGCTTGTAGGTTGCTAATGTTAGGATATTTGAATTGTTTATTTGTTTTGTTTTTCAGTATTATTTCATTGCATCTTGGTTTTGAGCTACTTCTGTGTCTTTGTTCGTCTCCTTCAGGTTGGATTGCAGTGGATGCTTTCTTTATATAATAATAAGTTGAATGGAATCCTGGCTGATGAAATGGGTCTTGGGAAGACTGTACAGGTGATTGCCTCTTGGCTTGAGTTTTAAGAACCGCTCTTTTTACCACGTAAATAACAAAACTAAAGAATTGTTCCCATAAAACAGTTATCATAATGTTGTTGGTTATCACTGGATATATGAATCCTGAATTGCTTTGTCCATCTGGAAGTGTATATGAGTAGCGAGAAAGATTCAAATCTTTGTACCAATTGTCTTGATGTGTTTGCTTTATTTGTTGACCAGGTGATGGCTTTGATTGCTTATCTGATGGAATTTAAAGGAAATTATGGACCACATCTTATAATTGTTCCTAATGCTGTTTTGGTGAATTGGAAGGTTAGTCAATTATGGCTGCAAATTGCTCACATGTTGGTGTTGCTGTATCTAATGAGTTAATGCTGCAGAGTGAGTTCCTCAACTGGCTGCCATCTGTGTCTTGCATCTTCTATGTGGGTGGAAAGGATCAGCGATCAAAATTGTTTTCTCAAGTAAGATGAAATCTTTAGTTATTTGATTGCTGAGTTTCTTAAGACTTGCCAACCTTTATGAATTTTCTGTAGGAGGTTTTAGCGATGAAATTCAATGTACTAGTGACAACTTATGAGTTTATCATGTATGATCGCTCAAAACTTTCAAGAGTGGATTGGAAGTACATCATAATTGATGAAGCACAGAGAATGAAGGACAGGGAATCAGTTTTAGCTCGTGATCTTGACAGGTATCGTTGCCAGAGGCGCTTACTTCTTACAGGAACACCATTGCAGGTATGTTTTAATACATGCTTGCAAGTGTTAGACTAAATTGAATATGAATTTTAGAAATATCTTTGCTGATTTCTGTAACTTATGCATTCTATGCATATTGCCTCTGTATACCATCTTGATTGCGTCGGGAAAAGGTTATCAGGGGGTTGGTTTTATTCAATTGGAGTTTAAGGTGATCAAAAAAGTGTAATAAATTTTACTTGGATTGATGGCATATCCATCGATGGTACCATTAGGAATGTGGCATTTGTTGCTTTCATTCACTTTTAGATTATAAAATTTGGGTAGTAACCTTAGATATGAGAAGGATGTGCTTTTTGCATGCCTGTTGATGATTTAACTTTTAGATTCTTTCTCATATCTGTAACCATGGCCCAAATTCAATTGTCTTGAGAAGCAAAGTTAGTTTCAGGATTTTTGATGTGTATTAGGCATGCCTGTTTATTAGTTATTTCAGAAGCAGAACCTAAACAAGATTACCATATTGTTGCTCTGCACATGGCTTGATTGTGGTGGTTAACGGGTAAATTCCACATATAATTATGTATTGCAGCTGCCGATGTGTACTGTATATGTATTGGAGTTACTGCATTTTATAGATCAGAAATACATGTTTTAAATCAGTTTCTATTAAATAACTCTGCATTGGTGAAAAGTGAGGCATAATTTAACCCTGTGAACTGGATTTTAGATTAGTGATTAGGAACTATGTCTACCATGCTATGAGTAACATGGATGATTTCCTCTCCTTTTGGCTTCCTGCAGAACGATTTGAAGGAACTTTGGTCACTTTTGAATCTACTTCTTCCTGAAGTTTTTGACAATAGGAAAGCATTCCATGATTGGTTCTCAAAACCATTTCAAAAGGAAGGTCCTACACATGATGGAGATGACGACTGGCTTGAGACTGAAAAGAAGGTCATCATCATTCACCGACTCCATCAGATTTTGGAACCCTTTATGCTCAGACGCCGTGTAGAAGATGTAGAAGGTTCACTTCCTCCCAAGGTATGTTAATGTGGACTGCAGTTCCTAGCTCTATGTCTGCCACGGTTTGAGTATAGTTAATTACACTGTCAGTGCTGGATTGCAGGTTTCAATAGTTTTGAGATGTAGAATGTCTGCCATTCAGAGTGCCGTTTATGATTGGATCAAATCTACTGGCACTCTTCGAGTTGATCCAGAAGATGAGAAGCGAAGGGTTCAAAAAAATCCTATGTACCAGCCTAAGGTGTATAGAACTTTAAATAACAGATGTATGGAGCTTCGGAAAGCTTGCAATCATCCTTTGCTTAATTACCCCTATTTTAGTGACTTCTCCAAGGATTTCCTTGTTAGATCTTGTGGGAAATTATGGATTTTGGATAGGATCCTCATAAAACTTCAAAGAACCGGACATCGGGTACTTCTCTTCAGTACCATGACAAAACTCCTTGATATTGTGGAGGAATACTTGCAATGGCGGCACCTTTTATACAGAAGGATAGATGGAACAACTAGCCTGGAAGATCGAGAATCGGCTATAGTTGACTTTAATAGTCCTGGTTCAGACTGTTTCATCTTTTTGCTCAGCATTCGTGCTGCTGGAAGGGGTCTTAATCTTCAATCTGCTGACACAGTCATCATATACGATCCTGATCCAAATCCGAAGAATGAGGAACAGGCAGTTGCCAGAGCCCACCGAATTGGACAGACAAGAGAGGTTAAAGTCATTTACATGGAAGCAGTTGTTGACAAGATTTCTAGCCATCAGAAAGAGGATGAAATAAGAAGTGGAGGTACAGTTGATTTAGAAGATGACCTTGCAGGTAAGGACCGTTATATGGGATCTATTGAGAGTCTCATAAGAAATAACATTCAACAGTACAAGATTGACATGGCTGATGAGGTCATAAATGCTGGGCGTTTTGACCAAAGAACAACACATGAAGAGAGACGTATGACTTTAGAGACATTATTACATGATGAAGAGCGATATCAAGAAACAGTCCACGATGTTCCATCACTCCAGGAGGTTAATCGTATGATAGCCCGTAGCAAAGATGAAGTTGAATTGTTTGATCAAATGGATGAAGAGCTGGAATGGACAGATGACATGACAAGGTATGACCAGGTACCTAAGTGGCTCCGAGCTGGCACGAAGGAAGTGAATACTTTAATTGCTAATTTATCAAAAAAACCATCGAAGAATATCCTATTTTCTAGTGGTATGGGCATTGAATCAAGTGAAACTGAAAGAAAAAGAGGCAGACCAAAGGGCAAGAAATCTCCTAATTACAAGGAAATTGATGAAGAAAATGGAGAATACTCTGACTTGAGTTCTGATGAGAGAAATGGATATTCTGCACCTGAAGAAGAGGGAGAAATTAGAGAATTCGAAGATGATGAATCGAGTGGTGCGGTTGGAGCTCCACCTATCAACAAAGACCAATCAGATGATGATGCTCCTGTTTGCAATGACAGTTATGGGTGCCCTCGGGCAGTGGAAAACAACAAAAATAGTTATATGCTGGAAGAAGCTGGTTCCTCAGGGTCATCTTCTGATAGCCGAAGAATGACACAAACAGTGTCTCCTGTTTCTTCTCAGAAATTTGGGTCTCTTTCTGCGCTAGATGGCAAACCACGTTCTCATTCTAAAAAGCCGGTATGGTTCTTCTCATTGTGTATTTGTGCAGTTAGATTGGTTGACTTCTGCTAGCTAGTCACTCCTTTCTTCCTAATCATTTTTCAGGCAGATGAACTAGAGGAAGGAGAAATTGCTGTATCTGGAGATTCTCAAATGGACCATCAGCAGTCAGGAAGTTGGATTCATGAACGCGACGAGGGTGAAGATGAACAAGTTCTGCAACCTAAGATAAAAAGAAAACGCAGTATTCGTATTCGACCACGTCATGCTGTGGAAAGGCAAGAGGACAAAATTAGCCATGATGCTAAACGTGGAGATTCGATGTTAGCATATCCAGGTGATCATAAATATCAAACACAGTTGAGGGTTGATACTGAAACAAAAACATTTGCAGAGCCCAAGGTTTCCAAGCCTGATCAGAGTGATTCTGCAAAGCGTAGGCGGAACTTGACTCCAAAGAAAATAGCTAACACATCAAAATTGCATGCTTCTCCTAAATATGGCCGATTGAATTTGCAGTCTACACCAGCAGAAGATGCTGCTGAACACTCCAGAGAGAGTTGGGACGCGAAAATGACAAATACAAGTGGGAATTTGACAGTGGGAACTAAGATGTCTGATGGTATCCAGCGAAGGGTATGTACCATCTTGATCTGTTTTTAATCAGCGTATGTCCTGTCATATGTCTTATTTAATGTGGTTTTTGCCAAGTCATAAAGTTTTAAGTATCGAAATGATTAATAGGGTATGAAAGATTTGATTATTTGAACACCCTCACATTTCAGTTAATATAGTACAACGTCCTTGCATGAATTTGAGCTTTGATGAGTTTTATTTCTGACCAATGGAATATCTTTACTACTAGAATGAACTAGATTGCAATAAATGTGGCTTTTTAAAGATGTTTTCACCAATTTCAGGGGTTAGGAATCTTATTAGGACTTCTACTTTATCTTTGTCCTGTTTGAACATATACTAATTTAGCTTCCATTTGTTGAAGTTCCTAAATTTCAACGGGTTTTTTCTGATCTTTTTCAGTCTCAGCATTATCTTTTTCCGTTGTCTGCTTACCTACAAAAGATTTCTTGTTTCTGCAGTTTAAAAATGTGATTAGCAAGCTTCAGAGGGTTCTGGATAAGGAAGGTCAACAAATAACTCCCCTACTAACAAATTTGTGGAAGAGAATAGAGAATTCAGGGTACACAAGTGGTGCTGGAAATAATATTTTGGACTTGAGGAAGATTGAACAACGTGTTGACAGATTGGAGTACAGTGGAGTGATGGAGCTTGTGTTTGACATGCAATTCATGTTAAAGGGTGCCATGCAGTTCTATGGGTTCTCACATGAGGTATGACTGCTCATTTAACTTTGTTCTTGTAAATAATTGTGCTGTTCTGTGTAGTGTACGTACGCTATTTGAACACGGGTCTTGTGTGCCCATTCAAGCCTTTACATTGTTACCATTATGTGGTGTATTTACTTGGTGCAGGTTAGATCTGAAGCAAGGAAAGTACATGATCTCGTCTTTGATATCTTGAAGGTAACATTTCCAGATACAGATTTCCGTGAAGTCAGAAATGCACTCTCTTTTTCTGCCGCACCATCTGCCCCTGCTTCTACTCCAACCTCAAGGCAGGTGCCTTTAGGCCAAAAGAGACACAAGCCAATAAATGAAGTAGAACATGAGGCTGGCACCAACCGTAAGCCAATGCAGCGCGGTTCAATTCCTCCGGGTGAAGATTCAAGGGCCCGAGGTCACTTATCCCAGAAAGAAGCTAGGCTTGTGAGTGGAAGTGGGAGCAACAGGGAACCTCATCATCAGGATGATTCTCCAGTCCATCCCGGGGAGTTGGTCATCTGCAAGAAGAAGAGGAAAGACAGGGACAAGTCACTCGCAAAATCTAGGAATGGATCAAGTGCTCCAGTTTCACCTCCTAGTATAGGTCGTAACATCATGAGTCCATCTTCATGTTCAACCCCAAAGGATGGAAGGCCGACTCAGCTGTGGGGCAAACAATCTCAACCCACAAATTGCAGTGACGGTGCTGTTGGATGGGCGAATCCTGTAAAGAGGTTGAGAACAGATGCTGGTAAGAGGAGGCCTAGCCATTTGTGACTTCAGTAATGAAGGATATTATATATTTGAATGGTATAAATCAAGTTATTGTTCATATTATTGTAGGTTGTTTATCAATTGTATACTGCACCTTGCAGTGAGTACTGGCAATCCATCAGTCATAGGTTACATCTGACCATTGTTAGGTTAAAATCACAAAGCTCTCATGCTTTGATGTATTTCTTATGATCCAAGGATTCAAACTTTTTTGAATGGCTATCAGTGAACAGCAAAAGATTGGAGCCTGAAAATTCCGATTCTTTTGTTTGAAAACGAAACCAATTTACACATTTTGTACATGTATTTCATGTCAACAGTTGAAAGACAAATGAGGCTGTTGAGGATCTGCTTTGCCTGTCATTTCCTCGTCCTCAGATTCGCTGTTTCCTCTTCACTCACCTCTTCATCTTTCGATTCTTCTTCTGGGACAGCTACTACGACCTTTCGTTTTGCATATTTTGCACAGTGCTCTATAAGTAAACGATAAAAACAGTGTCATGGACATGTGGGCACAATTAGATGTTAAATGTCGAAACTTAGAATTCACAATTACAGGTGGGGACATGTACATCTTTCGTCGTTTCTGCCTGGTCTAACTGGTCCGTAGGGTTTTCCTAAAACTTCCAAATGTAAGAAGTCTCGTGTTCAAGTTGAGGTGCAGTTTGCACTACATTAACGAATTCTAATGATTATTTAAACAAGTAATTTATGAGTTATTAAGTGTTTATACATTTGGTTTATATCTTCAATAGGCATACATGAACTCAATATGAACCAATTCAGGCATATGGGAACGGAAATAACACCTAAACATCGAAATAAATGTGTTCGGTTCACAAGTTCTCGGAGCTGCAAAAAAGGTGTGATGTACAGGCTGACAAAAATTTCCTCTCTTCTTTTTCTATTTTGTTTGATAGAATGATGATTGAGTCCTATTCTCTTCTTTACCAAATGCATGCAAGGTACCAAAAGTGTGATGTGGAGCAATTTCTGAACATCTGATTGATCAGGATTCTACTAATTTTCCCAGTAACATAGCCTAGTATGTAGTTTGTAGAGTAAAATCGAGGATGTAGTACTCACAATACCAAAACGAAGGTATTGCATTCATTGGCAAATAATATCAAAATGGATAGCAAGAAAATTGGAACATAACTGAAAGGGTCATTACCTCGAACTTCTTTTTCATAAGCAGATTGATCTTGCAGCATCAGTTCTCCAGCATCTTCATTAAGTGGCTCTTCAGGATTTGGATTTTTGAGAAGCTGTGGTAGTATATCTCTAAACACTAGCAACAAATCTGGAGAACAATGTGGATAGAACTCGAGGAACATTGTTATCTCTAACTTGAATATCTATCTGTGAAAGCCTAAGGAAAGTTCTTACCATACGTAGGTTCCCATTTATGTTTGAGGACATCTACACAAACTGCACCAGAACTGAAAGTAAAAGACCGTGAAAATTAAACTCCCCAAGTCATCTTTCTTTTAACAAGATATTCTATGAAATATAGCTCTTTGTTTGAAATCAACTACTCACAGCTCATCGATGTTTGGGTGGTAGATCGGAGTAAAAAAGAAAACTGTGGGATTTTTATATGGATAATCACTGGGCAACTCGACCTTTACCTCCCACACCCATCCTTGATAAAGACCTGCCACAGTTCATCCCAAAACCAGAAAAAGATTCTTACTTTTGTTCATCCAATATATTGCAAAAACGTTCTTAGCGAGTTTCAACATCACTATACTGAAATGTGACTAAAACATCTTAGAATCTGCAGAATGCATGAATCGAAAAGGGCAAGTAAAGCCATATGAAGAAAGAAAATCAAGGAATAGCAACACCCACAAAAGGAATTGATTGTTCAGTAGTTGTATGAAGATGAACCAAGACATGGAGAAGAAAGAAAGAAACAGATTTGAGAGTAATGAAGAATTACTGTTTTCAGGTCCCTCGAAATTAACAAAAATCTCTTTCATGGTATCATCAATCCGGTCCACGTCTACATTGATTTGTTCCATCATCAACCTACTCAAAAACCCCATGATTTAAAACCCCGAAAACAACACAAAAGCAAACAGTTTCAATCAGACCAAAGAGAGAGAACGAAAGAAAACTAAAACTTTTTAAGAAACTCAGTCAAGAAGAGGGTTATAGTCAAGAGGAGTAACAATTGTTGCACGTCCTTCATGATGCGTGTTGATATGGCTCCTTCCCTTATCATCTCTTTCCTTTTACGTATCCTTTTCACTTGTCCAAAGACGAAGGAGAGACCTTAATGGAGAATCAGAGATAATATAAACTAACAAGAGCAGCAAGAAAGAAGCAATGAAAAGTATAACCAACAAACATGTAGCTGGTGGTGAGTTTTTATAGTTTCTTGGACTTGTGATCATTATTTATTATTATAAAATGAACATTTCTTTTTAATACAAAATAAGAAAAACTAAAGGAAGAAGAGCAAGAGGGTTAAGGGAACAAAACCTAGGCAAGGTTAGACGACGAGAGAGAGTGACAGTTATTTCTGTTATTCCAACAACCAACGGTTACAACGGTCACGTGTCATTGCGTTACCGACCTACTAATGGAGAACGACGACGGTTTTAGGATCAGATCGGACCTTTTGAGTCGTCGTGCTAATGAATTTGTGCGGATACTTGCAATAATTAGAAGAAATTAAAGAGAGTTTTGAATTAATTCTAACCTAAATTATTTTGTAAAAATTAACATATTAAATTAATTTTAAATAATATATACTTAAATTTTATTAAATTTAAATTTATAGTCTAATTTAAATTTTTAAAATTCAAATGTAAATTCAATTGGATCTATTATCAACCTTATACAAAATCTACTATAATTAATTTAAACTAATTAAATTGAAAATTAAGATTAGTATAATACAAGATTACACCAACAAAAAAAGCTTCTTTATTATTATTAGCATTTATTTATTTTTTAAAAATTTCAACCATTTTATTATATATTTTTTATTTCTTTTTATTATCATTTTTAATTGGTTTTTCATTACTATTATTTATCTATTATTTACTATTTATTATAATTTTATTTATATTATATTATATGGTTTAATTATTTTTATTTTTATTCTTTTTGTTAATGTGGGTTATTTAAAAATAACCTTTACTCGTTAACTGTGTATTATTAACCCTTCCTAAATCTCGGCCTTAACAGAAATATTACTCCAAGATTTAGACTATCATCTTAACCTCAAAAAACTGGTATTTAATGAACACACTATGCATGATACTATCAATGGAATATCAAATCAGAAGTTCGTAGCAATGGATGCATAACAATTGAAAGAAAATGGAAATACCAAGAAGCAAGAATGCCAAAACACCATCCTCCTGTAAACAATATGAATTGCAGAGAATCATCTCCTCTGGTATTTTACTGTTCACTGTATGCCTTCGGCTCTAACCCCGTCAGCTTTGTCACATAAAGAATAACCAAAAATGAACCAGAAGCAGTTCAGCAACTTTCACATTTTCAGCTCACGACAAAACCTAACTGAAATGAGATGAAGCCGATCAACCAAAAGCAGTTGAATAGCAATGCAGCTGGCTTGAACTTCGCCATTAGCAGCTTTGCCCTCAGCAGGGATATGAATCCACTTTCCCGAATCAAACATTTGGTTGGTAGACATCCCCGAGCCCCAGTAGTCATTAGGCAGTTCAAAACTCTTTGGTTCATAAAGCCACAGCTTAATTCCAATGAAGAAAACTGCAGTTTGAAGGCAATTTCTTTCCACCAAAATGCTATTTGACATTTTTAGGTACCTTTTTCCCAGAACGTATGAGGGAGCCAGGTGACTTAGCTGCTTCATGCCCATTAGTTACCAATACACACTCTGGCTCATCGTCGTCCTCGTCGTCACTGTTTATACAACTTGGTGTACACCTGTTCTGTTGGGCTCTTCGTTGCAAAAGAAATACATTATAATAATAGCTTACTAAATCTTCCCTTTTCTTAGTAGTAAAAGAATTCACTATCTCATTCCAGAAACACTTGTCAAGAGAAGAAGGGTTTGACCTCACTATGGTCTTGAACTTCTTCTCTTCTTCTTTTGTCCAGCTAAGTTTAACTTCTTCCCCCATCTTATCAAATCGCCATTGGTGGAAAGCTATCCCCAGTTCACGCTTAACCTTCAATTTCTGCTCAGTTGTGTGAAACCTAACACATTCAGTGGATTTTGGCACTTCACACCCGCATGAATCTTGCCTTCCCTTACCAATAGGATCTCTTTCAATAATATATTTGTTTTCTACCTTTGCCAATGGCCAAATCTTTGTCCCAAGCCACTTTACATCACTTTCAGAGACCAGGCCTTTCCATTCTGGTACTTCAACCTGAAAATCCAGCCCTAAAGGAACTTCCTTTTCCGGTGGAAGGTCAAGCACTGGATGCCCAGTTAAGAAATCATCATGACAGATCCCTTGTGCCGCTGAGGAAGAGGATTGTGCTTCATGAGCATCCCCAAGAAATAGCTTCCTGCTACACTTCAATCTCTCTCTGAGATTGTAACTGGTTCCAACATGATCATCATACATGGATGGATGCATCTTCTGATATTTCTACATGGGAATAAAATGTACAAGAAATTTCTATCAAGGAGATACGGAAACAATTGTATCAATCACCTTCAATATGAGAATTATATATCAACACTAAACTACCTTGATTAAATAAGATATTAAGTTCAACAGTTTAATGCTCAACAGAACCAGCAAACACGTAGTTTGATGCTGCTATGATTCTCATGTTCTTGCCTCTAGAACTCTAAGTAGTTGGACTCAAAAGATGCAAGACTATACATGAAATGACAAGCCATAGATAACATATAATCAATGTTTTAAAAACGGAATCGAAAATTAAATTGATAAAATAAGAAGATTAAGATTTAAAAGATTCAACCAATATTAGACAGCCATAATAAGCTAAAGATCGAATAAAATTAAAGAATTTAAAATATAATTAAAAAATTATCCTTACCAATCGAAGGATTTAAAATTTAATTGAAAAAAGAGATTATTAGATGAAAAATATATGATTTATTTTAGTTTATAAGAATTTATTAATTTACAAAAATTGACTCATTAATTAATAAACGAATCAATTTTTAACAATGAATTATTAAAGTAAATCGAATCGAAAATTCGAAAATCGAACCAAAAAGTTAAACAGTTCAAAATTTTTACGATTGAACCAATCAAACCGGATGAGTTTTTTAATTATTGCATATAACTCACTTCTACACATTAAAAAAGTCACAAGTGTTAAATGTTATTGGAAACATGAATAATACAGATCAATCACAACTTACAGTATAACCAATAAGCACACTGCTACATAAAGCTGCATAAGATAATCTAGGGGAATCATACCTAAATTCAAAACAATTATAAAAGCAAAAATATTTAATGAGGATATTTCTTTATCTTTCTTGTCATATGTAATAAAAGAAAAATAAGCGAAAAGTATCATTTCACCTAGATGATTGTCTGTTATTTTCTTCATTAAGAGTTTGCCTTGTATGAAGTACAATTGTAGAATAAGTTCCAAACAAAAAGATATTCACAAAGGTGAGAGAATATTATGTTTAGAATAACATAATCAAAAGGATAAAAGACGCGAAGCTCCTTTGTAATTTAGAAAACTTTAGAAAAATCCCTTAATCTTTAAATTTTTTTAAAAAAATTCTTATAATTTTTTATTAAAAAAAACTCTCTTAGATTTCAACTAAAAAATAACAAAAAACACACGTAACATGAAAATCACAAATGAACCAACTAAATACTACTTACGTAACAATTCAACCAAACTATTAAACTCAAATCAAACTAATAATTTATTATAATTATCTTAAATTATTAAATTAAATCAAGTTTAACTCGTTTAGGTTTAAAAACCAAGTTACTATGTATATGACATTTGATTACTTCATATATGATGTCTTTATTATGTGTATTTTGTCCTTTTTTTTTTTCAAAATCTAAAAGAAGAGATTTTTTTCTAAAAAACTGAAAATCAAAACAATGTTTTTGAAAATTTTAAAGATTAGAAGGTTTTTCTAAAGTTTCTTAAAATATATGAAAAGTCTACGTTTTTTATTTAAATATAGCATTGAATAGTGTAAAAATTGAATTTTCTGCTAAGAGAATTTCAAAATAAGAAAGACAACAGGAATAAGAAATATGCAACTAATAAGCATACTCTAACATGAAGCTCCCTCGATTATAGCTACACCCCTAATCGCCCTCTACCACCATCAACAACCCAACCTTCACCTCTAGCACCAATACTAACTCAACAACTACCCTTCACCACCAGTGTCAACTACCAACCAATTGACAAGGTTGCCCCTTCTAATTATGAAAGCACCGAAGACTGTCAAAGTTGTACTATAATTGGAAACTCTCACCACCCTTACCAGGAGCTAGATAAAAAATTCTCCACAAAATATTACTCGCAATTACAAATCAACTCCACCATCAAAACCTCATACCTCAAACATCGCCACCAACCTTTACCACCATTAACATCACCAAAATCACTCCCAATCCACCTTAGACCCACCACGACAATCTAAAACCCAACTCAACACCAACCCTTCAAAAACTAGACCTACCATAACCATTATCTTTTTCAAAAAGGTAAACTTTCCTTAAAAAGCTTCTCAATGTAACCTTTGATTGTTCTATCCTCAATTTTCGAATCAACATTACTTTGCCAAACCAAATTGGATGGGGGACATTTTCAAGAGATGAAAAGTTAAAGGGAGGAGAAGGAGATCCACATAATAGGAGGATGAGGACAAATATAAAAGTGGAAGAAAAAGTTCCACCACTTGTTTTCAAGCTACCTCATACAAACTCATTTTTTTATCAATAAATAATACTCAAAACTTAGTCCAAACTTATCATTTAAAAACATCATTCAAAAATTGGAAACTCCCTAAGACATACTTAAACGATTGTACAACATGGTCAACTTATGAGTCTACACATGTATCTACAACCAACAATAGTAGAAAAAGCTAAATCTCTTTGCTAATTGTTTGATGTGACTATAATTCATATTATATCAAGTAACCAATCACGCATGGGACTTATGTCTCTTACAGAACTTCATGCATTCCAGCATAATGTTAAACGTACCAAAATCAACTACTGAATTGTACCTCATGCATGCAGGCGCACCGGCTTTTAACATAATTTACCTCTTACAATTAAAGAAAAAAGGAAATGCAACTCTATACAGGAAAGAGAAGAATATTCAACCAATCAAACTTTCATGTAATATGCGCAAGCAAGAGATGAGAGATACCTGCCAAGATTGTTCAGTACTTGAATCAATACTTCTTTTCAGGAAGAATGTCTCTCGAAAAAGTAATACTTGTTTCCATAGTTCTTCATTTCCAAATGAGTTCCACTTTGCTCTCTCCGGCAATGCTGCAACATCAGGACCACATGGATCCCTTGCAATCCCAGTAACCCAATTAAGCATCTTGTATAAGGACTCTCTTTTTCTCTTACGAGAGGAACCTAATTCCTCACTATTATCTAACTCCAATTCCATAACATTTGCACATTCGTTGATTTCACACATTTCCATCACCATACGCTTATCATCCTCATTGCACACTTCCACACTTTTCCCCAAATAGGAAATTGGGTTTTCCACTTTGGATTTCTCTCCACAGGTAGAAGAATCCATCTCACTGCAATTTACTACCTTGTTACATATTGTCTGAATTTCAGCCAAACCAACTACAGCTTTCGACGAATCTAAAAGGGAAGATTCTTCATCATCGACAGCACACTTCTCAATCTCACGTGACTCAAGCATACCGTTCAAATTCAATTCAGATTTCAAATCCAAATACTTTGAACCCTGAACATCCATCAAGAACCCATTAAACTGCGCCCCTAACTCCATTAAAACCCCAGATAAACCGGAGCTGCTAGCATTGGACTTGGATTTCGAGTATTTCTCATCAATAAGCCCTTGTAGCCATTTCTCCAGAGCATCTAAATACTTTATATAAACCAACTTCACAGAAGATGCGAGACTCAAACCTAAGCCAGATTCTTCAGCCACCAAATCCCACGTCCCATTTTTGCAAACAGCATCGTATCCTCCTTTATTTCTCACGACCAAGAAAAGATTAAGCAAATCCACGGGTTGCCCATCTCCGAGCATTGGAGGGAGAGTCCAAAAGCCAGCTTCGAGTGCACAGACGTTTTTCAAAAATTTTTTGACCAAATCAGTAAACCAGCATTGATACTTCTTATCAGGTTGATGTGCTTTGAGACCGGACCATCTCGAAACCTCCTCGAAATCCACCAACATCCCATCTGACTCCAACTTCTTTTGTGAGTTTCTAACGCAATCTAGTGCATGCCCATTATCTGCTACCATCGACCACCCTGCCATTAATTCCCCAATTCAAAAACCCTAGAAACATATTATCATCTTTTTTCAATCTTAATAAGAAAATCAGCAAGGAACGAAAATTTTAGCAATAAAATTCAAAAGGGTACACGAAAGTTAGCATCACGACTCCTGTCAAGAACAGTAAACGGTGCTTTTTGGCGGGAAGAAAGTTGATTTTAGGGTTTTGAAGAGCCCTAGAAAACAAATTTCGGTCCCGCGCTCTCGATTTTCCTTAATTGCAGATTTAAATAGGTGTTAGTTTCGAGAAAAGAGATAAAACTAAGAGGAAAAAGGATTTAATTCAGTCCCTATTCTTCAATTTATTCGAAGTAACAGTGTTTTCTTTCTTTGGGCTAAACTAAAAAGAAAATCTTTGAGTAAAGGGAAAGAGAGAGACGTACCAGAAATTTTCGTGGGATTTTTGTTTTTGTGTTTTTCGAATAAGTGACGATCGCTTGACCTTTGCCCTATTTTCTGTAACCTTTTTTTTCTATTGCTCTCTTCTACCATATTTTTAAAGAGAATAAATATGCAAAGCCAAGCAAAGCAAAGGCCCCAACTTGTAGTGCTCATGATTAACTAACCATGGTTAATTTTGGGCATATAGGATTGAGTTAAGGGTTTGGGTTGATTGGTATTTTAGAATTAGATATGGAAGATGACATGTGAGTTTTTTAGAAATATATAACTTTTCTTTATAAATTTCTACCACTTTAATAGTAACCATGGTTAACTAATCATAGTTAATTTTGGATAAAAGATTTGAGTTAGGGTTTTGGGTTTGATTGGTGTTGTAGAATGAGAGATAGGGATGAGTCATGAGAATTTTATAAATATTAAGAGTATTCTAGAACAAGCATCAACAAATATGTGAAGGGTAATTACTCCATAAAAAGGTAAATATGTAATAATGAAATTTGAAAATTATAAGTTTTTTTCCTTTTTATTATTTCAATAAAATGATAATAATATAGTTGCGTTTGGATCTGCGGTACGGTGGAGATAAGTACTTATCTACCACAGCTTTCAAACGCAATTACATGTTTGGATTTGCAGGCGAATAACTAGAGATTAGAGGAAAATGCGGTGTCACTGCAAAAATCAATAAGTATAAAGAGGGTTGCGGTAAGAAAGTGCTTCTGTGATAGAAATTCTACTTTTCATTAATAATCTTCTGATAATTATTATTTTCCATTATACCCTCAACAATTAATTATTCTTATTTATAATTTTAATTTATATAACTGATAATATATTTTTATAAAATATTTTATTTACTTATTTTATTTTATTTATATTTTTCTTATTTTAATTTAATAATTTGTTTTTTATAATTTTAAATTTATATGACTAATAATATATTTTTATGAAATATTTTATTTATTAAATTTATTTTATTTATATTTTCTTTTTTTAATTTAATATTTTTATTATTTATAATTTTAATTTTATATGACTGATAATATATTTTTAATTATTTATACAATAATTAATAATTTATTAAATCAATAGATTTTTTAGTTATTTTATTTCTTTTCAACAACGATAATCGTACTTACTAAACACCTATTTTCACATTTCAACAGTTACCAAATCAGTAATCCCAACACAGATAAGTACTTATTTACTTATTAAGAACAAATACTTATCATTTCAGCAGGTTAATTTCAGCATATTATCAATTGTCGCCACTCTCCCAAACCAAGTCTACAACTCTTCCCTTCCACTTATTTGTTTCTTTATAAGGCCTCTTGTAAATTGTTGGAAAATCAAACTCTTGCCTTCTTTACGTCTATTTTCTACGTTGTGAATAGAAGTTTAGAACAATAATATATATTAGAATGTATATACTAAACCTTTTATATAGAAATTAGTTAGGAGGTATCCTATTAGAACCTTGGAATTTTGATGAAGAAGGGTACAAAGATTCTAAGAAATTATTTGCACTACTATAGATAGAGATGATAATAAATTTGGTTGAATCGACCTTATTATTTGATCATTCGCTTAACTTTTTAAGTGTGCGGGTTAAACTCACCCAAAACTTAGTTACGCTTGAATAAAATTTGAGTTGATCTTTGAGTGTTAAGTCTTTGCTAAAAATAGAAAAATAAAAATTTTCACAGTATCATATAAGTATTGAATTTTAATAAAATTAGGAATTTTGCTAATATACAATTAAATTCAATAAAATTTTAAATTTCGAATCATATTTTAACAAAATATTAAAATTAAATACTTTTTCCCTGTCTTTTATAAGCATTATTAAATAATTAAAATTTAATACATTCAAGTTCATAAATTAGATAAGATGAAACTTACTTGTATCTATATCTAATTACATCTTTATCTGACTATAGACTTTGTATTATAATTAAATTTATATTCGAGACTTCTATTCTTATCATTAAAAATGGCAAAACAAGTTCTATTCAATCTTGATTGATAGAAAAATAATATCAACAACAACACGACACAAAATTAACAAATTGAATTAAAAAAATTTAGACTCAAACTAAGTTTTAAGTACAAAAGTAACAAATAATTTGAGTCTATTTTTAAAAAATATCTCATATATAAATTATGATTCATGTTTAACTAAAAAAACGTATAATTTTTTCAAAATTAAATTTTAATTAATACAATTAAAATAGTAATAAAAAGAAAATTAATTTAGGTTATTTTATTTTAAAAATACACGTGAAATGATCGAAACAAATTAAATATGAATTAAATATTATACAGAAAAGTTAGTATTAATCAAAATAGCGATATATTTATAAAAATGACCATTAAAACATTCATACTTATACAAATTTAAAATAGAAGATATCAAAAAAATTATTAACCTAAATATTATTAAATGCTAAAATAAATATATAATGTGAAATTCTTACATACCTAATTAATATAATATGATACGAAGTTCAAATTTTCTTAAGTTCATCTTTTATTGAAGCAATCAACATCCACATTGTTAAAAAAAATTACTAAAATACAATTAAAAATATAATATTTTCCCTCTTTTCTCTTCCATTATTATCATTAAGGTCAAGATACTCCGTAATAAAATAGCATTATAAGTCGTTTTCCTTTTAGTTGAATCCAACGAAAGCAAGGAATAAAATATTATTTAGTTATGTTAATTAAAATTATCGCTTTATTTTAGATATATTTCGGTACTTAAATAAGAAAATTAAATTTTAGTTTATTTTAATTTAGAAAAACAGTATATAGGTTATTACTGTGAATAAAGTGAGATCTTTGAAATTTAATTAGACACTTCTTTCCATTTCTATTACGTAAGATTGAGGTTTCAAAAATGATTCGTGTCGTAACTTATTTAGAAATAAATCAGCTGTAGTCCCTTGGTCCAATCTATTATGGAAACAGTCCCTTAATCTTAAAGGCTATGTTATTATGTTGTTAGCGATGAAGAATCGATTATGGTTGAGTTTAGATCTGCAGTGCAGTGAAATAAATATTTATTTACTGTAGTTTTTAAACGTAAGCATATGTTTGGATATGCGGTAAACAACTAGAGGTTAGAGAAAAATACGGTATCATCGTAGAAATCAATAAGCAGAAAAATGACTGCAGTAGAAAACTGCTTCTGCAGTAAAAATTTAAAATTTTATTTTCCATTAATAACCTCCACTATAAATATTATTTTCTATTATACTCTTAATTAATATGACTAATAATATATTTTTATGAAATATTTTATTTACTATATTTATTTTATTTATATTTTCATAATTTTATTTAATATTTTATAATTTATAATTTTAAATTTATATAACCAATAATATATTTTTAATTATTTATACAATAATTAATAGTTTATTAAATCAATAAATTTTTTAGTCATTTTATCGTTTTTCAGCAACCGCAACTATAATCACACTTACCAAACACTTATTTTCACGTTTGAGCAGTTACCAAAATAACAAACTTAAATACATAAGTACTTATTGAGAATAAGTATTTATCATTTGAGTAAGTAAATTTCAACAAGTTATCAATTACTACCGTTCTCTCAAACTAAACTTAAGAACTAATTGCCGCTGGTTCTCACCCACACATATAACCTGCCTACTTTGTCATTCGGCAGAGGAGGACAAGAATCATTTGTTTTTTCCCGTGAATACACCAAAGCTGTGTGGAACACAATCTTATACAAGATGGAAGCTGCAGATTTTAACTATGAATGGGAAGACAAACTGAATTGGGTAAGACACCAAAGCCATGACAATGCTATACTTCCCAAAGTAGCATTCATCACCGCCATGTACATGTTGTGGAAGGAACGAAACAGTAGACTGTATAGACTAATTGAAGAAGAGAGGCAAAAGTTGGCTGATAAGATCGTCAACTGGATACGGGCTGTTATCAATAGCTAAAAGAGTTGATCATCAGATTCATTCCTTCCCGTATCAAGGCCTAATGGCATCTATGATTTGCTGTAAACAAGGTCTAATGTGTGTAAACAGTTCTGTTGTAAGCCCAGGAACACTAGCGGTGAATGAGTTAGAATAGAGGTCTATGTGGTTTTCTAAAACCTTGCAACAGTCTGATCTTGTAGAGTAATATATATTTATTCATTTAAAAAAAAAATTCTAGTGCTAATTCTTGTTTTATGTTCTGAACTTCATGAATAATCAATATTAATTAATTTGACAATTTAATTTGATAATGATTATTATATAACTATCAATGAATTCAGTGACCTGTAATTTTCATGAAATATTGGTATAAGTAGATAATTAGTTATTTATAAATTCGCATATTTAATTTATGATAAACAAAAAAAATAAGTTGAATAGTTGCAGTTATCTCAATTATTCAATTTAAAGTCTAGTCTTTTTTACTAAGCTTATTGCTATCATTTAATTGATATGAAAAACTATCACATCCAATCAATTAATGGTAAGTTTTGATTTAAATGTTGGTTAATTTAAGTATCCAACTTAAATCGCGAATTATGATCCATTACAATCTAAAAGTAACTTCACACACACACAAACGAGCACACATGTGTACAATACAAATACACAGAAACACACACACACACACATACGAGATTATAAGTCATGTATATTTAAAAATCTAAAATTAATTTTAGTAAATGAGTTTAAACTTTTTGAATATGCTCAAATTTTACTTGGATTTTGATTCAAATTCGAATATCTAAACTTGGTTGAACTCGAACTTAAACTTAGACTTACCAATTTTCTTTAAAATTAGAAATAAGTGTTAAAAAATTCAAACTCAACTTTTGATGTTGATGTTCAGCTTGTAGCTTTTGGTCCTGTTAGACTGAAACTTGTTATGGTTTTTAGAGATAACAGATTCTAGAGTGTTCAACTTTTTTAGATATTTTCAATCCTAAGTTTTTGAAATTTTCAACTAAGTCACTAACTTTTATTACATTAATAATTTAGTTCAAAATGTTAGTTTTATTAATGTTTTACTAATTTAACTAATGTAATCTTTTTGGTCCGTGACATATAAGCATTCACGTGAAAAATAATTAGCAAATAATCATCTACGTGGATTAAAACACTTAACTCAATGTTAGAAAGAGGTTATGAGTTAGGTATTTTAGTTCATATAAATGATTAATTAACAATTAATTTTTCACGTAAACAGTTACACGTAGAAAAAATGACTCGTTAACCAAAATTAGCAAAACATTAACGAAACTAATATTTTGATATGAGTTATATTAAAATTATGAAATATTAATCGCGTAACTGAAAATTTTAAAAGTCTAAGTAGTGAATTGCAAAAATTTCAAAACTCAGACATTTGGAATATGTTATCTCTAGTTTTTATTGAACTCTCCTTGTACTTTTAAGCCTATTAATCTAAAACTTTGTCTTGGATCAAATGCTTAACTCACGTATAAATAATTGAAGTTTTTGGTTTCTTCTAATTTTTAAAATTTATAAAAACCGTGGTTTTTGTTTTTGTATTTTTATAACGTGATTAATTATCAATTGAATATATATTATTTAACTATTTAATAGAATAATTATTAATAAAAATTATGAATAATTTAATTTATGCAATTAAACTAAATAAAATAATTTAGTAAATATAATTGAATTGAAAATATCATCAAAATATATAGATTTCAAATAAAATTTTGATTCCATAATTAAAATATTTTTAAAATAAATATTAATTTTTTAAATAACAAGAAACTAAAAATAAAAAATTAAAATTAAAAGTCACAACAAAAAAAAGTGAAACTAAACCGGCCCTAAATAAATTTAAGAATTAAATTAGAAATAAAGACAATCATATAAGAAAACACGAGGAAAACATCAAATTAGACTCAAAATTTCGAATCAGTTAGCTTTTTGATTCGTTTTTAAAATTTTTCATTTAATTTATTTTAATAACTCTTATTATTAAAAACCGATCAATTTTTTAATTTATGATCAACTTTTTACAAACAAATTAACTTTTGTGAACCAAAATAAATAATTTTTTTATTTAATACTTTCTTTTATTAATTAAACTTAACTGTTTCAATATCACCGAAGATCTTTTTCTTCGCTTATATTTTAAATTATTCAATTTTATTCAATTATTAATCAATTTTATAATATTTTAATATCAATTAAAATTTTAAACCTTAACTCTCCTATATTACTTTTCTAACTTCTTTTCAAAACATTGTAATGATGCTATTGCTTTACACGTGCAATCGGCAACTACTGGCTACGGTCCAAAGATTCAAAAGTGCTGTGGTTATCTAGAAATTATAGCGAAAAGAACAGTAAAGATGAGATTGATTGAAGAGTATATCCATCTGATACTACAATGTCAAAGGGTGATCATGTGTGGGACCCAAAAGTGAATGGAATTTTTCTGAGCCAGTTGTAAGGTTCAGGCTAGAGCCATGAGTTTTCAGAACAACGTTTCTTGATGGTTGTTGATCTCCAGAGAATGTAACTTTGATACTTTCTCAGGAATTCATTTTCTTTCTACAACTTGGTCAGCTTTTCAAGTATACATTCTGGTTAGTTAAACCATTCTGTGATTCACATTCTCATTAACTGGAGAAAATTCATTACCAGGAGAAGATTGAGAACCGCAGATTGATACTATGTTGTTATCGCCGGTGATAGATACCGTGTTTCCGTTCTCAGATTGCATCTGAATGCCACGATAAGATTCGCCGGAAATCAATGCTTGTAACAGCTTTGGTGCAGGAGGAATGGGAGTTTCTACTATCCCCTCTAACATCTTCACTACTGTTGCCATTGTAGGCCTTATATCTTCTGTATCCTGTATGCACCAAATTGCCACCAATGCAATACGTTCAGCCTCCTCAATCTTATAAGCATTTCCTAGTTTACTGTCAACAACTGCTGCAATGTTGCCTTGGAGTATTTCCTGTGCAGCATATGGAGGGAAGAACCATTTCTCCTCATTTTCGCCATCTCTTTGATGGTTAGTTCCAACTCCACTGCCGGAAGGCGGTGCTTCCACATTTCTTCGACCGCCTAACAGTTCCAACAATGTCATTCCATAGCTATACACATCTGCTTTTGAGGTAATTGCAACACCAGATATCCATTCTGGTGCAACATAGCCCCAGGTACCTCGCATGGTGACCACCGCTCGACTGAAATCACGACAGACAAGCTTCGCCAAGCCAAAATCCGATACTTTCGCAACGTAATCAGTGTCCAAAAGAATGTTTTCTGGCTTGATATCACAGTGTATGATACAATCTCTGCATCCCTCGTGTAAATAAGCTATGCCTCTGGCAGTACCAATTGCTATACGAAATCTAACATCCCAGCTCAAATTAGGACCATCTCGGCGTAAATACTTACTCAAAGGACCATTCGGCATATAATCATAAACCAAAAGCCTATGACAGTTCTCTGAACAAAACCCTCTAAGCCTCACAAGATTGACATGTTGGATGTTCCCAATTGTGCATACCTCTGCCCTGAACTCTTTCTCTGCACCACCAGGCCTTTCCAGGCGTTTCACAGCAACAAGAGTAGAGTCTAGCAACACACCTTGAAAAACTGCACCAAATCCACCATGTCCGAGCTTGTCTGAGAAACCCCGAGTTGCTGCATATAGCTCTTTGTAGGAGAAAGCCCTCAGGTTCAGAACTGGAAAAGCACCATCTTCTTCATTTCCTCTACTTCTTCTCTTGCAGAACAGCAACAGAATCATCCCTACAACCAAAACCAGAAACCCAACACAACCAAGAATGCTACCAATCACAAACCAAATCACAGATCTTGACTTATCTTTCTCCACATTTTCTTCTTTAGGAACCCTAACATACAACACATCTCGAAAAGTACTATCCAAGCTCAAATTTCTCAAATTCAACAAAGATCCATATATAGTTTTGCAGATATTACTCTTCTCATCATGTATCAAACCAATACAGGAACAATTACTCAAACAAGATCTCTCGCAAATACTCTTACTACTCCCCACAAGTGACTCCATAACTACTCCTTCAAACCCAAAAACACCAAGCTCCTTAAACTCATCAGTCTCTTCACATGAATCCTCAGTCCCTCTACTGCAACCATCAGAGTAACCCCCAGTTTCCCATTCATGATCATCAGCAGGACTAAACCCAGGAAGACAAACACAAGGCTTCAACAATGACTTATTACAAACAGCCATATTACCACACAAACCATACACTTTACACTGGTTTTCAGGCTCCGACCAAAACATGTTCCAGTTCTCTGTCTGCTGCGACCACGTGTACTGTTTCAACTGGCCATTAACGTCCAGCTTAAACCTCGTCAATGGAGGCCTCAGTGCACTATCCAATGCCGTCTCGGTATACCAAAAGGACGCCGTTTCCCTAGAAGGGTCAGCAAAGTGGAAGTCGTAGATGTACTTTATAGTCATTTCCGGTACACCGGAGAACGCGGCTCCTGTCCAGTTTCCGGTGTTCCAGTACACAAAAGTTTTGTTGTAAACAAGTTGAAACTCATCGTAATCTCTCGGATTCAGCCTCAACGAGTACAAACCAACAGATGGGTCGGACAAGCTTCTCCAAGAGGTTAAAAATTGGGAACTTGTGATATTCATGCCCGGTAACCAAGTATCCGTAGGAAAATCGAAGCTTTGCCACAAAACTGAGCCTGTAACCGACATTAGAACAATATTTCCCGTATCGTGAAATGCAAATTCTGCTGCTTTATCTGTGTTTGTGGTCTGCCAAATGGCTGTAGTCGATTCAAAAATCACTAATCTGCCCTCTTCAGTGATTTCCAGGACGGTAGAGGAGATGTTGACAATGGGTGTCTCGCGATTCGCTACCCAGACGTAAGTGGGAACAGCTATTGATGCATATCTGACGCCAAGGTACCATTTTGACATCTCATCTGGCCTAAAGAAACCCAACTCGAAAGTTCCATTCTTGCTATAAATTGTGGTGTTTCCTCTGATAATAACAACATTCCTGGTTCTCAACTCCTCGTTTCTGGTCCCTTCTCCATGGTTGACAAGCAAGTCCTGTGACTCTATCTCTGAGTCCGCTAGCAATCTGTTGCTATGATTTCTGGATGTGGGAAATCTGGAGAAATCTGCATTGGAGGTCACTAGTAGAAAGGAGAGGAGGAGAAGAACAACCATGAGAATGGGAGTGAATAATGGGGCAGGCAGTGATATGTTACTGACAGAAACAAGCGCATGTCCCTTTAATGGAGTTTGCAGAGATAAAAGGGCAAGAGCAAGAGAGTGGTTCAGTCAGAAGATGGATCAATTTTCAAGCTGCACGGCTGCAGACAGAAGATTTTGTATGTATATCTGAAAAAGCTGCCATTTGAGGAGACAAGTATTTGAGGAAAATATTCTTCAAAAGTAACAAGGGATATTACGCAAGCAACCATTTAGCACCAAGATTCCCTAGATGCCTATGATATTTAAGTGGTAATTTTACCTATTTCTCGTAAAATCGAATAAAGATGATATAAAATTAGAGAATTTAAAATATATTTGAAAGATATTATTATTATATATTTAAAAAATTAAAATTTAATTAAAAAAGAGATTGTTAAATGAGAAGTAATTAATTAATTTTAATTTATAAGAATTTAACAATTAATAAAAATTAATTTATTAATTAATAAATTGATCGATTTTTAACAACAAGAGTTATTAAAATAAATTAACTAAAAAATTAAAGGTTTATGATTTTTACGATTAA
>JAOTAY010000004.1:2484660-2508447 GCA_025629805.1 Erythroxylum baracoense
TTTATTAATAATTATTAAATTAATTTTATAAATTAAATTAAATTGGGATTATTATTTATTATTATGATTTTTGGAGATAAGTACAACTGTATAATATAATAATGGACTATTTTGTAATTTAAAAAAAATCAGGGACTATTTTATAAATTTAAAAAATTACCCGAAACGGTATCCGGTATTAACGGGTACCGGTACAATACCATACTAGAACCTAATCCGATACCAAATCTGGTACAGTATTCGCAACATTGCTCCTAACTAAAAAAGTAGCTGTTTTTGAATGATCTACATAAAAAATCTTAATTAACAATAAGATTAGTAAAATTGTTTTTTACTTAACTCGAGTTGATAAGTAAAATTTTGAATTAAATAAAATTTGGGAAGTGAATCAGAAATTAAGTAAATTAATGTGAAAATAATATCATTTTAATTCACCTATTTAAATTGTGTCTTATTAGGAAAAAAATCTCAAATTCAATTTAATATATATATATTTTAATTAGTCATTTTCTTGAAAATTTTATTTAAATTATAATTTGTTATTACTATTCAAACTTACAAAGTCTTGATATGAGATCCTACTCTCCTAATTTGACCAACCGTTAACAAGAATACAAACTTAAAACAATTTTGCTAAAACAACGTAGGAAGAGTCAACTTGTTCGTCGATTTTATCGAGACAAATGTGCATGAATAAATAGACACCATTCCTACCTATGGCTATTAATGTCTGAATAAACGTGTTGACTTCATTCCTATGTCTCTTTAGATACATTTGCTGGCTCCAACTGTATGGGAATTGCCGACTTGGAACCGCATTTTTTATCAAAGTCTCGAAAGTCCAAATGGGTTTCTTTTACTTTAAGAGAATGTTGAATGGAAAAGGTGGATTTTTTTATTGGATTTGCTCCCATGAGTTTGGAGGACAAACTACATTGCTTTTGTTGTGAAATTAAGGGCTTGTTTGGTTGGATATTAATTAATGAAATAGAAAGGAATGAAATGGAATGAAATAAAACGGTTTATAATGAAATAAAATGAAATATAGTGAAAAGTTGTTTGAGAAGGATGGAAGGGTTTATAATGTAATGTAATGAAACGTTGCTTGGAAGATGGATAGAATGGAATATAATGTATAATAATGACTATTAAACTCCTGATATTAAAATGGTTGTTGCAAGAGATTTAACGCTATGATTTTAAAATAGAAATTATGTCCAATTAAAAAGTCACGGCAAATCACAACCGGGACAAATAAATTTTTATATATTTTCTATTTTAAAATAATAAAACTTTTAATAAAACTTTTATTATTAATTATATAAATTTTATTATTAATAAAAGTTTTATTATTTTATTATTAATTATATAAAATTTATTATTAATTATATAAAATATTATTATTAGTTATTTAATAAATTTTATTCTATTATATGTGATTTCTATTTTAAATTTAAATTTATTTTTATTTATATAGAAATATATGCAAACAATTAAAGAATAATATTTTATATATTTTCTATTTTCACTATTAAATTTTTTGTTGTAAATTTTATTTTATTATTAAATATATACAATTTATTATTAATACTATAAAATTATTATTATTAGGGTAAGGAGAGATAATAAAAAAAGATTATTAATTATATACAATTTTTGTGGACTATAATAAATGAGTATAGGGAAAAGGCGGTTAGGGTTAGAAGAAATAATTGGTATTAAGAAAAATTATTTAGGGTATATTAAATAGTATGTATTTATTAATTTACGTTCCATTCTAAACTCCCAAAATCGGAGGTTTCTTATTTTCTTTGTTTTGGACGGAATGAAACGTAACATGAAACCCTCCGCTTTCATCTCTTTCCGTTCCATTTCATTATGAAACTCTCAATCAAACGATATAAGGGTATTACATTTCATCCCGTTTTATTACTAATCCTCCAATTAAACAAGACCTAAGGTTTGATAGACACAAGAGACATGGCATTGCCGAACATGAGTTTTTGTACTAAATCGTCTTGATTTATGAATTTTCTCAAAAAACTTGTTAAACTGGTAAGATAAAAAGTTTAAGGTTTAAAAGATTCTATCAGTATCAAATCGTCATAAAATTTAATAAAGATTGAATAAAATTAAAAATTTTGAAAAATAATTAAACAAAACTATCCTTATCCATCGAAAATTTTAACATTTAATGAAAAAAAGACCTTTAAATAAAAATCAATTTATTTTAATTTATAAGCTAGCCAGTTTGATAAGCATCATTGTCAAGCTAGAAGTTGGTCTTTTGGATGAGGCCTTAAACATGTTTTAGTTCAGGCCCAATAAAAACATGGATCGAAGACCTTCTGATTCTTTATTGGCCCTTGAGAGATCCACGTTAAGTTATAATTTGCAAAGCAAGCTTGTGGAAAAGTCGAAAGTTGTGCGGCTGTAATTAATAATTAGACTTTTTATAAATTAAGTTAAATTTAATTTAGAATCTAATTACATACGAAAAATTAGGCTCAAATTTAACTTTCGATCATATTGTAAACAAATTAAATCATAATTAAACTTTAAGTATTCAGTTTAAATTTTAGTTGATCACTTATAATATATCTGAAAATAACTATTTATAAATATATAATAAGCAATAAGTAAAAATGAGCAACTCTCTGGCTAACCTCACCATGGAGGATGAGGTGATTCACCGGACAAGGAAAAATATAAACGACATCGGAGCGATGTTGATCAAGAGCCTGGGATGAATGAAACGGAAGAAACAATGGCAGATGGAAGTGGCCAATTTAATTTGAAGGACCAGCAAGTTTCTTACAAGGAGAGTTTAACAGGTCAGTCTGATGGTGCCTGGGAGGAATGGACAACTAGTAAGGAAGATGATGATATTATCATTGATGAAGCGGTGTCTGATTCGGAGGATGGGGCAAATGATGGCTCAAAGGTGATTTTTACAAAGGCTGAAAAACAAAAGCTACGAAGGCCATGGTGGAATGCTCTCATTGTAAAGCTCCTGGGAAAGGTAATGGGTTACAAGGTTCTCACTTCGCGAGTTATTCACATGTGGCAGATTGATGGAAAATAAAAGGTCATTGATCTGGGGCAGAATTATTTTCTTCTCAAGTTTGAGAAGAAAAGTGATTATAAACATGTTTTAGACGGTGCTCCTTGGATGTTTAATGGGCATTATCTAACAGTGAGGCAATAGACATCCCATTTCAAGCCAACTTCAGATTAGATAAATTCAATTATAGGATGGATTCGCTTTTCAGAATTGCCTTTGGAATACTACTCAAATCTGGCTTTGAAGAGAATTGCGTCAATGGTAGGGAAAGTGGTTCGTATTGATGCAACTACTCAAAGTGTAATGCATGGAAGCTTTGCCCGTGTATGTGTTGAGTTAGATCTCCTCAAGTCTTTGAGGTACTCTATTATTGTTGGAAAAATTCTCCAGAGAGTTGAATATGAAGGTCTTCAATTGATTTGTTTCAAGTGTGGTAAATTTGTCCATAAGCGAGACACATGTCCTGATGATAAGCAGATGCCAAAAAGCAACGATAGAGGATACGATCAACCTGATCATCATGATAAAGTTGAAAAAGAGACCAAAGTTGATTCTTCGATGAATCCGACAAGTTCATAACCTGATGAGAGTTCCTTAGGATCTTGGATGTTGGTCCAACGCCGTTCTCAGGGCTGTCGACAGGTGGAGCTAACAAAAGGAAAGAATTCTGTGGGGATGGATACTCGGTATAACCAAGGGAACATATTTTCTATGTTAGAAAATAAGTCTGACAAATTGAATCAAGCTAGAGATAAACAATGTCAATGTAGGAATGATGTTGGTAGTTAACGAAAAATTACTTTTGTAGAAGCACAGGTTTTGCATCCTAAATTTTCTCGTCATATTCGAATTTCCTCTCCCAGATCTAGTAACAGTAATGACTTTAAAAGGCAAGAGGTAAAATTAGAAGCCTCAACTAAAGGGAAAGTGGATATCTTTCCGTCTACAAAGTTCATGGAACCACCGCTTGGCTTTCATTTTAAAGCAGGCTCTTCTGCTGATGTGGTTTTTGATGCTCAACTTTTAGATTCTCTGATTGGACCTTCCAAGAACGGGTCTACCTCTTCCACTTTAGCACAGACAATTATTAGCCCATTAAATAGTCTTAATTTTGATATTTTACAGTATAGCCTTATAGAGGTGTCCAATCCAGTTCAAACTCATGATCGAAATGAAGAGAACAATAGCCCCAATATTCTTCCGTCGGTCCATCCTCCTTCACCTGTCGTAGGAAACTTGGGAGGTTCTAGTGATAATACTTTTATTGATCAAGAGGAACATGAAGATGATTCCGGAGATGAGATGTCATCCATTGCTGATGAAGAGCAAGAAGATGACGATGATGATAAGGGGGACGAGGATGAGAAGATGCATGATTAAACTGCCTTGTCTTTCTATTTCTCTATTATTTATGATGATTCTTTTCTGAAACGTGAGGGGAGCTGCTAGCTTCGTTTATAAAAGGAATATCAAAGAGCTTGTTAGAAGCCATAAAGTAGAAATTCTTATTATCGCAGAGCCTCGAATTAGTGAAGGGACAGCAAATAAGGTCATTCGTAGTTTGAGGTTTGACGGGCATGCTAAATCAGATGCAGTGGGTTTCTCTGGTGGTATTTGGGTGCTTCAAAAAAATTCTATTGGCAACATTCAGGTATTTGAAATGGGTAGTCAGTTATTTTCTATTATTATTACGTCACCTAAAAAAGTTACATGTGGACTCATGGCAGTGTATGCCAGTCCTACGACGGTTAATCGATAGTTCTTTTGGGATTACTTGCAAGAATTTTTGAATTTTGATGGATTACCTTGGCTTATTATTGGAGATTTTAATTAGATTTTGTTGCGCGATGAAGAGCAGAGTGGTACTCCGAAACCTTTACGGCATATTGAGGAAATTTGTAAGGTTGTTGCTATTCGAAAAATTATTGATCTTGATGCCCAAAGTTGTTGTTTTACTTTATTTAATAGGTAATTTGTCTCCGGGCTTATTCGAAAAAAATAGACCAATCCTTATGTAGTGTGGAATGAAGACATTCTTTCCTAAGGCTTTTGTGCGCAACTTTCCTCATGCTTATAGTGATCATTGCCCAGTTTTGGTTTCGTTTGAGGAAAGGGTTGCTGCTAATTGTTATGCCAAGCCCTTTGGTTTTAAAGCTACATGGTAAAGCCATTCTTCTTTTTCTCAAGTCCTCCATGATAGTTGGAATAATGATATTGGGCTTTACTCTAATCTTCACAAATGGCCATTAGAATGTACTCGCAATATGTTTCTTTTTACCTTGGGAAAAAAGTTGTGTACTGAGTATAATGAGGTCCTTAATCAAGAGAAATTGTTGAGGTTTCAAAAATCAAGAGAGAATTGGGTTCAGCTTGGTGATCGTAACACACGCTTCTTCCATACCACTACTTTAATAAGAAGGAACATGAATATGATTCATATGATTAAAGATGGGGTTGGCAATTGGATTTAGGACAAAGTACAAGTTTGAGATACTGTTTTTCATCATTTTTATCAAGTTTATTTGGCTGAGTCTTTACAGTTAGATTTTCGACAGGCTTGTCCGAGATGTTCACCGCCAATCGAGGAGAGTTTCCTTTTAGATATTGTTCATATTCCACAAGCTGATGAGGTCCTTGCAGCTTTGAAACAGATGGCCCCCTTCAAATCTCCTGGCCCGGATGGTTTTCAGGCGAGCTTCTATTAGGCTAATTGGCCCATTATGCGGAATTCTTTGGTTTCTTTTGTCCAAGATGTGTTTAAAAGGGGGAGTTTTGATGATACTTTAACTCGTGTGTTGGTTTGCCTTATCCTTAAAGTTGATCATCTAGAAATGACTGCTCAGTTTTGTCCAATTTCTCTCTGTAATGTCTCGGTAAAGCTCATTTCTAAGATCATTGCGAATCGCCTCTAGCCTTAGCTCCAACAGTTTATAGCGACTACTCAGAGTAGTTTTATTCCAGGCAGAGGTACTTCAAATAATATTATTCTTGTTTAAGAGAATATTCACTCTTTCACTCAAAAGAAAGGAAAAAGTGGCGGCTTGATGATGAAGATTGATTTAGAAAAGGCTTACAATCGTATTGATTGGGAGTTTCTAAGATGGGTTCTTCAAGATGTGGGGTTTCTTTCTACCATTGTGTCTCTTATCATGTTCTGCATCACTTGTACAGAGATGAATTTTCTTTGGAATAGGGAAGTCACTAATTACTTTAAACCGTCTAGGGGTCTCCGTCAAGTGATCCTTATCTTTTTGTTTTATCCCTGAATAAGCTTTCTTGCTTGATTGAACAGGAAGTAGTGGTGGGTAACTGGAAGCCTATCAAATTGTCAAGGGGTGGGCCTACTATTTCCCATGTGATGTTTGCAGACGATGTAATCTTGATGGGCGAAGCTTCATTTAAACAAAGCAAAACTATGATCGCCTATTTAGATAATTTTTGTGCTTTTGCAAGTGAAAAAGTTAATGTTGCTAAGTCTAGATTTTATGTTTCACCGAACACTGCAAAGAAAATAGTGGACGGTATGCAAAGCTGTACAGGCATTGCTCCACGTGTTGATCTTGGATTGTATCTTAGTGTTCTCTTTCATACGCAGCGCGTTTCTTAAAGAACCTATAACCATATTCTAACAAAGATCAAGAAGAAATTGACTGTTTGGAAGGTTGATCAACTCTTGCTTGCTGGTCGAGGTACTCTTGTGCAATTTGTCACTAGTACAATGGCTACGTACACTATGCAAATCACGAGACTTCCCATCATTGTATCCAAAGAAATTAAATCTCTAAATAGGAAATTTCTTTGGAGTTCAATAGATAACAAGCAGAAAGTGTCGTTATTGAAGTGAGATATGGTATGTCGTCCACGTAAGGAAGGTAGCCTGAGTTTTCAAAAAACTGCAAATATGAATTTGGTTTTGTTGGCTAAGTTTGGTTGGAAACTTGAGGCCAATGATAGTGGTTTATGGGCTCGTGTTTTAAAAGTTAAATATTTTCAAGGTTCCACCTTTTTGCAGTCGACAATAAAACCTATTGCTTCTCATGCTTGGAGGAGCATTTATGCTAGTAAGAATATTGTCAAGCACGGCTGTTCAAGGTTGGTTGGGTGTGATGATCAAACATCTTTTTACTTTGATAAATGACTCGATAAATCTAAGTTGGTATCGTTAATTGATCAACATTCCCTGCCCCCTTTGCAAGATGTGAAAGTCTCTAATTACTTAGATAATGAAGTAGATTTTCGGGATATTGTAAACTCCTGCCCCGAGGAAACTCGAAATCTTCTTTCTTTTTTCATGTCTGTTTGTGCAGAAAAGGACATAATTATTTGGTCTGCTTCTCCCTTTAGTGTGTTCTCGGTAAGTTCAGCTTATAATCTTCTGCCTGGGACATCATAAGCGAATTTCAACTGGAATTTAGTTTGGAAGAAGACCTTGTCGACTCGCATCAAGTTTTTCTTGTGACTGGTAGTTCATAACCGATTGTTGACATGTGAAGCTTGTGTCCAACACCATATCACCACTACAGCCAATTGTCCAAGATGTGATGATCCTTGTGAATCAATTTTACATTTACTTTGATATTGTCAAGAGTCGCAAGTCATATGATCCTTTTGGCTCCAAGGTCGTCGATTAGATGTTTTTAATTATTTATTTCTTGTTGATCGGATTCGTGTTAATTTTTGTAACTCTTCTTTTATTGTTGCTAATAATATCCCTCGGGCTAACCTTTTCTGTTATACCCGTTGGTATATATGATATTGGTGTAATTATGTTATTTTTGGGCTAGACTTTTGAGCTTATGGAGACATTTTTTATGTTACTCACATTGATAACTCTCCTTGACAGCTTCATCATTTTCTTCAGGAGGATCTTTTGGGTGTTGCTCTGCCTAGGGTTATCCCTGTTTGAACCTAGCAATCTTTGATTAATTACTCCCTTGTTCCGAATATATATAATATCATCATTTTATACGTAAAAGAAGTCTTAGTCTTGAAATATGCATGAAAAATACTATTTATAAATATAAATAAATATATATATATATAATAACGTTATTTTATAGAAGTTCGAGTCTCAAAATGTAAAGGCCCAAAGTTTAACTCTATCCTAAAACTTTTTTAAAAATTAAGTCTAAATCGAAATTTAAAATTTAAAATATCTAAGTTGGACCTAAAATTTACTCAACTCGTATTTAATCTATTGATCTTAAGTCAAATCAAACTTATTAATTTTAGGTGACTTAAGACTTAACCTCTTGTAACATCTCATGAAGATATGTGATGTGATAAGGAAACCAATTGAAGATTAATCAAATTGGTTAATGATTAGTTAAACTAAGAAGTGGACATTCCTGAGAGGTAAGCTGTGGCGTCACATCAGGAACGTTCCTAAGGTTGATTTGGTGGTCTGCAGTTTTCTGAAATTGAAAATGGGGTATGAGTTTCTTGAAACCATAGTAATCTTCAACAAATCATCTCCAGCTTTGATGCCTTAACTATTGTTTGTTACTCAGTTAGATTGACTTGTAATCAAAGGGTAAGTTTTCAATCTTCCAGTGGAGTACAGTTATAACCTGCACTGGCATTTGGTCCCAAGTCTTTTCACTGTCATCTTCTATTCAATAATGCCCTTTATTCATCAAATTGGAATTCCAAATCATTACCCAAAATCATCTCTTAATTTTATAAAATTTCGAGTAAATTATATTTTAAAAATTACAAAGTATGTCTAACTTTACATATTAGTTAAAATTAATAAATATATAAAATTTTAATTTATTGTAAAATTAATCTACTATAAATTATATAATTATCAAATTTTTTAATAGGGTAAAATATACGTGACAAATAGTCAAATAATTAAAAGAGAGAAAATTGATCTTTAAGTGAATATATATTAGGAAATTATATATATTTTTATTATTTTTTATTTTTAAATATTAACGTGTGACATTATTTGTCACAATAAATATTAAATTATTAAAAGATTTTATTGGTGTGATTTATCATTTTAATATAATTACGAGCTAATTTTATAAAAATTAAATATTTTATTATTAGTTTTAATAGTTCTTATTAATATTATAAAATAAGATAACCTCTAGTATTTTAAATATTTGTTACTCTAAAATCTTATTCTTGAACAAAACTAAAAATAAATTTTCATAGATTAATATTGAATATTTCTTTAAAATATTCTTTTTGCTAATTATGCAAACTAAATACAATCATTTTTAAAAAATTAAACTTTATATAAATTATTTTTCAGTTTTCTTACGAATGATTTGTTTTATTAATCACTTTAACTGATATATAAGTTAAAAACTCGTGATACAGTTCTGACAAAACGTATCGGTGAAAAATTTTACGAGTCTAACTTCCGTCTCATCAAAAAACAAGAGGCACGTGACAGGCACACATGATTGAGTTCTTATTTCATGAGATATAATATGAACAGAATAATGAGAACGTAATGAGAACAGATAATTCAACTCTCCCAGATTACCTGAGATCAACCAATTAACAAACAAGTCAATCTGACCTGGACATGCTCTACCATCTGATACGTGTCGATCGATATTAGGTGTGACGTGGCAAATGGTACATCACGTTTTGGTACGGTAAATCTTCGCTACGTCGTTTTTGCCAAAAAAGGATAAAAGCCCCTTTTTGGTTCCGATATTTTTATTCTTTTACTAAAATACCACAGAAGTTCAGGACATCATAGCCTCCTTTAACCTATATATATATATATATAATTGATACTTTGTCTTTTAGAGAAGACATGAAGAGGTTAAAGGATGATGTTGTGTGTATATATTATATATAATTATTTTAACAAAAATTATTATATAATTTATTATATACACAACAAACTCAATTGTTTCGATTTGAATTATCCGAGAAATACAACCTAATTACTTCAATCCGAGAGATATCTTATATATATTATTATATCAAACTTATATCAAAAAATAGACAGTCAAATTTATTTATTGACGTAATAGAGCCTCAAATATAAAAATATATATGTAAAAAATAGCTTAGATTATGCTTATTTCTAATCCTAAACCCGAACGACCCCATCTAATTTTTAAAGAGTATCTTAAAGAGAATACATATAATAAGAGAATGTATATAAACTTATTTCAGTTTGACCTAATATAAAATAAACTTATAATCATGGAATGCAATTTTTGGCTTGCATGACAAAAAAAAGAAGTCAATGTCAAGTCAGGCCGGATTGACTTGTCATTTATTTAAAAAAAAAAAACTTTCAAACAATGTCGTTTTGGAAATAACGATTAATCTGTTTGTGATCAGGTCGATCTAAGTCAAAAGCGAGCTGAACAGGCTCTTTTTTTTCCATGTTTAATTCAAATCACACAAAGTTAATGTCAGAGATGAGATATTGTGTCCATAACTCAGATATCAAAAAACTCATTCACATATTTTTTCTAAGATCTTTTGGACCAGAGTTGGAAAAAAGTTAACGGACGGCAGATTTCGCCGTGTAAGTTAAACCCACGACTTGGTGCCAATTAGAAGAAACAGTTGACGTCAACCGCGCATGTTAGCAAAGTCTTCAACTTGCTCTCTGCTTAAATTCTCCAACTACCCGCGCGCCTTTTCTACGTGCCCTCCCTCTCTCCCCTCTCTCTCTCTTTACGAGTCAGGTCATTAATGAAAAGTCCCTACAACGTGTACGGTCGTCGGACCCCAAGCCCCGGCCGCTTTGTCTACTCGCCGACTTCCTCTTACACCGATGCCTCCTCCTCCTCCTCCTCCGTCAAGAAGCGAAACCCTGTCGCTGTCGCCGCCAGATCGGTGGCTGGAGTGTTTGTGGGTTGCTTCACGCCACCTGAGAATGAGGACTCCAAGAGTTATCAGCACTCTGAAGAATTTAAACCTACCTCTGGTAAATTAAAACTCCAGCTGCCAAGCTTCCCTTTTAAGCTTTTGCAACATAAATGATTCATATGTCTAGAGTCAGTTGTGCTTAGATTCCCGATTTTGTTCATGGGACGTCAAGTTAAAGAATGTCACTTGACTTCCGTTTGAAGTAAACAAGTTGTTGCCCATTTTACTGGACTGATCTGGTTGCAGAGAGAAGCATAATCATAGTAATGGAGTTTTCCCGAATCGTGTCAATTAATTACCTCATGGCCTAGCTTGGGGGTGGATTCTAATCTCTCACAATGTTCAAAAGCATAATTTGTTCGATTTCATTTCCTTTGTGGTTCTTACTGTTTTTTCATTTGCGGATTTAAATGATGAATTTCGAGTTTAACAAGTGATTGAATAGGTGTAACTTTGTTTCTTTTAGTTTCAAGCAATCCTGCAAATAACCGGAGACAAGGCTCTAAAGGAGCTATGTATGGAAGTGCACACAACTCGACCCGTGAAATAGAGGCGGGGACTATGAAGTTCAGTATGGATGAAATCTACCGGGCCACAAGGAACTTTTCCCCTTCTATTAAAATTGGACAAGGTGGGTTTGGGACAGTCTACAAGGGCAGACTCGAAGATGGTACGGTTGTTGCAATCAAACGAGCTAAAAAGGTTTGTAGAAAAAGGATGTTTACATGATTTGTTTTCCTGTTTCTAGTTGTCCAAGAAAGAATGTGTTAACGAGGTTACAGCCACCATCAATGGCTTGGGGACCTGTTCTTTGCAGAGCTTGTATGATAAACATTTAGGTGTGGAGTTTCAAAGCGAGATTCAAACACTGGCACAAGTAGAGCATTTAAATTTGGTAAAGTTTTATGGGTATTTGGAGCATGGAGATGAAAAAATTATTGTCATGGAGTATGTACCAAATGGAACTCTCAGAGAACACTTGGACTGTGAGTTTACTTTTACTTTGTCATATTTCTCCATCTCATTGTTTGTCTGTTTGTCTTCATAGGAACTTCACATTCTTGTGATCTTGATTGAGTTAATGAAGCTTGTTAAAGCAGGTATCGGAGGCAATGTCCTTGACCTTTCTCAGCGCCTGGATATTGCAATTGGTGTGGCTCATGCAATCACTTATCTTCACACGTATACAGGTTTTCCTTTCTTTAATGGCCTGTTACTTTCATCGATACTGGACCTGAAGCTATGTTCTTCAACTATGTGACTTAACTATGTCATCATTTATCGGATTCTTTCCTTGCAGACCACCCGATCATTCACAGAGACATAAAGTCCTCAAACATTCTGCTTGCTGATAACTTTCGAGCCAAGGTCACGGATTTTGGTTTTGCAAGGCTAGCAGCTGATAGTGAGTCTGGTGCCACTCATGTATCTACCCAAATCAAAGGAACTGCCGGCTACTTAGACCCAGAATACCTTAAAACATATCAACTCACTGAGAAAAGCGATGTTTATTCATTTGGTGTCTTACTGGTTGAGCTATTAACTGGGAGACGCCCTATAGAACCGAAACGGGAAATCAAAGAGCGAGTAACTCCCAAATGGGTACAATTTTCTTCTCTTCTTTGCCTCATTGATAATTAGATCTCTAAGATCATTAACTTCAGAAATATGAAATGAGTTTAGTGTGAAGAGATACTGTGCAAAACATTCCTTTAACTCATACATCTTGTCACCAACTTTTGTCTCAACTCAATGTTCAAGAACACCAAAAACAATTGGAATCGAATAGATCTGCACATGACCCTGAATAAGTGTGACTTGCAGGCGGTGAACAAGTTTATTGCCGGAGAGACAATTTTAATATTGGACCCAAAGCTGGAAAGAAGTGCAGCAAATAACTTGGTACTGGAAAAGATTATGGAACTGTCCGTAAAATGTATGGCTCCTCGCAGACAGAGCCGACCAAGCATGAAGAGATGTGCAGAGATCCTCTGGAGTATCCGTAAAGATTACAAAGAACTGACAGCCTCAGATTTTAGATCCAACTCACAAAGAAGTGCTTCAGTTGGAAGAGAATAAAAGCAGATTTACTGGGAAGAAGATCAGATTGTAAAAAAATGGTAATGTATCTTGATGAATGAAAGCCATTTCTGTGATCAATGAAAGAATTCAATTACGAGTCGAGGAAGCTAGCTTATGCCAAACTGGGTTTCTAATCACTTCTGGTTCCGTGATCAGGATCATGGGAGCAAGTTCTTTAGTAAAGTTTACTACTTTTGAGTATAGGAAAATTCATCGTTCAAGTAAGGAAGTTGCATTTAATTTTGTGGAAGATTATTATTTCTTTATCTTACCGTTTCCTTTTCATTTGTCTTGGTGGAGAACAAGTCCTGTAAGCCTACATGTCTTGGCCATTTTTAGCATTTATGTAATCTATTTCCTTTTCCATTTGTATCTAATCTCAGAGGTCTGTATAATCTGATATTTTCTATTTTTGTTTCAACAATTCTCCATTTCAACATTTTGGCTTCCACACAACTAAAACACAACAAAGCAGTCAAATGGTCAACAACGTAAAATTATCAAATTGTTCATTAGGAATATTAAACTATAAATATGTGCAGTGTGCTTATACATATATAAACAAAGCTATACTATTGGTATTCCATCATCTCTCTAAATCTCCTATGTACATCTATAAGAGTATTATAAAAGAAAATTAACCAAAAGACCCAAAGTTCAGCAAAGTTTATGCTGAAAAGAATTTGCAGCACTCAGCTTTTTCGACTGAAGTTCGTGTCCGTATCTGGTTCTTGTGGGTTGACATATTCTAAGACAAAGACTAAGTATACCCCAAAAAGAAAGAGGCAAGAATACTTGATTCATACTTCACACTACACGTTCAGAGATGCATTTAACTGTAACCTGTTTCTCATGGGAGCTGAGGACTTATCTTGGAAAATTTCTCCATCTCCCACCCTCTCCTAGACTCTTGGAAATGAATTCTGCCGCGTTAGGTGATATTCTGTGTCTAACGATCTTTCCGTATCACTACTTACATTGTCCACTTTTGAACAAAGGAAGAAGAAGGAAGATGAATATATGGATACATGCCATATACTGCAAACCGTTTTGTACCCAAAAAGAAAAAAATCAGATAGAGAAACAAAGAGAAAAGGAGTATTGAGTAAAGAGGAAATTAAATGAACCTGTGCCAAATCCAGTAGCTTTCACTGCTTTCTAGCTTCCAACTTATTGCTGCCATGGCCAATGCAGTAAACCCCACAAGTACAAAACCCCATCTAAATCTTCTCAGTATTGTCTTGAATAAATTGTTCATCCAACTTTTCACATTATGCCACCTACAATCGGAATTTTACCGAAACAATATGCGATTAACTACTGTTTTATGTATATGCCTCTGCATCTTACAGGCGAACTCACCTGCTGGTCATATTTATACACAGTTCCATCCCAATGCAAAATGACCCCATTTTGGTGGAGAACTCAATGAGCAACCCAACAAGAAGACCGAGTGTCCCGATTACAATCACAAGAATAATATTCGAAGACCTGCAATCAGTGTGTCAAACTAAAATCCACTTCTAAATGAAAGAAATGCAGGTTAAATGTGGAAGCTCAAACTACCTAGTTGCCTTTTTTATGGCCATAAGGGCTGTAAGGATAGCAACAACTGTGTGAATAGTCCTTTTAAAAGCTTCATCAATAGTGGCCAAGTACACAAAAGTGCTCACTACAGCCATGAACGAGAGCCAAAAATCCATGAACTGAAACAGTTTCAAGTCAGTAGATCAGTAAATTGAAAACTAGTAATAAGATATACACATATGCAAAAACTATATAAAAATCAAGCAATGTTGCAAGAATATGCAAGAGAAACGCAAAGTTCTACATCTTAAACCAATTTACGAAACTAATTTTTCTATGAATGTTCTAACACTATCCTCAAATGGTTACCTAGCTTCAATCGTGTTTCTATGGAATGTGTTAAATTAGATTTTTCCTGAGTTGGAAATTTGGCAGACTGGGTTATATGGATTTGTAGGGCCACGGAATCCCAACTTTTATTGGATAACCGCCTTTCCTAAGTGGTCGAGGTTGTAAGACAACCTCTTAATAAAAAGTTATCTCCCAACAAATCCTGGAGGATCATTTGAAAGGAGAATCTATGACAAAAACGTAATTGGGGAACATTTGAACTTGTAAAAAAAAAAAAAAAGAAACCATGGAACTTCACAAGTTTACAGTATCTCAACTCATATAAGGCTTTAAAACAATAAAGCCAACTCAAATCAATCTGTTTCCCTAAATCTAATTATTTATGCAGTTCAGATCGTGTAGAAGCTGTGAGGGAGCCACAGTATGCAACCAATCAGCTTTTGTGCCCTCATGTGAACATGTTTTGATGAACTTATACCAGTCTCATGTTATGCAATGCAACAATAGTTCTAGGCAAATCTAACATATAAGATCATTAAGGTGAGATTCATACTTGCAGAACATTGTACGATAATACACACCACGTGCCTACATCACATGCATGATATAACCCACTTGAAATGCCACTGGACGTGAAAAGCACCCATTCTGCAAATGCCTGCAAAGAACCAAAATAAGTTAGAGAACGGTTACTGACTGATGACTTTCAACATTTATGCCTGCAAGCAGTATAACTCAACCCAACGCCAACTTTGAGCTGATATGTTGGTATAAATTCCCTGCTATTTAAACAAAAACTACCATTTTCACTTACTTAACAGGCAAATCGGTTCTATTATGGAACTGAAGGGCATTATTATCACCATGACAGCCTTAAGAAAGACAAGCATATTCACCTAAGTATCATCGCCTATTGTTGCTACAATAAGTATTTCACAGCATGAGCTACGAAGTAAAGAATAGAATCAAGATTTTTACCTTTTGCCGAAGAGACCAATATGCAGGAAGAATAGCTGCAGCATTTGACGCAATGAGTGCAATCGATTGCCATATGTGCCCTACATCAGATTCCATCTATTTATTAAATCAAAGACAACCTTTTTCAACTTTCAACAACTTAATTTATTTGCAGATCAATGCCTTCGTGCTTCAACAACTGAACTGTAATGCTTTTATAAGACGTAAGGATCAACCTTGGACCACCATAGTTGGTTGATTTAAGCACAGTTTACCAGAAACTAAGATTTTTATAAGACAGAGAAACAAAGTCAGCTCTCATATCCTTCACTAAAGCAAAGCAATAGACATCAGAAGTTTATATCAAATATCTGTCAAATGTCGACTCCGCGCCTTTGCTTGAAAACCCTCTGACATAGATTTTCAAGTCCTATCTCTCCTTGACACTTTCAAGGAAATGGTTCTTTGGCTTAAAAAGATTAAGTCACAACCCAGAAAAATAACCAAATGATGGAAAAAAGTACATACTCTGTTGCGATACAACTTCAATGCTACAATCAAGGCCCCCATGCGTTCGGTCACAGGAACAAAAGCTGAGGAAGAAAACAAAGAATGACACGGGGATTAGGAATGTACTAACTATGCAATCTCACTTATGCAAGTTGGCACTAAAAATTTTGCCCCAAGAATAACATAAGAAGGAAAAAGTGTTATGAGATTGAGAATATGGAACCTGTATGATGTCAGTCCACTGGCATCTAATCCTACTTTGCACTCCCCATAAGAAGAGCATCTTTTAGGGCACCGCTCAACTGAAATAGACATAATGGTCTGGCCAATGGAACTACTATTTGATGCACTTAAACTTCTTAATCCAAAAACCCAAGTTCCCTCCTTAACATACAAGATATAAAAATCAACCTTCTGTTCACTTGAATCATACAACATGAAAAACATAGAACTATCACTGCTTCTATTCTTGTATGCATAATAATAGTCCCAATTGTTGATAGATGGCATTCCACCAAATCTAGCATATAATTCATAGCTTATCTTTGCATCCGATGTTAGGCGAATGTGTATATTTCCTCCAGCTGCACCACGAGGAATGTTTAGGATAAAATAAGACCAAGTATCTTCTGCTTCTCCACTATATGAGGTATTGGCTGACAGGGGCTCCAGAGGAAAATTAGCAGAATCTGGGGATAATTTTTCACTGACTGGCAGATAATAGGACTCAAAGGGCGAGTTGTCCCTCCTAAGATTTGTCTACATATAACCAACCATGATTCATAAAGTTAATCTTCATGTGTGGATACTTCCTCAAAGATATAAGAATAAAAATAAACTATAGAAGTAAGCTGTTTAGAAGTTATTCCAACATATTATCACAATCCACACATAACATGCCAAAACGACAACACAGATTTGCGTCTTCAAAGAAAAATGAGCAAGTCACAGTAAAGATAAGGGGAGCTCATGGTTTTTCATAATCTTACCTGAAGCATGTATCTTAAAGAGGTACAATTCAGTCCCGCCTTGCCAACTGGACATCCAAGCACTTGCCACTTAATGGAATAGCAAACCTTTGTTGCAGCAAGTTCAGTAGCCCCAATTTCTTTTGAGAGATTAGATGGTAAAACAGTAATAAACCAGCGGCCAAGATTTGGAGAACGAAGAACGAAAGGTGCCTTCATTAAGTCACCAGAATAATCATGAAGTGCCACCGAAGGCATTGCACCATGCCGCACAAAATACATTAAACTAACTTCACTAGCCTTCAAACCGTTACTTGATGGGCCTGCATTGATACTGAAATTTGTTGCTGCTATTGTTAATTGTTCTACCAAGTCAACAACCTCCAATGAATAGACTCTTCGTTCACTTTCTTCATGGCAAGATGCCTCAAAACTTTTGCAAGAAAACCCAGTTTCAGATGTTTCGAAATTTTCATTTTGTGTATTATCTGTAAGATTGTAGCTATTAGATTGAGAACATGAAAGCAGGTCTATTGTCTGGTCACAGTACTGGCCCCACAATGTTGAGGCTCTACATCCTTCCACGCTGATGTTGGCACTAAAGGAGTATGCTGGGCTGCGGACAATCTGCAATTTCATACTATTTACTATCATTTAAGAATTGCTAGGCTCTTACTAAAGTCTAGAGGAAACCATTTCCTGAATAGAAAACAGAAAGCAAGGATAGATAATCTAGTATTTGTCCAGGTTTGTGCTTGATTTTTTCTTCAAGATATCAGCTTTGAGGAAGAATTTCGAAATTCTCCACAAATTTAAGCGTAACTTTATAGGACTGATAAGAAAATATATCCAACTTTTCCATTAATGGAAACAAAAAGGTAGCCTTCATTCTTATTGTAAACAATATCCAAATATCAACTTTAGCCAGCAAATCATCCATTGTTATACTTCTCCAACTACTCAAAGTTCTTCAAATGAGAACTTGTTTCTTCCAAGAACAACAGTTGTAGCTACATCACTGAAGTAGGACTGATTGATTACTAAAAATGTGCAAGCTAATGATGCATTTGAGGAATTAGAGTAAGTTAAAGAAGTAACTTAAGTAGAAAGGGATGCAACTTGGATAATGGCACTGATTAAAATTTTAAAATAATCATACCATCTTTGACTGTGTCCTTGTAGGCCCAATGCCATTGAAAAGACCCAGATACCAAACTCCTGGAGATATCTGAACAACAAACTTGTGAGTCAAATTCTGCTAACTGTTATTAACAAGACATGCTAGTCTAAGAAGAAAACAAGAATGCACTTTCTGTGCGTCAACGATTCATACCACAATCCAAATAATCCCAAAATAGAACCGGACGCCAAAATATGTTAAGGTATCTCATATTAACTAAACATGAAAATGTTAAAGGATTTATAAGTGGTAAAGGCCAACTATCCAAATGACTAGTTCTAGTCATTTTAGCAATGGTTGACCCAAGCTCAATTCTTGTTAATGAGCTCTACACTCTACTCATATTAAAAATTCTAATAAAATATGAACAAATGATATTGAATTTGTATGCACAGACCAAAATTTGCTCTTCACAAATAGGAATATTGATGTCAAACCTGCTCGTTCGTCAGCTTCAAGGTTAAATTTTTCTGCATTGGATAGCACTGAACATTCTGGGAACCTTGAAATTCCGGAAATGATCCATTTGAAAGAGGAAACAATCCTGCAAGAACAGAGATGCTATAAGTAAAACCATGAAACATAACCAAATCAAATCAACAATCTCATTTGATGCACACGAACAACAGGAGTAATGCAAAAGGAAATTGTGCTACAATAACCAGTTGAGCAAGAAAGATTCAATTACAAGCGGTCTCATGCGAACTGTCATCATAGATAGTCAATCACTTTTCTTCCTAAATACAAAGGATCATCCAAAACAAACCCAAAGTAATCAGGTTTTGTTCATTCTCTAACAAATAATACCTAATTGTATCGAAGAACTGTTTAAGACATCTGGAAGAGGAGGGCTTCCATCCCTGAAGCAGATAACCGGTAGCTGGCTTTTAGGAACCTTTGATATGCTCTTCTCGTCCTGCCAAAAACTCTCAACTATGAACATACTATAAAATAACGACACAAAATCTAACATTATGACTAAAATTCAATAAAAATATCCAGAGACCATCGTCGGGACAAAACCTTAATATACCCAAACAAACGACATTCAGTTCACACATCTAACATAAAACATCATCAGATATAATACTTACAAGGTCCACATCCGACTCTACTACTACGTACACCGAAGAAAACCACGGAGGCAAATCAACTGAAAACACAGACAAACAAATAGCCGTTCCACCATTAAAAACAAAAAAACTACAAGATATCATCAAATCAACAACTGCAAATACCCGCTATTTCCACCTGATGATCATTAAACAAAACACATACTAAAAAGAAAAGATTGAACCAGACTCCACTTTCTCACTAGCCGCCTTAAACGCACCTCTAATGTAACGCAAATCATAAGGCTTGACCTCCGTTTGAGGGTACCGAAAGCTAGAAACAGTGAAAGTATTGGACTGTAGAGGCTCATTAGCTGAGTAAGAATAAACGAAAAGACATGATAAGAGCAGGACAAGACCAACACTCCTATAACAAGAGCACCAGAGCATCGAATTCCCTGCCATGTTCTTCTAGATAATTTACTATTCCCGGAGACAGGGAGAAGCTAAAAGGGGCTCAAAGTACATAAGAACCGTAGTTTTATTGTGTTAAATAAGGGGCAAAGAGGTCCTTTAAATAATGATAAGTGAAGGGTTGATAGGCGTGACTTCTGATTGACTTGTGTTGTTAAAGTTCGATTATGTTTCTGTTACTTTGGTTGAAACTTAAAGCTAATTTGTCTCGGACCTGTTCGATCTTTACTTATTACAAAGATGTCACAACACGGAACTCAAAAAGGATATTTAAATTAGGGTTAATTAAAAAATTTTCAATTTTTTGTTAATTTTTTAATTATAACTTTTTAAAATTAGCAATAAAATATTCAAACTTTCAAAAATTTCCAATTCTGACCTAAATTTTAAAAATTAACATACTCAAATTTTCAATTTTTTCAATTCTAGCCTAACGTTATCTGTTATTCTCCCGATACCCTCAGCTCTTTGTTTTCTGTTTGTTCTTCTAATACCCCAAACTACTCTCACATTACAGAGTACTGCACCAGTAAACTTTTCAGTTTTAGTTCGTTTTCCTAATGTCTTTAGTGTGAGGGCATGGAGGCTGCATAATATGAAAATCGAAAAGTGAAGGTGTCAAGAGAAAAACTAAAAATGAAGAAAAAAACTAAAATCAAGGCAAAAGATCGTCGGAACTGCATAATCTGATATAGGTCATATTTAAACACCAATATCATTTTAATTATATGATTAAATAATGTCCTCTCATTAATCTGTTGTGTTAATTTTAGCTGACATATATTAATAGTTAAGGTTTCTGAAACACGTAACAGATCATGTCAACTATCTTAACAGAAACACCAACATCATGCTAAATTTGAAAAAATTGAAAAGCTAGTTACTTTTTTAAGTTTAGATTATAATTGAAAATTTGACGAAATTTTAGATTTTTTGTAATTAACCTCTAATTTATTAAAATTAAAAAATTTATACAAAATTCGTGTTAATAATTTTGGAATTCGGACTCCTTTTTATGAATCTTCCACTAAATTATTAAAAGTGAGTGTTGGTAATATGTTATTTTTATACAATTGCTACTTTACATAATAAATTTTATTATAGTTTAAATAATTAAAATTATCCAAAAATTTTGTAACTTTTTTATTTTAAAAATATATTCCAAATTTTTGTTTAAAATAACAATAAAATATACGTGATATAAACATCACATGTAAATCAATCAAATATTATTTATACAAAAATTAATCAATCTTTTAATACTGATCCGTTTCAACCGGTTTAACATTAAAACCCTTGAACCGGTTCAGTTTCCAATTTTAGATTTGATTTAGTTTAATAATCTTTATTATTAAAAACCGATCAATTTATTAATTTATCAAATAAGTTAAAATAAACCTATTAATTTTCATCTAATAATCTTCTCTTACAATTAAATTTTAAATTTTTGGATGGGTAAAGATAGTCTTCTTCAATCATTTTTCAAATTCTTTAATTTTATTCAATATTTAACCGGTTTATGATGGTCTTGAACCTTTTAAACCTTAAACATCTTATCTTATCAGTTTAAATTCTAATTCGATTTTGAAAACAATGGGTCTAATTGATTCAAATCAAATTTAAGAATTAAATTAAATTGACATGTTAATAATATTTGATTGATACAATTATAATTTTCATGTTATGTATGATTTACTGTTATTTTGTAACGAAAATCTTAAAAAAAAAGGTTGTTTTGAAAATTTAAAAATCACGATCAATGTTTTCAAGGATTTTCAAAATTATATGATTTTTTAAAAAGTTATTTAAATTATTTCGTATTTTTTACTCCTACTGATGGCAAAACTGACCCTATCTACCTGGCTCGCTTTTGACTTGAGTTGACCGGAACATTGACCTGTTATGGTTTGACTACCCGAGGCCCGTTATTTCTAAAAATACGTCATTTTGAAACTTTTTTACTTAAAAAAATAAATAACGGGTCAGACTGTAGCCGTTGGCCTATAGCCCGAATTACAGGCTGGGTCACGGGCTCCCATGACTAGGGGTCGAGCATGCCTCGAGCTCGGCCTGACCTGTCAACATTCTTATTTACTCCATATCTCCGAATTAAATATTAAATATATATATCTATATATATATATATATATATTAAGTAAAAGGTTACCACGGAAAGGATCAAGTTTGGTGAAGGAGACGAGTGTGCCTAACCAACTACTTGGGGAAACGTTTAGGGGCGCTGTCGATGTACTAATATTATATTTACAGCACAAATGTCTGACAGTTGGGGATGTGACAAAGTACTTTAATAAAAAACTATACCTATCTGTTTTATAATTTTTAATTGAAAGCCTAAAATTTAATATTATGAATAGGCACGACATTGCTCTAAGTTCAATTCGAACTTTCCCAATTTGAAATTTAATTATTATTAAATTAAATTAAAATAAAATCTTTTTATTTAAGTCATTTAAATTGTTCAAATCAAATTAAGTTAGTTTTTAAGCTTGAAATTAATTGAAACAGTAATTAATTTGAACTTTGTCTTTAAATGACAGAAATAATTAAAAATCGAACCAAAAGTTAAACCGTTAAAACAAGAGGTTTAAGGTTTAAAATGTTCAATCAATATTAGATTGTCATAAACTGATTAAAAATTAAATAAAATTAAAGAATTTGAAATATGATTGAAAGATCTTGTTCTTATCCATTAAACAATTTGAAGTTTAATTAAAAATTGTTAAATGAATATTAATTGATTTATTTTTCTTATAAGAACGTATGAATTTATAAAAATTGACCGATTAATTAATAAATTAATATTTTTAATTACAAAAATTATAAAAATAAATCAAACCAAAAAATTAGACAATTCAAGATTTTTAACATTTAACCGACCGAACTGGTTGAGATTTTTAATCATTGATAATTTGAATGAAAAAAAGTGATCTTTTATTTTATAAAGATGAATCCCAAATATTTATTTAAAATTATTAAATATATGTACTAATATGTAAATTATGCATTTAAATTAACTATTTAATAAATTAATAATTCAAAAACAAGTAAAATTTTTAATTTAATTAATTTTAATATACTTTCACTTTTAATTAATAATTTTTTTCAAAATTTTATGTAATTACGATTGTTAAATTGCAACCTAAATTTACAACTTTTTGGTGAGGTAAAATTGTGACTTTTGATAAAGAAAATAACTAGATTTATGTAAATTGAGACAAGTCATTAGTTTTACAATAGAAATAGTATGATTATGCGAATGGGATTATCTTGCACGCAAGTTTTTCTCCGAATGCGATATGTTTCCAACACTTCACTGCTTTCGTGGGGCAACCGCAGATTTGTTCGTAACATTTTCCCAACCAACAAGCCCACGGTAAGGGATTAGATTTTAGTATAATATTGTATCTGTATCGGTTAATATCGGATATTGTTTTAGGTAATTTTTTAAATTTATAAAATAAATTATAATTTTTTTATAAATTATAAAATAGTTTATTGTCATATTGTACTGTTGTATCATATAGTTTATAAGTTTACATTAACCATATTTCCAAAATCGTAATAATAAATAATAACTACAATTATTATAAAATAACAATAATTTTAAGATATTTTACATATAAATAATAACCACAATTAATATGAAAAAAGGCAATTATCATCGTATAAATATAAAATTAATAACAATACAAAGTATTTAAAATATTACAATTTTATCATATAATAAATAATAATTACATCAAA
>JAOTAY010000004.1:2510020-2524732 GCA_025629805.1 Erythroxylum baracoense
AGGGAGAAAAACAACACTTACAAGTGTTTACTCTCAACACTCAACTCACTAGTGTTTACACACACTCTCAAACCCTTGCCTCAATACACCTCAAAACTACTCACAAAAACTTACTACTCTTAGTTATCATTTAGTACAAAATCTTCATAATTAAGAGAAACCTCATCATCATCATCATTCAAATTTAATACACCAAATTACATGTTGATGCTTTCACAACCAAGATTATCTTCCAAGTCATTCATATCTATCAAGTTTGATTTTTCAAAAACTTAATCTATCAAAAGATCGATATTATCAATAGAAATTAAATCTGTTGAACAACTTTTCCTATTAAAATTCCTAGTAAATAATAAAATTTAATTATTAGAAAATTATAAGAAATTATATCAAAATTAATAATGACAATAACATATCTTTCCTGAAGCTTTAAATTGTAACGAATGAATACCAAGTCATTCGATCTCTTGTACTCCAATCTATTTCTTTTCTTGGAATGGATGAATTCAAACGTTCTCTAGTTCTGTTCATAGCCTGTTGCACTCAACATTGCCTTCAAATCCGAATTGCAAACCTTTGCAATTATAGAATACTACTTTTGAATTAATCTCACCAAGAAATTGTAAGTTGTAAGATAACAAAAGTAGCGTTACAGACAAAATAAAGTAATAAATAATTTTCAACAAATAAGAAAAAGAAAAGAACTAATACATGAATAAAGTTTTGCTTTTTGTCGAATAGCAATCGACAATCCAAAATATCCATCACGCTGTTTATAAAGTTCCATTTGTAAGCCCAAGAAATCTTGCATCATTTCATGACCAACAATTGTTGTAATAGTGAATAACATTCCTCTACTAACTTCAGCTTTCTTTGTAAAATCTAGTATGAAATATACACTAGGATTCAAAAATTCCCTAGCTGCAAATAACGGAAAAGAAAGTTGTCTTTCTCATCTCTCATTGTAAATTGCAAGATACGGTGTGTACAAATAAGACATGTCTCAGATTGACATTTATTGCTTCCTTGGCCTTTTCTATGACATCAAAAATATCCCATCGTTGTCTTCACTTCACTATTAACTAAGCGAAGCATTCTCACTAGAAGCTCACAAATTCGGATAACAAATTGACATTGAGACCAAATTTCTCTATCTTCTAATATAATTCTGGAAACCTCTACTCCAGCATTAGACTTAGCTTACTGAGATGCAATTCACTTATCATTTGTAAACATTTGTCTTAACTCTTTCTTCGTCACAACAAAAGACTAAAGTGATAGGAAATTTGTTGCAATCTCGTAACAGCAGGACGACATGATTTCCTACCATTGGTAAATTCCTTTCTTATTAAATTTAATATCAATTTATGATTATAGATAAACTTCGTCACCTTTTTAGCTTTCTACATAGTCTCATCTATAATAGGAAAATGCCTAGGATCTCCTATATTCTTCAGCATTATGTTAATGCAATGTGCAACACAAGGAGTCTAAAAAAAGAATTATACTTATTATGTAACCTAGCTGTATCATTATCAGTAATGAATTGAACAATATTTTTTGGCTCTGCTTCATTCACAATTTCATTAAATATCTCAAACAAAGTATCAGCATTTTTAATAAGGCTAGATGCATCAATGAACTTAAAAAATATTGAGCCATTTATAGAATAAACCAAAAAATTAATAAGACTTTTGTTTCCTATTTATCCAACCATTAAACATGGTTGAACACCCAAAAGTAGCCCAATTCACTTTTCTTTCTACCAAATAACTTTTAATTTCATAAACTGAACAACTCAAAAGTTTACCCCTTAAGTCATCAATCGAAGGAGCTTTGTATCTCGGACCGTAAGAAGCTATTGCATCCACCATAGGTTGATAATAATAAGACTGAGAAGCTTTGAATGATGAACCCGTTATCATACCACCATTTAGCTATTGTCATATAGACATTGTGAGCCGCATCTCTTGATTGCATTGACTACGAATTGAAGATTAGGTTCCAGGAGTTGTTCGTGGTATAAAAAAAGAGTCACCTGCCTAAAACTTTTACTCACATCAGGTTCAGATTTAACATTCATCTTTTTCCTAAGCTTGGGACATAACATTACCACTATTACTACCACAACCACTTTCAAGATTTTCATATCACCATGAAAACCAGCAAACAAACTTCCACTACCAATTTTAAAATTCAATCTATCCCTGCTATATTTTTTATGTTGATATTTTTCGAGCAATGTTTTCATTTGTTACTTCACATTATGACTTACTTTTTTACAAAGTTCTACATCTCATTTAACCCTATCCATATGCTTCTTCAATCAGGTGATTCTTCCACCTTTCAAATTCTTGCTACAAAACAAACAAATTGTACGATTCTTCATACCTGGGACCAATGTAGCATGAGCTCAAGTTGAATCATTATATCTTCCTAAAGCAGTTTGATTAGCATTACTTGAACTTTCTTCCATTTATTTGTAACAATAAATGAAAGATATTAGTTTTGTAAGAAATTATTCCTTGAGTAATTTCATCAACAAAATTAGCATTGTTAAGTCCTTCACGAGGCAGTACAGCATAAATAATGTCTTTAACTCTTTATATTCAGCCTAAAGAAGTAAAGATTCATGAAACTAAAGCAAAATTTAGAAATAGAGAGATTTTCCGATTAGAGAGTAGTAAATTCATACTAAATTTAAAATTGGTGTACAATGTTATGCTTTGTATTCTTGAAGGTTCAAAGACTTAAGATGATGACTCAATGAATCCAAAAATTCAAGTCATGACTTAAACATCCTAACTTCACTTAGCATGTTCATCTTTATTCTTGTTTTTTCAGAAGTATAATTATTGTCATCGCATATCTTCATAAATCCTTACCTTTAATAAATATCTTGAAATGGAATGCACAAGTTGAGTAATTTTTTTCATTATGATGAACTAAAAAACTTTCACACTTATCCAAAGACATAATGCCAAGATACTATAGATGAGACAAAAATGGAATAATAAGAAAACAAGATTTTCAATATGTAAAGTCTATGAGATGGACTAATTTTGGGATAAGAAAACTTAGAGATAGAGATTTTTCCTTTTATTTACTATACAATAATTACAATTACAAAACCTCCTCCTCAACTTTTCTATAAGACCACAACTAAATTATTATTATACTCAATTAATTATTTACCCAATATCCAAATACTATTACAATAATTTAAAAAATATGTTAATTAATTATTTACTTTAAAGTCTTTACATTCTCGATTTTAAGGTTTTAAATTAAATTCAAACTTTCTAACTTTTAATTCATACATGTCGTGCATTTCAATAATAAAAAAATTTAAGACAAATCTCACATAAACCAAACTCATTTCATTCAACTCCATTCCAATATCCAACCAACGCAAATTACAAATTCAATTCACAATTTCATTTCAACTTCCAACTCATTCACAATCACAAATGCAATTAAGCAGAAAAAATCAGTTGAAAACTGAAAACACACCTAAACAAATTCACAATCAATTTTGGGTCAGGTTGGGTTTAACTCTGGTATTATTCTAGCTCTGGCAGTCACGGATGTGTGGAGGATAGGAGGAGAGTAGGCAATGACAGAGGCGTGAAGGAGGTTTAGTGGTGGCATGGTGGTCCTCGTGAAGGAGGGTTGAAGCCTGATGGAAGAGGCTCAGTGGTGGAGGAAGATGATAGTTGTGTGGTGTGGTGGTTTGTGGTTGTCTTGTCGCTGGAGAGGGAGAAGCACTACCTGAGATGGAGAGGAGAATGAAAGAGAGAGAATGGAGACGAGAGTGTGTGATTGTGAGAGATATTAGAGGTGAGTCTAAGAGAGAGATAAAAAAAGCAAAGTAGCAGATAGGTCGGTTTTAGGTAATTTATTTTTTGCTAAATAGTCCCTCTTTTTTTTTTAAATTTACGGTACAACTCTTAGTACCAACCTTCAATACTGTTCCATTTTTCAGTCGGTATGGTATCGTCTGACCGGTATAGAACGATATTCTAAACACTGCTTTATGACATGAAAGTTAATTGGTGTTTTAGATTTTATTAAAATAGAACAGTCTCTTTTTTTTAGTTTTTGGATAATTTTAACATTAAAATAGATGCAATATAAATATATCTTGTGAACTAATTAAATATTATGAATATAGTAATCTAACATGATTTTTAAATTCGATCTAAATTAATTAAATTTGAAATAAATTAATTATAATAATTTAATAATTTAAGTCTAATATAATTAATTTAATTCAAATTTAAAAATTAAATTATATGATTATGTAAACATTATGTAGTTAGTCTATATGTGATGTTTATGTCACATATATTTTGTTGTTATTTTTAACAAAAATTAGAAAATATATTTTACTAAAATATTAAAATAATTTTAATTATCAATGTTTTAAAAATTAAACTAAAAGTTAAACGAATAAGTCAAGAGGTGTAAAGTTTAAAAGATTAAATAGATATCCAACCATCATAAAACCGATTAAAGATTGAATAAAATTAAAATATTTAAAATATAATTAAAAAAACTGTATTTACTAGTAAAAGAATTTGAAGTTTAATGGATAAAAGAAACTATTAAATAAAAATCAGTTGATTTTTTTATTTATAATAATTAATTAATTAATAAAATTGATTGATTAATTAATAAATTAGTTGAAATTTAACAATAATGACTATTAAAATAAATCAAATGGAAAAATTAATAATTAAACTAAAAAATCAATTGGTTTAAGATTTTTGCGTTTGAACCGTTTAGATTTCTTAATCAATGTTAACTACTTTCAAATTACCCTTAAATTTATAAGAATTTACAAATTTGTTTGATTAAAATATAAAATATATTATTATATATCCGTTTATTTTATTTTCTATTATTCTAACGAAAGACAACATAGGTGGGAGTGTCGATTTCCGGTTAGCATGTCACGTCAGAAGAGAACAAACGGAGGAATGTCACTCACCTCTCTTAGCCGTACGATGAGCAATGAATCATTCACGAGGAAGGAGATCTAATCATAAAACAGGACAGTATGGATGCGGAAGTACTAGATAGCAACTCCCACAGTTCGATCTCCTTTGGAACGCACGCCTGTCTGTGTCTCCTCTGTCATTCTTCACCCAACCCACCACCGAGGCTTACGGTGGTAGTCAAAGAAAAACCCGGAAAACGAGATGCGACTTCACGAGTCCGGTTTGGTTAAAGAAGGAGGAAGATAACCGTGATCGATTTGATAACCGGAGTGGACGCTGTTTGCAAGAAGTAAGAAAAGTATTGATAAGCAGAATGGGCCAAACGTCTCCGTCGCAGATGCTTTTGCACGTCTATACGCGGCCGTTGAGTCCGACATTGAGTCTGCTCTCCCGGTAAGTGATATAATTCACACTCTTTATCTCCAAGAAAGTTACGATCTTTTTCGTTTCTGAAGAAAATATTGCTTTTAATTTGCGTCAACTGAATATAAACAGAAATCTGAATCGGCAGCGACAGGGAAGAAGAGAACCAAGGCGGTTCCGCGGTTGCTGTGAACGCCGAAATTCGAAGAACGAAGGATAGATTGCTTGCTGCTTGAGCAACTGCTGAAATTGCAAAGGATCGAGCTGAAAAGGGTCTTTTAGCTCTGCTTTCTTTTGCTACTTTCTTGGAATCTAAATTAACAGCACGTGTGGTAATGTAGATCAGTCACATACTCACATTCTCCAACTTCGACTCTTTATCGTGGATTGTTTGAGTGGTGTATGGGAGATTTTGTAACAGAAGAGAGTTTGGATAGCGATTACTTCAAACCGACTGATGAGACTGAGCAATGTAGGCAGGAATACGAGAAGCGGGGAATGAAAAAGGCAAGTGCGTATATGTAGACTAGTAGTGGTAGATTTTGGTCCTGAGCTTCAATGATCATATTTGGCATTTCAGAAAATGTCATTGCAAGTTTCAGTCAACGCTTCGGTCAAACTTAATGGGATAAGCAGAGCTAGCTAACTTGTGTACGGTTCATCTCCCTCGGCAACAGTTTCACTTTGTTGGACTGTACTGTACTTGGTCATAGTCATTTTCTATTGCCTAATTGGCGGCACAGTCTCTCTTGGATTGCACGTGGAAAGATTCAGGAAAATTAATACATTAATTAAATATTCTCAAAAATAGAGAAATAAAACTAAATCCAATTGTAATTAGCACTCCATTAAGAAGAGGATATAAATATTTTTTCATTATTTTACTTAATGTTTCAAAAATTAAACCAGAAGTTAAATTAATAAGATAAAAAATCTAAGATTTAAAAAGTTAAATTGATATTAAAAGTTTAAGGTTTAAAAGATTCAATAAGATAAAAAATCTAAGATTTAAAAAGTTAAATTGATATTAAAAGTTTAAGGTTTAAAAGATTCAATCAGTATTAAACAGTTATAAAATTAACTATAAATTAAATAAAATTATAAAATTTAAAATATAATTAAAGGATATTATCCTTATTTATTAAAAATTTAAATTTAATTAACATTATTAAAGAATATTAATTAATTAATTTTAAATTATAATAACTTATTAATTTATAAAAATCAATCATTGATTAATAAATAAATAAATTTTTTATAATAAGAATTATTAAAATAAACTAATCATGAAAATTAAACGTGCTTATATCTTTTAATCATTAATTTTACCCCCAAATTACCATACTACCCTTGAAACTGTTTTTAATTTATTTTCCAAGCCATTGACTTTACATAACATCTACAACCAGAGCCCACCCAACGCAGACCCTATAATCTCTCCCACTGCCATGTTACAGAGAAACTCTAGGGTCACACTCACACATGACACCAAACAACCAACACTGACAAGCCCCATTTTGCCCTTAACCCTAAAATTATATAATTATATATATATATATAAGAAAAAGAAAAAAGAGATAACAGATAAAACAAAAGCCCACAATTAAGGTCACGACTATACTAACTAAACTCTACTTACTTACTACATGAGGGACTTCAAGGACCTCGCTTTCACTGGTTTTCTCATCCGTTTCTTACCACTATCTCCACCATTCTCGTTATCTTCAAGCTCCTCTTCATCATCGTCGTCCTCGTCCTCGTACTCAAACCTGTCGCTGGTGTTGTGTTCAATTGGCGAAGAGCTGGAAGACGGCGTCTTGTTGCTCATAAAGGCAGTGTTCGTGTTGCTCTCCATGTATTTGGCTGCCTCGATCTTGTTGACTTCACCCCTACGTTTACCCCACGACGGACCGAACCCAGAATAGTAGTAGAATGCATACGGGTTCGACGTAGTCGTCGACGTCGACGACGACCCTTTCTTCGCCGACTTTGCTCGGCCCCTACGCGACCCAGATACTGTCTTCTCGGGTTTCTTCACGGAGGAGAGGCCTAAAGAAGCTGCTGCAATGTTGGTGCTGTACGATTTGAGTAAACTCAGATGATGCTGGCACATGGAATACCCTTCTTTGGGTTCGTTCTTGCAATGCCAACCCTTGCCGTCGTTTTTGTTACAGCAATGAATTTTCCCGCTTCTCTTAACGGCTTTAATGTCTTGGTCATCGTCGACCATCCCCTTCTTCAAAGGGTTGCCTTCCATTTCACAATTATCGTCGATGACCATATTATCGATCTTCATCTTTATCGACGCTTTCTCTTCTGCGTCCACCATCATCGATGCCACACTGCGCGTTGTATAATTCCATATTCAACAACTACAGACGCTAACTAAGGGTCGAGGGTTGTTACCGGCGAAAATTTTCGAGCAATTACTTCTAAAATATGGAACTATCACAAAAACCCTAATACGAGTCGAATTTGGTATAGACATCAAAATTACCTCTCAACAGCACCAATCGAATCGCCTAAACTCACATTCCCATTAAAGCTATCGTCTCCTTCGAACTGATACAAAATATATAAAAGCTAAAGCAGTAAGCACGCACCAAGCCGGACGATAATAAAATAAAAAAAGAAGCGAAATGAGGAAGACCCATTAACCTAATCGACTATCAGGAACTGAATACACGATAAAAGGCAGAAAATTTAGGTTTTAAACGGAACCCTAGTGCTCCGCGCACGAAAAACCCTAGACACAAGACGCGAAACCGCAGGCAGAAGTAGGAGAAATGGAGAGAACAGTGAAGAGGGTTTTGGCAGATCTGTGAAAATAATCAACTGACCTGAGGTAGAGAAGATGGGTGAGCGTCGTTGGAGAAGGAAATCACATCCCATGGAGACTGGTTAAGCTGGCACACGTGTGTCTGAAGCACCTCGGACCCAGGAGCGTGCGACGAGAGCACCAACGAGGAGAGATTTGCGTTCTTGCGAATCCTCATGAGAAAGATATACACACACAGAAAAAGATTGAAGCTTTGTGAACATACAGATCCAAGTGGAAGCTCTGAGCTCTTGTGCTTCTTCCGTATGCTTTGAAACTCTCTCTTCCTCTTTCTCTATCTTATTTGTGTATTTGCAGATCTCACAGAACTCGATAATCAGAGGGTTTCTTAAACAATCTCTGTTGCTTTCTCGGCCCTTCATATGTTTCGATTCTTTTTCCAGTTTTGACGATTTTGTCCTTAGGTTTTCCAGTTATTTACCGATGTTGCCTCCCTAGTAAACATTAAAGCTGCCGCTATTACACGTCATGATAGTTTGTCCAGGATTATTATAAACATAAGCTGACAACGGCTGCGATCACATGTCCCCATCTCCATCCTAAACTAGCCATTGATTGGTAGTACAATTGATGGATGTGATAGGGTATGGCCGAATATCTTCCTCTTTTGTCGGTAGCATAGTAGAATTGTAAAAGAGCGTCGCACCCGATCTTTACTCCTGCACAGGTATAAAAAATGACAAACTAAAAAGAAAAGAACTTTTAGAATTAGATTTTTAAGGGTAGAGAGGAGAGGCGTGCAGTCACGTGCCGTTTGCTCACTCGCGTTTTGGAGCAAGTGGCCACAAGACTTCTGGCCCAGCTAAACGGAGATTTGATGAGTGTACCGTGGGGGTCCCATTTGGTATCGGAAATCAACGGCTATGATTTTGTAGGATACCCTACGGAGAGTCCAATCCAAAGGCTGGAGTACACGGAATCCTATATGTAGTACATATTGTTAGGTTCTCTATTTTATAACCTATTGGCCTTGTTCGTTACATATAGCTGTTACGTGTCAAGAGGAGATACTGGTACTTCGTAAAGATAAGACAACAAGTAGCCAAATGGAAGATGACGAAGTTATTAAGAAATAATAAAAAATTTTGCTATCCTATCGAATTAAATTCTATAAAAATTTAATTTTTTATTTAATTTTTAAATCAATTTAAAATTTTTATAAACTAAAATAATTAAATTAAATTTTTACTCAATTTGACCTAATACACAATGAAAGGTAAAAAATATCACGATGTGATATCGGTTGAACCTTTTAAATATTAAACTTGTTGTTTTATCGGTTTAACTTTCAGTTCAGTTTTAAAACATTTACTTTACCTTTATAAAGTTTATATATATTAATAATAAGAATATTAATTACTTCTGTAGACAAATTAAAATTGACAATACAATCAAATATAATTTATATATTAATTTTAAATTAATATAATCTAATTATATATAATTGATTAATTTGAAAAATTATCAACGCTGATTTTCATTAAATTCAAATATTTAATTTGAAGATTAAGTTTGAATTTAAATTTAAAATTGAGTTTGATTTTAAAATAAATTTATAATTATACAACCTTTATATCTATTTTAAATATTGAAAAAAAAAATTTTAATAAATTATTCCAAAATTCTTTGTTTTGATTTATATGATAAAGCTTATATTTTTATTTTGGATTTTGATTTTTTATTAATAAATTAAGTGAATTTATATGTGCACAAAATTAAAATTTTGCGAAAAATACTTTAAATTTGGATTAAATTAAAAAATTATCTCATGTGTATAATAATTTATAAATTATATATTTGATAAGTGAATTATTTAATAAATTGTATGCGTTCAGCACAAGGTTTTACTAGTTCCTTTGCATCTTATTCTCTGTATCTATATTTACTTTCCGAGTAGCAATTCACTGATTCATCCGGTTGTAACAGTTACTGAGTCAGCGAGTTATCACAACTCGTGTGGACTCTTGTACATATAATAGTCAATCTAAAGCTTTGGCCATAGCTTAATCACCAGGACTCTCAGAAACCCTAAACAAGAAACAAAGCTTGACGAGCCAGTTCACAGGAGACCAGATACCGTAGACAATCTCCTTCAGGTACTGCTCTGGTTATTCTCTGGGGTCGACTTTATGGAGCAAGTTGTGAGAGAAAGCTGAAGTAGGTCTCTTTTGAAGATTAGACAGCCTCGCTGTTTGGTTGCAGAATATTCACTCCATTACGAGAAAACCTACCTGTCAGGTATATAAAGTCAGATTAAGAAGAACAGATCATAGAAGGCGAGGCAGGTTTTAACTGAACCAAGAACACTGGTTTACTGCAGAACAGAGGGTAGAGAACAAGATGTAAGCTGATGAATGTTGAGGAGCGAAGCTTTCATGGAACAAGTGGATAAGGCGATAAGCACTGTCGGATGTGTAACCTTTTCTCTATATTGATAGTTCTGTTTGGAAATTTCTTCCCAGCGCTCTGTTAGCCAAGTCCCAAGTGTAACGTCGGCTTGCTTATCCACGGACGGACCAAAATTTGAATTTGAATTTTATTCATACATTTTCAATTGTATTATTTATTTTATACTATTATTTAATTATAATTTATTCCTTTATATTTAATTAATTTTTATTTAATAATATAATATTTATTATAGAAAACATTAATTATAGAGGCTGTTTATGTGACTCGAACATGTGATTAAAAAACGAGTAATTTTACCGATTACTCTAAATTTCGCAACAAATTGAAAATAAATATGAAATTCAAATTTCCAATTACATTATATATATATATATATATATATATATATAATGTAATTGGAAATTGTTGAAAATATAAATTTTATTTTCCTAGAAATACAAAATGAGACATCTAAAAAATTTTTAAATCATAATAATATATTTAGTTACACAAATATAAATAAAAATGATCGTGTAAATATTTTTATTTTAGTTTTTTAATACTTGTAAATCATACAATTTTTAATTTAAGCTATAATTTAAATAAATAAAGATTTAAAAGTGCCTAATTTGGTAACTAAATTTTTAAAACTTGCATAAATGTTAAACAACTATTTTTATTAATGTCACGTATTTGTTATATATTACGTAAATGTCTATCTTAGTCACACCAGCAAAAATTTTATACAAAATTTTAAAATTTAATTACTAAATTAAAAATTTTCTAAAAATTATCAGCTGTATAATATTTTATTTATTTTACGTAATTACACGTGACAATGAATTTAAGAGATACTTAGTTGATGAGTTTGAGAAAGAGTTAATAGGTAAGAAATGAAAAGTGACTGTTTGATTGTTGATTATCATTATAGAGGCAATAGTTTGATATCCCATCTTTTAAAGAATCTTCCGTACCTTCCATTTAATAAAGGAATGAAATTAATTACTTAAATTTTTTTAAAAAATATTTTTAATACTAATTAATTAATTAATTATAATATAATTAATTAGAATAATATTATCAATAATCATCAATAAAAAGTCATCAAAATCGAATCTTCCGTACGCGTGGTTTCTCTTATTTTTCGCGCTCCTTTGACCTCTCCCGCCTATAGGTATATATATAAGGAACGCCCATTTCATCGGTGACCGGTTCGTTAATCGTTAATCATCGTTATCGATTCGCTTCCGTTACAAAAAGAGAAAACAAAAAACACACACCTCCGTCTCTCTTCGTCGTTGCCCGCCCGTTGAACTGTACGGACATGGATCAAGTGGAGAAAATGCAGTCGCGTCAGAGTTATCGGAATGTCTGGCATACCGATCTCATGGACACCATCACCGTTGACACCCCTTGTATGTGTGTGTGTGTGTGTTTCTTTTTTCTATTATTTATGATGTAATTTATTTGTATTCTCCAGTATTCTGTTTGGTTGTTGAGGAAGTATGTGATTGTGAATAAAAATTTTTGAATTCGGTTTTTGATTTTCTTTTAATGTATTGTATTCTTTGTTTTTCTGTTTGCTCGCTGAGGAAAAATGTGACCGTGAATAAATTTTTTTAATTCGGTTTATTTATTTTTTTCTTCCGTCGAAAGAACTGCTCTGTTTGGAGTGCGAGAAAATGTGAACTGTGCTCGTAAAATATAATTATCTTTGTTTTCTTTGAAGCTTTAGATTGATTTAGAAATTTTCAGGTGTTTCACTGGTTCCAATGATAGTCTGGGATTGCATTGGACGGCTGATAATCTAATTTTGTCTTTTTTCCATGTGCAGATTGCTGCTTCGCAATGTTTTGGTAAGATCTGTGATTAACCACACGAACAATTCAGCATTCTAATCTCTTTTTTCTCTTTTTGTGCCCTTCTTTTACAGTTCTCTTAGTTATAATGATAAATGTTGCTTCGAGTATGTTTAAATGTTTGCTTATAACTACATCTAAAGTTTCCAAAACGCCTGTCTCTTGATTCCTTAAATTACTAGTTCTCTGTGAAGACCATGTTGCAAGTTTCCATAGCCAACTAGTGTTTTCTTCGTAATTGTATCTGAAAATCAACAGTTTACGTAGAAAGGAAACCGAAATGGAAAAGATTCTACCGCTTAATGGTGAGGAATGGGGAATTGAGTGATTGCCCGCATTTTCTATTGTTGTATTTTAGATTTAGAAACAGTGGGAAGATGATTGTGAACATAATTATCATCAGATGATTGATAGCTCTTAAAATTTCAATGTGGTAGTGGCCCATGTTCTTCATACTTACTACGCAAACGTGCACTTTACAACGACATGTCAAGGTGATCCTCTGTTCTTGATTGTTGATTTTTGGCAACAAAAGCAAAAGCTGATACGAGGTCTCAGCGTCTATATTTTTGTAGGTATGTCTGCTGCGCTGGCTATTGTCCATGTAGTGGGAGCTGTGGAGAAAAAAACTGCCCTGAATTTTGTCTTTGCACTGAGGTATGTAACATTAGTTTGATCTTATCGATCATCTCTCGCATCATTCCGAATTTAAGAGCTGATCATTGTATGTGCAGGTCTTCTGTTGCTTTTCTAATTCAGTTGCTTCAACACGTTTTCTACTGCAAGATGAGTTCAACATACAGACCACAAAATGTGACAATTGCATCATAGTACTGTACTTCTCTCTTTTCACTCACAACTATGTCTTGAACGTTGATCTTAATTAGTAAAACTGTTGGTTGGAACAAAAACAACCACGCTCGTACGCTGTTTAACGATGTCTTTTCTCTGGCAGGGCTTTATGTTTTGCCTGCAGCAATTGGCATGTATTTGCTCTATAGTTGCTTGCATAACTGGAATCGACGATCTTGAGGAGCTTTCTATGTTGTTGAACCACTTGGCTGATTTGGTGTTCTGCACGTAAGCACTTTAACTGCAAACTTTTTTTTCACCGTCATGTTGTAAAGTTTTGAGGGAGTCCATACAAAAATTTGATCGAATTTAAATGAGCCCATATACAATCATGATATCATACGAATTATGAATTCTATCTTTGAAATTATATGACTAACTCTCCCTTAAATCATATGAAATTATTTGAGTCACTTTATGAATCACTCATTTATTTGACCAAAATCAAAGAGATTCTATTTATCAAACTTCGTCAACCTAATTTTGGTACCAATAAAGGTTTTTGAGAGAGCTTAAGAAGAAAATCAACCTAATTTGAGTGAATTAGTATAAAATCAAGATATTATATCTGAACCTAAAATCTTAAGACAATAAGTTATAAATCATATCTTTATATATAATTCACCTCATCTTTATCTTTCTTTCTAACGTATAATTACTCCAAGTGTGAATTTCAAATAACCACAGGTGTTTAAAATCTCTTAAAACTTACTAATAATTCGTTTTGTTCTGTTTTTTTCTAGGGTTTGCGCTTGTATTCAGGTATGCAACACTATCTTTATTAACATAATCAAAGGCAACTTAAACCATAGTTTAAACATTTAGAAATTATAGGATAAATATAATTTTATACAATTTAATAAAGATACTTATATTAGAAAATATGATTGTTATTTTTTTTATAGAATCAGATTTTTAGAATATCAAATCAAATTATGATAGTTTATAGCCTTCTTTGTCTTACTTACTTATTTAATTCAGATTGTAAATAATGTAAACTTAATCTCTTATAAATTATTTATATATACAGTTAATAAATGAAAATAACCAGTGTTCTATATAATAATTATTGAATTTATTGATAAGACCATATGCATAAAAGATTATAAATTTAATTAAAAACTTCTGAATATCTATTCAATCTAATTATAAAATAAAAAATAATTAATTATACAATTAGTACAGAAAATTCCAAGAGAACAATCATATGATATTAAGTCTTGACATTATTGTGTGTATACATACAAATACAGACACAGCACAAGCTTGAAATGGACAAAAGAGATGGTAAGTTGGAGCCACGGCCTGTAATGGGAGTGCCTCCGGTTCAACAAATGTCGCGTCTTGCACAGCCACCTCCTCCGCCGGCGCCGTTAGCTTATGCCTCCCATCCACCACCACCACC
>JAOTAY010000004.1:2524832-2547578 GCA_025629805.1 Erythroxylum baracoense
CAACAAATGTCGCGTCTTGCACAGCCACCTCCTCCGCCGGCGCCGTTAGCTTATGCCTCCCATCCACCACCACCACCACCACCATATGCACAGTACCCTCCTGGTCAAGCTCAGGTTTACCCTCCACCTGGATACCCTCCACACGGCTATCCACAGCCGTATATGTACCCACCTCCACACGGCTATCCACAAACTCAACCGTACCCTCCCCCGCCGGAATATTCCAAGTCATCTGTAACTGAAAGCACCGAGCAGGACAAACGTAGAAAAGATTCCATGTGATTTGAAGTTCTTGATTACGCTTTAGTTGATGACAATATATTGTAGCCTCGTGTTTCTCAGGAAAAAAAATAAATCGAAATATCCATTGCTAGTATGCAGGAAATTAGATCCTCTGTTCTAGTTAATAAGGAAATTAAATATTATATTTCAGTTAACCAATTCTAACTTTTTTTTATTAAATTTCATATATACATTTACGTCAGATCTACACAAACGTATGGTTTTGATTAAGTGGATCAGGATTGGAATAACCTAAGTAGAATAGGGTGCTCCAACCCAGCATGCAGTGTAATTTTCATTTTCTTTTTCTCAATTTTAGTAGATTTTTTCATATTCGTATTTTATATTAGAAAGAGGTTTATAAAAATAGGTTTATAACCAATTATTTTAATGTTTTATACTCATAAATAGTTTTTTAATTATATATAATTCACTTAAAATTAATTTAATTAATACTTTTAATTTTTATCCAAAATTTTGAATTAAAATATCATATTTTAATTATACATGGATTCGTTTAAATTCATATTCATTGAAATTTGATCTGATTTCTCTTAAAACTTCTTCCAAACTGATTAATTACGTTATTATATTTTAATTATACATAGACTTTTTTTCTTTTTTTTCATATAATAATCACATGTGGATCTACCAGAAAGTCTTCCTATTTTATAAAGTTAAGGTTACCAGAAAGTCTTCCTATTTTATAAAGTTAAGGTTACGTATTATCAAATCTTTCTATATTTTACTTTAGGGCGAAATTTTGAATTAAGTGATGATAAAGATAGACTTATTTAAATTTAATTTCACTTAAATTTGATCCAATTTCTGTTAAAACTTCTCCTAAACCCATTAATTACGTACAATTTGATGAGTGTACTCCATCAACTCATTAGCTGTTTCTTTGCTAAGGTGACTTCACGTGTTGTCGGTTTTGTTTTAGGAGTAAGTCGTGTCGTGTGCTTTTGGTTTTCCTAGCTATTGCTAGATGTTAATAGGCCGAGCCGGGTTTAGCTTGGACTACCTTTAACCACTAGTTGATCGGTTCGTAGCTCGGTTTATAGTCCGATGGATTACGAATGGGTCAAGCTATTTTTTTGGAAAATATTTTTAAAACAATGTCGTTTTTAACCTTATAAAATTTGATCAATTTGAGTCAAAATCAGGCTGAACGAAAAGAAAACTTGTGTAAGAAGTAAAGTAAAAAGACATTAAAAAGAGAGAAAAAGAAAGGTCGATGAGCAGATTTTAAAAACTAAATCGAATGTTAAAATAGTAAAGTAAGAGGTTTAAAATTTTAAAAGTTCAATAGATAATATATAGTTATAAAACAAACTTAAAATTAAATAAAATTAATGAATTCAAAATATGATTAAAAGAGGTTGTGTAAAAGAATTGAAATTTAATTGATAAAAGAAAATATTAAATGAAAATTAAATTAATTTATAAAAATTTATTCAACAACAACAACAACAGTACTCATATGAATACCGCTGATATGTGAGATATGAGAAAGTCCAGTGATACACAACCTATAAAAAGGTTTTTTCCAAAATTTATAAGAATTTATTAATTTATAAAAAGTAACAAATTAATTAATAACGTAATTAATTTTTAACAATAAGAATTATTAAAATAAATTGACTTGAAAAATTAAAAATGAACTAAAAAATTGAACCGACCAAAATTTTTATAATTAATCCGATATAATATAAACATATAGATTTTAAAAGATCAATACTGAAAAGAAAATAAGACTTTGGGTCATTTTCATAGACTGAGCCCAGTGTGCTGCTGTTAGTACTTTGTCTGTCCTAAGCCCATTTTCAATTCATATCTGTCCAAAGTTTAGCCCAATTGTTTAGGTAGGAACGCAACCTTTTAGGAAGAAAGTAGATTAGGTACGCTCAATAATCCTTCTGTTTCACTTTCTAGTTTGTAATAATAAAGTTGAGTATTACCAAAAGGGTACTAAGTACTAACCATGTCTGAACTTATAGTGATCTTGTGACAATGAAACACAAAATCTGTTAAAGCTAGATGCTGTAAGCAAAAGTAGATTAAAGTGCTTTTAAGGCATTAAATCCGAGTTCCCTTTTTACAAACCAGCTTTCTCATTGTTCATACTAGACTGTGAGTCCCTCCCTCATCATCCTCGTCTCAAGAGGACCTTGCCAAGCATTTCCTTCCAGACCAATCATGGCTTCCAAGCTTTTTAGACATACAATGTGGAGTGGACCACCCTCTGCAAAACCCTATTCTCAGAGCTTTAGACGAAACCAAATGGGTTTTTTCAGGATTTCTCTCATGAGTTCCGTACACTCCAGTTTTCATGTACGATATAAATACGTATGCATAAAAGAAGTAAAAGCCTTCCCAGCAACAGAGCCTGAGATAGAGACGGATCAAGCACAGACTCCAATTTCAACATTATAGCAGAGCATAAAATATCAATGCAGTCCCCAGTCTCAGTCCACTCACCACGTTTATAATGGCTCCCTCAGTCCCTCTCTCCCTCTCCCTCTCTCCCTATACCCACAAATCTAACATCTTCCATTATCAGTTTACTGTATTTATACTTCAAGCTCGCTATAATCACATTCGGATTTGGTATAAAGTATAAATAGTGCGAGCTTTTCTAGGCTCAGCCATAGAAAACCAGAACCTGACAAGATCCATACTAGTCGCTTAGCTAATCTGCAATAAACAGCTATCAACAACTTCACGCTGTCACTTCAATACAATCATTTGGTAAACCTTTCACAAACTAATACTGAGAATTATGAAGGAAAGAAGTGAAATGAAGCACCAGCCACCATGATTAAATGATAGAAAGAACAAGCTTTTTTTGTTTTTTTCTTCATCTACAAGTAAAACAAAGCTACATACAAGGATGCATGCTCAAGAAAATGGAGGAAAATTTGTAATTTCTTTTTCTTAATCAGGCTAAATTGCCAATCTTTTTTTTTTCTTTCTCAGTCTGCAATATGTACAATTCTTACAAAAACAGAATAATTCATGAACTCTCCTCGTCTCTAAAAAACTGGCAACGAAGTGTACTCACTGTAAAAATCACCAACATCAGAAGCAGCCCACAACCGTTGATTGAACTCTTCCTGCATCTCATCGGGGACAAATGAAGTCCTACAAAGAGGGCAAGTGTTGTTGTCGTGGTCCATCCAACGGTCCAGACACGCCCGGTGAAAAATGTGCTTGCAGTTCTTCAACCGCCTGATCTCGTCCCCTCCCTCGAATTCGTACAAGCAAACCGCGCAGCTCTCCGGCGGGTCCCCCTCGACGATCCCTGAGACCAAATCCTCGAACTTGATAACCGGAAGGAGTTCACGGATCAGCGCGGCGGTTACCGGCGGCTGAGTTGGCATTCTAGCGAGATTCTCGGACCAAATATGGTCGGTTTCTATGAAATCCGAGAGACCCAGGTAGTTAAAAAGACACAGAATAAGGTTTCTGATGAAACCCAGAAAGGAAAGTGCGTGAACGAACAGCTTCGGTAAGAAAACCTCGGTGTATCCAACCGGAAAACCCATTTACACAGAAGAGAGAGAAACTGTACACGGTTTGATGCTCAGAGATAGCTAGATAGATAGAGAGAGAAGGGAAGCTTCTGCTTTAGTTTAGTTAGCTTCGATTTTACACTTAATGAGCTCTGTCTTACAATATTATAGCACTGAGAGAGCTGCGCAGATGATAAACTCACGGACCGTGAGATTCCTGCTCACAAACGAGGCCCAATCAGAGAAGAGTTTGATGGGATCTGAAGGTGGCCCCACTTGGAAGGAGTCACTTGAGTGGGATTTAATTGGACTGTGAGAATGTGTGGGTAATTCAGTCAGTGGAAGGCTGCGTAGGCATGAATTTAAAAAACAGCCCACATAAATATGAAGTTGCAACGTGTTCCAATTAGGAAAGGGTGAGGAAATTGATGCAAAAGCGTGCCTTATTTATTTTTTTAATTATTTATCATCATCGATCCATCATTAAATAATAAATACACTAATACTAACCCTACTAATCCAATTTAATAATAAATACACTAATACTAATCCTACTAATCCAATTTATCATATATTACAACAACAGCTACGATCACTTGATAAAAGTCTTGCTAATACACGAAATTTAAAAAGGTTTAATAATATGCAATTTTGTTTTTAATATAAAAATATAAATATTAAAATAATAAAATAAAAATAGCAATTCATCAGTCTACCTATCTCTTAAGCAATTTTTATAGTTATTATGATTATTATTGATTAATCGTAACGGTTACAAGGACCATTAAAATGACATTTTTGTAATTTTTATAGTGTATTGTTTCGATTATCTTAACATTAAGTTATACATGAAAACATAAGCTAGTTTAGATTTCCAAAAGGTAACTTTTGAAGATTATTGTCCAAAAAGAGAATAAGGACTTTATCTCGACTAGCATATTGGAAATCTAAATTACAGTCCATCTTTGTTTATCTCTATCCTCTTATAAAAATATGTTATATAAATCATTTTATTAGTGTATAAGTTGAAAACTTATGATACAGCTCCTTTGAAACTTATTAGTGAAATATTCTACGAGTTATAGCGAGAAAAGTCTTTATCGATTCATGTGGTATAATAACTCTACGTGTCTTGAGTTCCTGTCATCTTCGTGTGCGCTCTGGCTATGAGTTACCTTCGTAGAAACAAGTACAGATAAATATATATTGTGATATATTATTTAGTTTGAACCATTCCAATTTCCAAATTGTCAACTATATTGTTATAGTAATAAAGTAAAATGAGAACTTTTCAAAGTAAAACCAATTTAACTCAATAAAGTAAGAGCTTCCTAGTGTCAATTAGGTAACTGGGAACTTATTATTTCTTATAATGTTAGTTTTTGTTATTAGTAAGAAAGGGCCAATTGACACTTAAAATGAGAACTTTTCAAAGTAAAACCAATTGAACTTAATAAAGTAAGAGCTTCTTAGTTTCAATATTAGTGTTAAGTAGGTAAGTGAGAATTTTCTTTTTGAACGGAAGAATCCGCAGTTGTTATCATTTAGATGTATACTGGGTAAATTTTCGGATTGACGCAATAGCCTGTAAATCATGTCAATCGGGTACTCCACGCTAGGTAAGCCCTATATAACTGGCTCGATCGAGAGAATGTAAGTAGGGGATTCAAACATATGACCTTTTGATCTCATGCCTCCCTAATTCACCAACTCAACCATCCCTTAGAGGGCAAGTGGGAACTTACTAATTCTTATAATGTTAGTTTTTGTTATTAGTAAGAAGGGGTCAATTGTCGCTTAAAATGAGAGCTTTTCAAAGTAAAACCAATTTAACTCAATAAAGTAAGAGCTTCTTAGTTTCATTATTAGTGTTAAGTAGGTAAGTGGGAACTTACTAATTCTTATAATGTTAGTTTTTGTTGTTAGTAAGAAAGGGTCAATTGACACTTAAAATGATAACTTTTCAAAGTAAAACCAATTTAACTTAATAAAGTAAGAGCTTCTTAGTTTCATTATTAGTGTTAATTAGGCAAGTGGGCACTTGTCAATTCTTATAATGTTAGTTTTTGTTATTAGTAAGAAAGGGTCAATTGACACTTAAAACGAACATGGGCACAAGCAACTAGTAGTGGGATTGCATACATTACAAGATCCTGGCCTGAGACAGAGCTGACAAGTTAGTGCTGATCAGAAGTTTCTGTCGTTTTACTCTTTTCTCTCAGTAATTTCGTCGATCGGTCAGTGAGCAGGACAACGTTGTACCAGAAGATTATCAAAAACAGCCTTTGTGAGGTGTAATGTCAAATCTTGAAGTGACTGTGGATCAAACCAAAAGTTCTCTAAGCGTGCACATTACCATTCATTGTATGGTTTTAAGATGTTCCATGTGTGGACTCCATTTGCCCTGTTTTGGTTCAACAAGAGTTGAAGATAATGAATAATGTGTTCAATGAAAGGCTTGCCTGTGTACAGTTTTAAGTTTGGATCTGAACAATCCAAGTCTAATCATTTGTTTCCCAGTTTAATTATTAGCTTTATAGTTCCATTTACCAATTTCCATTGACGGAATCCCGAAACTGTGTTCCATATAGTATATATACTATAAAGTATAATCTCTTTTGCTTCTTAGTATACGAAGCTCACTTCATGATTTTCATGCTAGTTGTATAGGTGCAAGTAGAGTTCACCATTGTCAACAACAACAATATCCTGTAAGAGTCCCACTAAAAAGCAAGGTCTAAGGAACTCCAATATAGATACTATCTGCGATAGACTATATGCAGTATAAAATAAAGATGGTACAAATCAGTCACATCAAGATTATAATTAGGTTAAATAAGAGACTATCTAAACTAAAAAATTAAAAGGTAAATACTGCATATTAAAAAAAACTCAAAGAAAAATCGTTAACAAATTTAAGAGAAAGAGAATAACTTCTCTATACGAGGTTCTAAGTGCAAGTAGAATTAAGGATGATAATTAATCGGGGCAACTTCATACTATAGGTCGGTTTTGTTTTTCATTAGTTTGGGAAGGAGCTGAACATGAGATTCGGTATAGTTTTGGATTAAATTAATACCGTTTTAAGGTTTGATCGAATTGATTTTGACTTGATTATCTATTGACTCCATTAGGGTAAGATCAAGGGAATTGAGTAACGAACATGTTTTGTTTTCTAATCAAGTGTTTTTGGTCATATTTCAAACATGTCATCACACATTTCTTAATATCCTATTGTGAATATTAAAGGGAGAGAGTTTGGTAGAGAAACAAAGGGAACATGATTCCAATAGAAAAATGTGGGGGTGAAGATCATAGTGCGTGATAAGGGAGACAAAGACAATGGCAACGAGAAGAACGCGGGGGTCCATGAAAGTTGACGTGGTAGGCCATATCAGATTTAAAAAGAAAAGGACGAAACGGCATGACATGCATAGCCGTCGGTGGCCCGAACACTGGTCGACCACCACCACCACCAACCCATGATGGTTTTGGGACTTGGGATCACTAGACCATTCTCGTTATATACGTAATTTTAAAATAATATTAAATTAAAAATTGATGTTTTAAAGTTAAAATAATTTAAAAATTAATAAAATATGATAAACAAAATTATATGATAATTAAATAATATTATAAAATTAAATAATAATTTTAAAATTCAAAGATTGAAATTAAAAAAAATGTTACAGTAGGCCTCTGTGCAATTTACTATAAAGTGTTTACCCTTTGTACGAGAACAAAAACAAGAACATGTTGAGTGGAGTGTGACCTTGAACAGGACAACCCTATCTCTGATCTCAAGAACTTACGGGAATACAAGTGCATGGCATGGTTTTGGCATTTGCCTAGCCAGGCCGAGACATCTATGGCCCCATGCTTCGCCGGTGCTAAAGGCTCCAAAATACGGTGGTAAGTGGGGATAATAAAGTGTTGGGCCCATCGATCCGACTCGGCCTAAAGTTTGGTTGAACACTCAAATTCATTCAAACTATTAGTTAAAAAATCGAATTAGTTCAACCAATTTAATCGATAAAATTTTGAATCGGTTAATTTTTTGATTCGATATATTTAATAACTTTTACCGATAAAAATCGATCAATTTATTAATTAATTAGTTAATTTTTATAAATTAATCAATTTTATAATTTAGTTATTTAATTTCATTTAAGATATGACAGTAAGTGAGGATAATAACGGGTTGCGCCCATCGTTGACTCAACTTGAAGTTTCGATCTCAAGTCACGGGTCTCAAATTCATTTGAACTAATTACCGGTTGATCTTGAAAATCTTAAATCGACCAATTTTTTGATTTTATTTTCAACTTCTCGATTTAACTTATTTTAATAATCTTAATTATTAAACTAATCAATTTATTAATTAATCAACTAATTTTTATAAATTAATTAATTTTTATTTAATAATTTTTTCTTTTAACTTTGGTTAATTTGAAACCGAAGTGGTCTGAGTCCAACACTTATACCGTACCTAACGGTAAGTCGTTAAAAGGTCATCTGGTCAGGTGGGGGCATGCGAAGATATAGGCAGATTGAGCATCCAAAAGCGTTAAAAACCCTTCACATGGGTGTGTTGAAAATTTGTTGAGATCCTAAGGAGATTTGTCCTTCTTTTCAGATCAAGATCTCCACTAATTACCTTTGACTGTACAGTATGAATTATCTCCCCTTTCTTTTTTTATTTCATATATTTAAATATTATATATAAATTTATGGATTTTTCTTTTCTTTAAAATGCACAAGAATAACTTTTTTGTTAAATGTTTGAAATATTATTAAAGAAAATTATTTTTACCTACTGAAAAGGTTGAAGTCTAATTTAAAAATTATTAAATTATTTTAGTTTATAAAAATTAATTAATTTATAAAAATCGATCAATTAAATAATAAACCGATCAATTTTATAAAAATAAAAATTATTAAAGTAAATTGTACTGAAAAATAAAATCTAGGGTCATTCCTAACGTTTTATAGGCCCTGGATAAAGTGAAAAAAAGTTCCAATAAATCAACAATTTATTAATATGTAAACTTTTAAAAACATATTTTTATTATTAAAGAGGCTACCTTAAACCCCTCATTAAGACACGATTGAATAATCTAATGAGTTGCATTAATTGTAACATTAAAAATCAGAGAATAACAAAAAAAATCAAATAATAATATGTAAAAAAAAGTTAAGAGGATTTGTTTCATTATACTCTTTGTGAATGTCAATTAGGGATAACAACATAGGTCCGACTGGATGGTATATTTGGCCCACCCATTACTTCTAAAACGACGTCGTTCTGTAAAAAATGATATCTTTTTAGCTCACCCATGGCTCGTCGTCGGGACCAAGCTATTTCTAGTGTTACGAGTGAGTTGAGCTTTATTTTGCCTTATTTTGTTCTGTATAAAAGTAAAAAAATGAGCTTTATTTTATTTTTTATGAGAATGATCCTAGACAAGTATCTTTTCTATCCTTGCTCAGGCCTGGAGTTAGGCCTAATATAAACCGATCGAATCGGTTCAATATTTTAATTATATGAATAGATAAAAATATTTTATAAATTTACGAAAAATATTATTTTTAAAAATAAAGTGGAAACAATAAGATAAATTTATTAAATAGAGTAAAATCAATTGATAAGAGATTTGGTAAATTGATATTGATTGATTGAAGGGGAAATAAAGGAAGCTGTTTTCATCTGTAGGAGAGTTGAAAAAATTGGGTTGATTAAACCACACAACACATGCATGATGCATGCCAAACGTGCTCCCACCTCCACCCAACCCCACCATGCACGAGCCGATGTGTCTGATCTGGTCTCCTCTGTCTTTGCTGTTTTGCATGCACACCCACAGGCCACACACACCTACCCAACCCAACTCACCTCAACCGTCCCCTCTCTCTCTCTCAATCATGCTCTTTTATCCTTTTCATCAATATGCCTTTCCCTATTTTTCTTTGACTCTTCATTTGGATTCTTTTCCTTTTCATATTTGCTTTTAGACAAGTCATTATCTTAATTTGTCTTGTGATGCATATGGTGAAACAATTTTTTGAATTTGATATTTGATTTTAGGTATGAATTCAATTAAGGCGAGAGATCAAATCATCCGCATTGAGATTCTCGGTTTTTAATAACAAGAGTTATTAAAATAAATCGACCTGAAAAATTGAAAGGTTTAAGGTTTAAAACAGTTGAATCGACCAAATTGGTTGAATTTTTGTATATTAAATATTATTTAAATAAACAGGTTAATTAAAATAAAAATACTTACTTTTTAATACCAAATTAAAAATTAGATTTTAAATATAAAATTTAATTTGAAGATAATTTTAGTATCACTTTTCATTAACAACAAAATAATCAATTTACTATAGTATAATTAATCTATTTTCATTTTAATCATAATTTTTAAATTTCTTCGTATTATCTTCGACTTAGAAGTTTCAACACTTAAACATTAAATAGTAGCTATTTAAAACTTACTTACTATAATATATTGAATTGAACGACATGTCCGTTCGTAGAGATACCTCCACGATTAAATCAATGATTTAAAAACCTAACCGTTTCGAATGGTTCAACCGTAAAAACTTCAAACCATTCAATTTTTTTGTTTGATTTATTTTAATAACTCTTGTTGTTAAACATAATAAATTTATTAATTAATTGGTTATTTTTCATAAATTAATAACTTCTTATAAACTAAAATAAATAAATTAATTTTCATTTAACAATAAATTTTTAATTAAATTTCAAATTATTCGATAAATAAGGACAATCTCTTTTAATTATGCCTCAAGTTTTTAAATTTTATTTAATTTTTAGTCAATTTTATAATAATTTAATATTAGTTAAAATTTTTAAACTTTGAACTTCTTATCTATGTAATTTTGAACACAGTAGTGTAAACTTCAGAATTCATGTATTTTTAAAATTTTATAGAATAGAAGGCCCAATAGTCTCATTCTTAGGACGGTCAACTTTCTCTCAATATGGTAAAACTAGGGCTTCTTTTCTAAGCCCATAGCCCTCATCTAGCGTTGATCGCCATCCGGCAGAGGGATTTGGGCTGATCCAAAACTAACAATCGCGATCCAGCAGAGGGATTTGGGCCGATCCAAAACTAACAAGAAACGGGAAGAAGAAGCCAGTAATGACGATTAGGAGAACAGAGGTCGAGGGCGACACGAAGCAAGTAACAGAAAAGAAAAACAAATGAATCTGCGAGATCTGGCTGGTAAGCTGCTGCCAGTATGTGTAGTAAATGCTTCTTCAGATCTTTAATCTGTTCGTGGTTAGATCTCTAAACCTAACACCTTAGTGATCTAGAACGCCGGATCAAGAAGAAGTATCAGAGATTCGAGAAAAATGTATATGGCGTATGGCTGGCCGCAGGTCATTCCACTGGAACAAGGAGAATGTCCTTCCTCTCAGAAGATTGTGTATCTCAAAGTCATCAATAGGCTTTTGTTAATTGTCTCTCCCTCTCACATCGAGCTCTGGAGCTCCTCTCAGGTGCTCAGACTTTTTTTTTTCCCGCTTAAATTTCACGTTGGTCATTGTTTGTTTGATTCTTTTTGGTGTAAATTGGGGGTTTTCATTATCTGAATTGTTTTCAACTTGTTGTTGGATCACGTGTAGCATAAAGTGAGATTGGGGAAGTACAAGCGCGATGCGGCGTCAGTGGAGAGAGAGGGAGAGAATTTACAAGCAGTCTGGAGCCCAGATACCAAACTGATTGCTGTTCTTGTAAGTCTTTTTTTGGATCGATCACATTTCTTACATTGACTTTGATTCACTGTTTCTCGCAAATTCTAGTACTTATTGTCCCAGATGTTCCCTTTGCAAGAATTAGTTGTTGGATTTAGATGGCGATTTGATGTTTTTCCCGCTGAAATTTATGCTTGCTTTGGCCTTTCTTATATTCAGTCGTAATATTATGCATAAAAAAATGCTTGTGTTATTATGTTTCTTTTTCCTTCCGTTGTCTTTGCAGACCTCGTCTTTGTTTCTTCTCATATATAAGGTGCAATTCACTGATAAGAAAATACAAATTGGAGGGAAGCAACCGTCTGTTTTGTTTCTAGCTAATATATCCCTGCTTCTCAGTGAGCAGGTGCCGTTTGCAGAAAAGAACTTGGTTGTGTAAGTAACATTGTTACTCTCTTTCTCTTCTTAGTACTTTTCATGGCAAGGCTGGGGCATAGCTAGTTCTCTGTTTTAGCATTTGGATCGTGATGCATATTTGACTTGCAAATTGTGTTACTTGTTGCCATGTTGTGATCTGATATAGTTTCTGGGTATTATATTAGTTATTTGTCTGATTTATCTCTTAACAGGAGCAATATTGTGAGTGATAACAAGCATATGCTTCTTGGACTTTCAAATGGGTCTCTATATAGTATTTCTTGGAAGGCTGAGGTAATGATATAAATTAGATGGACATAGAGAATTTATGTACTCAGCATATATATCTTGTTTATAGTTTTCTATTGTAATCTTTTGTTAATGGAAGGCAGTTTTTGTTTTATTTTTTATTTTTGGTTGTCTTATGCAGTTTCATGGAGCTTGGGAACTTGATCCTTATCCACAAGAGAGTAATGGAGTATCACACTTACCACATTCTTTATGTAATGGCCTTGCACATGGAGGGGACTCAGGAAATTTTGTATCTCATCATAATATCGCCAGGAAGTCTGCTATTGCAAATTTGGAGTTTTGCCTTCCTCTGAAGTTGCTGTTTGTATTATATTCTGGTGGACAACTAATATCTTGTTCTGTTAGCAAGAAGGGCTTGAAGCAAGCTGATTTAATCAAAGTTGATCAAAAGCTGGGTTCTGGTGATGCTGTGTGTACTTCAGTAGCTTCAGATCAGCAAATCCTTGCAGTTGGTACCAGAAGAGGGGTTGTTGAGTTGTATGATTTAGCAGAATCTGCATCACTCATTCGTGCTGTGTCTTTGTATGATTGGGGGTAAGTTCCGCTAATGATTGGTGAATGTCGACAGTATTGAAATAATTTGATATTTTCAGGAGATAGAGGGGCAATTTCACATAATTGTTCAATATCAGAACTGAATCTTTGTCTCCATCTATCAAATTGTTGAGGATAAATGGCTGGATTTCTTTTCTGACAATGTTTTTGCAACTAGACTCTGTTTTAGATGATTAGATGATCAGCTGACAGTATCCATGATTTAATTCTGTAGATTCTCTGGCAAGTACAGATTTTGACTTAACAAGCTTGGCTTCCGTTTCTTCTTCTAATTGTTATGCAGATATTCAATGGAAGATACGGGTTCTGTTAGTTGTATTGCATGGACACCGGATAATTCTGCCTTTGCTGTTGGTTGGAAGTTAAGAGGGCTTACAGTTTGGTCCGTATCTGGATGTCGCTTGATGTCAACTATCCGACAAATTGGTTTAAGTTCTGCATCTTCTCCAGTAGTCAAACCAAACCAAGATTGTAAATATGAACCATTAATGAGCGGCACCTCACTTATCCAGTGGGATGAATATGGGTATAGGCTTTATGCAATTGAAGAAGGATCTTTGGAGAGAATTCTCGCATTTTCTTTTGGGAAATGCTGCCTTAGCAGAGGTGTTTCTGGCATGACATATGTCCGTCAAGTGATTTATGGAGAAGATAGGTTACTTGTTGTACAGTCTGAAGATACAGACGAATTAAAAATGTTACATCTAAACCTGCCAGTATGTGATCAAATGGAAAGTTTGGTCCATTTTCTGCTCAGTTGCTGTCTTTTCATTCTGGGAATGCTAATCCTGGTATCTTTTTTTGTCTCAGGTTTCATACATCTCCCAGAATTGGCCTGTTCAACATGTGGCAGCTAGCAAGGATGGAATGTATTTGGCTGTTGCTGGGCTTCATGGATTGATCTTATATGATATGCGACTCAAAAAATGGCGAGTCTTTGGTGATATCACTCAGGAGCAGAGGATTGAGTGCAAAGGCTTGCTATGGCTGGGGAAAATTGTGGTTGTCTGCAACTACGTTGTTTCTTCTAATATGTAAGTTATCAATTCATATTTTTATACTCTACCTATTGATTCCAGCTTGACTTGTTTTTTCTCAAAGTGTATTTGCTGATATATGGTGATACTTTTACGAGGAAAAATGTTATGAGCCCTTTGCACTTGACTGTTTCTGGTAAATACTGTCAGTTAGATTATATAGAAGGAAACAGTTCAGGTCTGTGATTAGATAAGAATTCCTTGTTCAATCAATTTGTGGCCAATTAGTAACAAACTGGGTAAGTCTATAGTGCTTAAGGTGCACAATGGTAAATAGGAATGACTGCTCTTAATGTTATATTATTAAACTGGTAATTCTATTGCTCAATGCATTTATCTTGGAAAGATTTGGTATTGCTTAAAGCCAAAAAAGAGAAACTGTGATCTATGTGCGTAAGCTGTGAATCTTGAAAAGCAACACGGGATTTATTCCAGAATAACTTGCATTGTAGGAAGCACTTTGGTGCAGACGTCGTAATGTTTTATAATGATTCTCATGTAGATTATGGGTTGCTTTGGACTGGTGTCTGTTACAGCACTGCTTAGTATGGCAAAAAATTCAAACCAATAACAATTCTTACATTATAAAAGCTAAGAAATTAGGATGTTGAGGACCAGGATTTTCCTTGGTCATTTGGCTCCTGCGCTACAATTCTGGGAAGGGTGGACGTGACAACTATAAAACTTCTAGAGGCCATTGTATTTCTTATGAATGAAGGTTATCATATCATGCAGTCTTTGTGCCATGTAAATACCGTATTCACTTTCCTTTGTAGATTTAAAAGAGTTACCCATTTTAATCTGCATATGATTATATATTCTTCTCAAACTTATGTTCTGATGCAGGTATGAGTTACTTTTTTATCCAAGATATCACCTTGACCAAAGCTCCTTACTTTGTCGAAAACCGTTGCTTGCCAAACCAATGGTGATGGATGTCTATCAAGATTACATACTTGTTACTTACCGTCCATTTGATGTCCACATATTCCATGTAAAGTTAATTGGTGAACTGACACCCTCTAGTACTCCAGATCTGCAGGTAAACGAACATTTTCCAGTTGACTTTTGCTAAAATTGTTACTCTTATTGAGAGTATGTTTTTGGTGGTTGTGTGCTTCTGAAGTTTCAGTCTGCACTCTTATGGAGTGTTTTAATTAAACTTTTCCTTCATACATGCATTTTAAGTGATAAAATGACAAACAGCTTTCTACAGTACGAGAACTCTCTATCATGACTACCAAGAGCCATCCTGCAGCAATGCGTTTTATTCCAGACCAGATTCCAAAGGAATCTGCTTTAAACAATCATGTTTCCTCTTCTTCAGATTTGTTGGTTAGAGAGCCTGCAAGGTGCAATGTCTCTATTCATTGTAAATAGTCACAATGACTAATTGATTATTTTGTGGCACAGTTTCTCTAATTATGGTTGTACACTTTGTTAGATGCTTGATATTGAGAGGAAATGGGGAGCTTTCACTTCTAGATTTGGATGATGGACGTGAGAGGAAGCTCACTGACTCTGTGGAGCTATTTTGGGTTACCTGTAGTCAGTCAGATGATAAGACAAATCTAATCGAGGAAGTTTCATGGTTGGACTATGGCCACCGAGGGATGCAGGTAATACTGGTGCCACTGTGTATGCTCCCTTTGGACTTGCCTGTAATTGACTTGTTATTGTAATGTTTCCCTAGTTCTGTGCTGTGACTTGCCTGATAATTAACTCTTGCTGGAAGCTTTGTTTTACAGGTTTGGTATCCGTCTCTAGGTGTTGACCCTTTTAAACAAGAGGACTTCTTACAGGTAGAGACTTAATTTAAGGATCTTTGTGTTGTCAATATCGGCACTCAATTTTGTCTAGCAAGTATTGTTCATTCTGAAAACTCCAATTTGAATTTGACAGAATTAGGAACTTGTACTTCTGCCTACAAAGTGTGTCAATTCGTTAGATTGGCTCCTAAGCTGCTATGTGAGCCGGGTTTTATTTTCCCATTACAGTATGGTCGGATGTCTTCTTTAAGGAAGAATTGACATCTCAGCCTGACTATATCAATTCCTGATACTATGTGTACTTGATTTAGTGGATGTGGTGGCATCTGAAAATTATGTATTTCAACGGCTTAACTTATTTTTTCATTGATTTGATCATAGTACCCTGAACATGCTAATTAACCTAACATTTGTGCTTCAGCTGGACCCGGAGCTGGAATTTGACCGAGAAATATATCCTCTGGGCCTTCTTCCAAATGCTGGTGTTGTTGTTGGGGTCTGTCAGAGGATGTCATTTTCAGCATGCACGGAGTTCCCCTGTTTTGAGCCATCTCCCCAAGCTCAGACTATACTGCATTGCCTCGTGCGACACCTCCTTCAGGTTTTATACATGCCTTCCTTTACACATTATTATCTCCCTTCTTTTTGAAACCCTGGTGTCCTGCTGCAGGTCAATGGGCCCCAGATGTTTGCTTCTATTCTTTGAGAACCTTTACTATCATTCCTTTTTTAACAACCCACGTACTTTAATTAAAAAAAATGAAAAGGGGTGACAGAAGGTTGTATTATAGCAGAACAGCATTCTTTCCTGTTTATTGCTTTGTTCTCTGGATGTTCATTCTGGAAGAGTTATTGACATTTGAGATGATAAACTTGTCAAAAGGATGGATTATGTGTTATGGGAATCATGTCAGTGGTCTTTAGATTTGTTTTCTCCTAAAGAAGCTAGCAAATTACTCTGTGTCCTTGCTTAAAGGTTTCATATACAGTTCAAAAGCTAGTTTTATATATGCTATCCCTACTATGTAGACTTGAGTAAACCTATTTCTACAAGCTGTTGGTTATATATTTTCTGGTTTAGTTTTGCTAGGTTAGACTATTCTTGTGATTCTCTTCTAATTCTGGGTCTTACAGAGAGATAAGCGTGAGGAGGCTTTGTGGTTAGCACAACTTTCAGCTGAAAAGCCTCATTTTTCCCATTGTCTGGAGTGGCTTCTTTTTACTGTGTTTGATGCCGAAATTTCCAGGTACATTTACTGACTGTAAAAGATGTATTTGTATGTGTTCTGTGCCAAATTTCCATCAGAAGTAATTGTAGACATCGAAGTGGTGGGTCTATATAAACATATAAGATGTTCTCATTGTCTTTCTTTATATAGTATATTGCTATATAACCTGTTGGTGTGCACAATAATGACTATTATCAGCTCAATGAATGAAAGCTAAAAAGTAAGACTTTTTTTTTGTTCATAATTCTCGCTTTCTAGCATATTTGGTGCCTTAGGGACTTCTTCTTGGTTGAATAAAATTGCATGCTTCGTTTTTCAAGGTTTTAAGTTAGCTTTTTAAGTTGTATCAATTGATTCAACAATTAATAGAATGCTATTTGCACTTCCTAAAATTGCATAATGCTTGTGTATAGGCAAAATGTGAACAAGAACCAGATGGCAGTACCAAAGCTTCCAGGCAGTCCCTCTCTTTTGGAGAAGACTTGTGATTTGATTAGAAACTTCCCAGAGTATTTTGACGTGGTTGTCAGCGTTGCAAGAAAAACTGATGGTAGACATTGGGCAGATTTATTCTCTGCTGCTGGAAGATCAACTGAGTATACTCTCTGTCTCTTTCTCTGTGTCCTGTGAAAGAGAGAAAGTAATAACGCAGAAGTTCATAGTTGTTCCTTGATGTAGAATGGTATTTAAAAAATCATGATATCAGGCCCTTTGTAAGAAGGATTAAGTCTTGCTATTAAATATGCACCACCTTCTGGGGCAATTAGTGGCTTCATAGTCTTTTTTAATCGTTCAGAATTATTTAAGTAGACCTTGTTGGTCCTTTGTGTTCAAGGTCTGCCTCATTTTGGTGCATGGTTTGTGCCTTAGCTAGGTCTAAAATTTTTCTTCTTTTAACAAATTTGGGATTTTATCGATTGGTTTCTGATGCTAAGGATTTTTAACTGTCTTGGCTAACTTCCCTTTCCTAACCTACCATAAAGGTTATAAATAATATCTGAAAGAACAATTTATACTGTTCTTCACTAAATTTCTCTTGCTGGTTTCACAACATTCACTATTTGTTGAACCAAGGATTTTATTTTTTTCCATTCTTCCAAGGTGTGACCCTATTTGACCGTCCACATGCTAGATGCATTTGCACCTCAAGCTTATTATGTATATTGTTATTTCCATTTAGGTTGTTTGAGGAATGCTTCCAGCGCAGATGGTATCGGACTGCAGCTTGCTATATACTTGTAAGATATGAAGAATTAGTCTTTTCAATGATTGCTTAATAGGTGCTGGAATTTATTACTTTCATTCTTCTTTGTTTAGGTGTTTCTTAAAAGTACTCATCTGTGTCATTCCCGTTTGTGAAAGCTGTGCTATGACCCTAAAATTAAGCATCTTAGTCTGTTCCATAACTAATTAATCAAGAATTTGAAAAATATTACTGTAGTCTGCGCCTAAGGGTTTCAATTATATTGTAAAGGAAATATTTTATAGTCTAGAACTTGTGTGAATAAAGTGCAGTTATGGACATTTATATTAAATAAGCATATTGAGACAATGTATTGTGATGATACCGTATTTGTTAATCTATTGTACTTATGATTGTTCCAGGTGATTGCTAAACTTGAAGGTCCTGCTGTCAGTCAGTACTTTGCTTTACGTTTATTACAGGTAGAGATGGTATTAATCTTTGCCTAGTAGATTCTTTCTACACTCTTTCAAATGGTTGTAGTTGAGTGGGCATTGTGTCACAAATCATAACCATTCCTCAACCCACATCCACCCACATCCAAAATTTACAACAGCTTGCGAATCAAAATGTATAAAAATAGGACAGTGCTGGCCCCTGATGAGGAACACCTAAGGAGGCATAACTTCACTAGTTCATCTTTCTGATAGGTTTTATTCAACGCATGAATATGACAAATATTTATATACTGATGCAGGCAACGCTTGATGATTCTTTATATGAACTTGCTGGTGAGCTGGTATGTATTGTGCATGGCTATACTTGACATCTGTTGCTTCAAAAACTGAATTTTTAACCAATGATGCCTCAATTGATAATGGTTGGTGTGTATTATTTTCTCCTTTGTCTATGGTTCTTAGGTGCGATTCTTATTAAGATCTGGGAAGGAATATGAACAGACGTCTACAGAACAGATGTCTACAGATTCTGATAAATTATCTCCGATATTCTTGGGATATTTTCTTTTCCGTTCTAGTTACAGAAAATCATCCTTGGATAAAAGGTTGACATGCATTTTCCTAGTTGATGTTTAATTTTGCTTACTCTATATAAATTGTATTGGATATCTTGACCTCCTTCAGCTTTATCATTCCAGTTAATACTAACAACAGATTGTCTTTGTATCAGTACCTCGTTCGAGGAGCCAAGTGCACATGTTGCTTCTGTGAAGAACATTCTAGAAAGTCATGCTAGCTATTTGATGTCAGGAAAAGAGCTTTCCAAACTTGTTGCATTTGTAAAAGGCACTCAGTTTGATTTAGTGGTAAGGGACATATTTGTTTTCCTTTTCCTTGTTTGACTATATGTAGTACCCACGACTGGGATATGGATAATTGCAGGAATATCTTCAACGGGAGAGATACGGTAGTGCTCGCTTGGAGAATTTTGCTTCAGGGCTGGAACTAACTGGACAGAAGGCATGATAACATTCTGATGTTCCTTGGTTCTTAAGTGTCTTCTCTCTTAGTTCTCTAATAATCGACAACTTATCATAAAAGTCCCTTTTGTTTTCCCAACATATGGCATGTACGTGAATGTGGATTATTGCATTTTCTGGGCATTCTTTCTGATTTAGATCTCATACTGGTATGTGTCTATGTAGTCAAGATTGATTAACTTTTTTCACAACAACGGATTAACTTCCATTCATTTGATGGCGATTATTAGTAGTATCATGTTTAATCACAAGTTATCAACAACTTGGGAGGATTTTAATAGATATTTAAATGATTTTTATCAGTAGATTACGGCTTCTGTCCTCATAAGGTCTTACATTTAGCTTTGATCTATATTAATCAGCTCTGAGGAGAAAAATGTTTAATTTCATTTTCTCGCCTGACACAACCACCATTTACTTGTCTCGGCTTCAAATGGATACGCTGCAAAGCCGGTTAGGTGCTGAATTCTTATTAGCACATATGTGTTCTGTAAAGTTCAAGTAGTGGATAGTTGTTCTGGCAACTCTCTTAAGACGATCGGAGGTACAATTGCCTTGAGCAATAATGTTTATCACAAAATAATTATGAAGGGTGATGTTGCTTTTCTTGGTTATTTTCCATTCTTAAATTGAACCTTATTCACTCTGAAGGTGGTTTTGTTTTCCTTGTCAAGTGGGTCCTTTTTAGTTCAAAAAGTATAGCCATTAACTTTTGGTTTGGGCTAATATCTGCTGTTTGAAAATGATTGATCTTGTTAGGACATTGTCCTTGCGACGGCTGAACTTGTGATAAACTGCTAAAGCTTTGCTAGGAGAGGGGGCTAGATATAATTTCATTCTTTTGGTGTTACATGTACTTAGGGAGAAGCATAGCTATTTCTTTTAGATTATTATGTTGAACATGTTAATTAATTAGTTTGGTTGGGTGTTTATGACCCCCTTGATAAGACTCCACTGAGATAAAGACGGGCTTTCTGTTACTTTTTTTCTCATAGGATCAAGAGGTAGTAGTCATCCAGCCATCTTGAAGTATTACATACCCTAAAAAAAGAGCTTAGATTTAAGGCGGAGTCAATTCATTTGCATCGCTTGCTTCCATCTTAGCCATGTGGAACTGTATATCTTTTCTTAAGTTTGATTTGTTCTTTAATTTCTTGGTCATTTTCCACAGGATTCTTTTTGATCTTTTCCGTCATGATTTGCGCCTATGGAAAGCATACAGCTTCACTCTTCAGGTACATGCTTCTATTATAATATTTGCAGAATGGTGTTTGTAGAAGGCTCACCTTATCTTCTTGATGTATGCTGTAGTCACACTCTACATTTGCTGAGTACCAAGACCTGGTTGAGGATTTGGAGGTCAGACTCTCTTGTTGTTATTACTTTTTGTTTCTTCCTTTTCATAGTTTTGACCTCTGTATAAATTTTTTTATATGTATAAATGTGAATAGACTAAGTTACCTTCAATAAAATTTCATTTTGTAGATATCATCAGAAAGTATTTGAGACAGGTGATATAGAAGAAACGTAGCCAGCTTATGTTGAATTGTGTTGTTTCATGGAGCCTGCAATACTGAAACTTGTAGAGGACTTAACTGGATCAGTGAAGGTGAGGAAGAAAGGCAAAGTCAAGAACAAGGCTCCTGTGCATAAAAGGAAGCTGGAAATGATGATACTGGAAGCAATTCAGAAATGTATAAATCTAAAAAGCATAATAAAATTGATTGAAGATCAGTGCAAGAAAACTGAAGAGATTGAAACAACAAGTAAAGGGAAGCTGAAGGAAGAAGAAGCAGAAAGTATGAAGCAAGCACAGAGTTGATTTTGCATCAGCCGAAGAAGAAAACCTGAAGCAGAAGTCAAGATTTCAAGGAAGCTGGAAAAGCAGTCAGCTGAAGCCAAGCAAATTAGGATTAATTTCTTAATTACCATCAAAGTAACTACAAGTGGTTCACATCCGAAGTTATGCAACCAGTGGTCCCAATAGTATCAGTATTTTTGTCTTCCTCTGCAGTCTTACCACTTTAACTGAAGCATTGTCAGTTTGTGTTAGAAAAGCTAGACAAAACATCTGTTTAGTTTTTTGAGCAGCCAATGAGAGTGAGATACTTGTCAACATCTTGCCTCTTAATTGTTGTTTTTTCATTTTCAGCCGTTGATGTAAAAGGTGGCACAAAATGTGTGAGCCAACATGAAAGGCTCCAGATCAGTTTTTATTGTAATGAAACAGTAGCAGAATTTTGATTTGAATGAAAAAAACTTCATCTTTGTTCTGAGAATTCTACTTGCATTATTTTTCTGGTTCTTCTTAAGTGAGAGTGAGAGTGAGTGCTGAGTATGTTGTGAGATTTATGCTAAAAACTTGGAGTGGTGAAAACAGAATTTGGTGTGAAATCCATTACTGAAGTGTTAGCTGAATTTTACAACTATAGCTCTAACCAAAACCTTACAAACACTTGCGAGAAAACTACATAGATTACAGGATAGGAAATTACAACATCCAACAAGAGATACATTCAGTACATTGTAGAGAAGATCCAATCTTCTTCATTTTTCTTTGGAGCAGAAGTGAAGTTACAGTAGCTGTTGAAGAAAGTACGAATGTTGAATCTGGAAATTGCAGCTTGAGCAAAGAAGTAGGTGAGCAACTGAACCCTCTGCAGACAGCATTTTCAGAACCATCTTCAATCCAGCTTCAGCTTAGGCATGTGCTCATCAAGCTTTAGAAGTTTGCATATGCATTGATGAAAATAGGTTGACCTGTGGCATTGTTATCTGTTTTTGTTTCCAATTAAAATTTTAAGAATTCAGGGTAGGAAACTGCTAAAACACAAGCCGCAGAAGTATTAACGGTCATTTGTTGCAGAGGCTACCAGCTAAAGCTGATGGGGTCGAAGTGCAGATTCTCGACCAAACCAGATGCTCAAATCATTGCAATCTCATGTTTCATCTTCTTTGGATCATAAAAGTACTCTCAACACTTGATCCTTTGCTAAGATGTGAAGTTTGGATAGAAAGTTCTCAATACCTGTGCTCTTGGTAATAGTTAGGTGTTAAGTCAGATGGAAGCTTAATCACAACAAAGGAACTGCACCGTTAGATTTCCAAGGCGGAATAAATAGCAGATTAGTTGAATGGGTTGGTCTTTCTGTTAGTTTATGCCCTTGCAGCCAATTTATTTTGGTTGTAATTTTATTTGTATGACATTATTGTTATTCAATAAAAG
>JAOTAY010000004.1:2563234-2588834 GCA_025629805.1 Erythroxylum baracoense
TTAGTTTGGGCCGAGTCAATCTTCACTAGGTCCGAGACTCTACCAAAATTCGCACCAAGTCTGATCACACTCGCCCATGTTTGCCTTAGTGTTTTCGCATGCCTCCCTCATGCGTGAATCCAGCTAACCTCCCCCCTAAGGCTCCTCATTGGAGGTCACTGAGAGCTGCTTCGAAGTTAGGGGTCTAACATTAAGTCAGATGGAAGCTTAATCACAACAAAGGAACTGCACCGTTAGTTTTCCAAGGCGGAATGAATAGCAGATTAGTTGAATGGGTTGGTCTTTCACCAAAGTGCACAGAAATTGCCTGGACAAGAGCCCAACGATCCAGCTGATGTCGGCCCATTTTTATTCACAATTTAATCATGTCCCTTGATGCTTTGTTTCTTGTTCCGGAGAACCGCTACAGTTGCTGTCATTTCAATGTTTATGCTTATAGCTAATACACTCAGAAAAACTCGAAGAGCTTTGGGAATACAGTGTTGGGGTTTTGATTTATTTGTGATGAACAAGATGCTAAGGTGGAAGCAAGCTAGAGCCAGTTCTTGGGGCCTAAAATGGCAGATATTGATGCTTCTGTTGGTTGGGGCTTGAACTACAGAGTTCGAAGGAGTTTTGAGCTGTTCTTCAAGAGTTCTTGAAAGCCCAAATCAGAAGTATTTCTGGGGTCTTGTAAGGTCCTTCAGTTGAGACCTCGAGATGGTCTATGGCAGCCGGCAATGAAAGCATCTGGTATAGCTTCATAGATCAACTTCCTTCACTCGTTTAATCACAATACCGATTTGAAGTGATGATAGTGAATGGCTGTCTTTGCACTTTGGAAACGCTGGGCACGTTTACGAAAACCTGAAACCTGCCAAATAAATCAGGAAAAGCAAATTAAAAACTATGTACAGAGGAAATGAGTGTAAAAAAAGAGCTCAATCATCTTGCTCCTTATATGAGCAAGTGTTATTGCCCAAATTGCTTGTTCAACCAATAAAGATATGTCTCTTGTTATATTAGATATGCCATTTTTATCCCATTCCCTCGTATTTATTCTCAAATATCAATAAGAATTATTTTTCAATTTGAAAATTAATCTAATATTCATAACAAAGTTAAATAAAAATACTTGTTTAATAATTATAATGCAACTTAAACCTTATATTAAACTTTAACTAATTTAATCAAATTAGAGTATTTAACTTATTAATAATTTAGTTCTAAATTATATGTAAGTAAGATATATGGTTTAATTTAGAAAGTATTATTTAAAATTAAACAAGTATATTTGAACAAGAATTTTAAAAATTTTAATAATATTTTAAATTTCCTAATTAATTAAAGAAAAAGGACCTGATAAGAATCATAAATTTATGAATATTACTTATAATTATTACTAAATTTAAATAAAAACATTTTTACTACATTTTATATTTTCATACTAAAAATATTTTAGTTTAGAAGATTGTTTAGTTTGTAATTTATTTTACTTTTTGTAGTATTATATATTATTTTATAGATTTACGAGTATTTTAATATAAAGAGTTACTATCCGACTTGTGAGATTTCACTAAGTTTTTGGGACTTGGAACCAAAAACTTGTCGAGTTTATAAGTCTTGTATGAAGCTGAAACTGTTCGAGGAAGGATTCAAGACTAAACTCTTTTTATAGTAAAAGATAAAGAAGGTAAACATATCCAAGTCTTAGAAGTTAAAACGAAAGTAAGGAATTGTTACCGGCCTGCTGGAAAACCCTAGTGAGCAAGGACAAGATGCATCAAATTACAAAGCCGAATAGCTTGTTTTTGTTGGCTTGTGATAATGGAATGCTGAGCATGTCTCATAACCCCGAACTAAGCTTCATCTCTTAATCAATCCCATATTAAGTAACTTACTATTCTGCAAACTCTAGCGAGATTCGCCGTCTCCGGGCTAATGATCATTAACTAAATTCTTAAAAGCAATACCTAGTTGTAATGCCCTGAAAGCGCTAGCTTAATTAGCAGAAGATGGGACACCAAGTGTATCTTGCACCTAAAGGTCATGGGTCAAATTGTCTGGACTCAACAAAAACTCGCGCAAAGAGATAGGCTTACTTTTTTATATTAAAAGTTCAGTATAATCGACTTTGTTATTTAATTTTAAATTATTAATTTGTGGTTTAAAAAATATAAATTTTATTAAAAATAATAATCACACTTTTTTATTATAAAAATATGTAAATATAAGTAAAAAGTTACAACAACAACCAACCAGTAAGAATCTCGTTGAAATGTAGAGTTAGTAGCGTACCGTCTTATCTCTAACTTGTAGAGAGACTCTTTTTGAGCAGGTAAGAAGTTCATTTCAATTATTTTAAAGGAGATTGTGAGGCCAAAGTACTTTGTAGCTAGTTTGAAGTGGGACAAGAAAAACAATACATTGTTCATTAAATATAGCACTGCAACAGAGGGAACTAACAATGGGGCGTTACTGAGTTGAAGCCTGACTTATCAAATCCTAGTCACTCTAATCAACACTATGCATGCAATTCTTAAAAACAAACACAAAGGACACTGCTAGGAAATCAACCATATTATGGTGAAGTTGACAGAAACTCTTTACTGGAAATGTCCAGCATAGATCACCAACTAAAGCTGATGGACTCAAAGTGCAGGTTATCTACCAAACCACATGAACAAATTGTCGCAGCCTCTTGTCTCATCTTCTTTGGACCAGAAACAAGTACTCCAACACTTGATTCTTTGCAGTCAAACAGAAATTCTGTCAGAAAATGGTAAATTGGATAAGGGTTTCTACCAATTTCTGAGGGAAGCTTAATCACAAGAAAGTAAATAATACGGACAAAACTGAACGGCTTACTCTTTAGATCAGGTCGTTCACCGTAGTGCACCGTAGTAACATCAGAAAGAGACACAATTGGGACACTTTTCATTTCTCTTTCAGCATCGAAGTACCACCCTAGTGTTGCTAGTGGTGGGGGACTTTCTATGCAATGAATTCGATTACTTACTCTCCTACTCTTTTTCTTGTTCCAGAGAACAGCTGCACTTGCTGTAATGGCTATGCTTATGCACATAGCTAACATTGTTAGAGAAATTCTCAAAGCACTCGAGAACACTGGCTTGAAGTCTTGATCTATGGGATAAATGTAGTAACGGGTTATAAGTCCAATTATGGTGAGAAAAATGATAAAAGAAGAAGATATGATTGCAACAAGCCAAAGCCAGTTCTTGGAGCCTAAAATGGCAGAGATTGGTGCTTCAGTAGGTAGGGACTTGAACAACAGAGTTCGGAGTTCCCAGCTATCCTTGAAGGGTTTTTTGTCTCTTGTAACATAAGCGTCAATCTTCAGTTGCAGAATCGATAGGGAACATTGAGTTTCCGATATCGGGAGTAAAAGTTCAAGCATTGCAAGTTCTGAAGAATTCCTGAATGCGCAAATTAGAAGCACTTCTGGGATCTTGATATAGTTTGTCTTGCTTGCAAAGATGAGCTCCCTTATTATGGATATGAAAGGAGTAATCCCACTGCCTCCACTCACCATCACAAGCTTGTCATGCCTAATTGTACAGAAACATCAGTCAGTGCGTGACTTTACATACAGAGTCAAGAACATCAGAGTTTAAGGCCTAACTAAAATATTTTGACTGCAATTGTACCAATCTAAATTGGTACACACCTCAGGAAGTCGGTTGAAGCAGGTCCATAAGGCCCTTCAACTGAGACCTCGAGATGGTCCATGGCAATCGGAAACGAAAGATCCTTATATAGCTTCTGAGACCAACTTCCTTCACTTTTAATCATAACACTCAATCTCTCAGGTTCCAAGTCGCAATTTGAAATGACTGTAAATGGATGCCATTGCAGCCTGGAAATGCTAGGCACGTTTATAAAAATAATGCTTGTTGAATTATACCTCAAATCTGCCAATAAATCAGGAAAAACAATACAGTAAGAGACGATTTATCTCAGATGATGAGTTTACCAGTCAGAATGTTAAGTCATAAGTCATTGATCTCACCAGGGCTTTTAGAGAAGTTGAGTTCCAAGGTTTTACAGGGCAAAATACGAGCAGAAACTAAACGAACACGTTTTCTTGATTGAAGAAACCTTAAATAACGATCGACCATAAAGAGGTAAAATCCAGGGAGCATAATATAGGAATAACTGATGCCAACATGAAAGATGAAGAACAAGACGAAGAGAATGTAGAGGTAGTGAGTGTAAAAGAACACCTCGAACTTCTTTCTCCTTATACGAGTAAATGCTGTTGCCCATATTGCAAATCCAGCCAACAGAGATAGCTCTCCTGCTAAGTTTGATATGCCACTTTTGTCCCATTTCAGCACCTGTATCCTCAGTTAAATAAGAGTTAGTGTGCAATTTGACAAGACTAAATTTAAGTAATACATTAAAATAAGAACTAATAATTCAACTTAAATACTATTTTAAAATTTTTAATTAACTTAAACAAAAAAATCGTAATAAGAAATATAATCCGATTAAAGTTACTTTATAATTTTAAATCACAAATCAAAATATATTAATTTCTTTAAATTGTGAGTTAAAATATATTTTATTATGATCTAAATTTTTTAATCTAGAAAGTTCATAATTTAGTATTTTTTATAGTATTATATCATATAAGATTTTGAGTGTTATTAAAGAAATAAGACTATGAAAAGAAAACTATATATTAAGGGATCATATTTAATAAAATCTTTCATCTCATCATTAACTTTAAGTTATATAATAAATTTAGTTTTATTTATAAAAATTAATATAAGTTTCAGTATGAAAATAAGTATTTTATAATAAAAAATTATATGGGTTTAATTATCTTTTGTTTAATTACTTAAATAAAAGAAGATACGATTTTATTTTCATACAATAACAACACTACCACTTAGTAGAACTCCTGCGTTTAGAGAGATCCAGTAGTATGCAACCTTAATTTAATTACTAAAGAGTCTATTTATAAATTATATTAAAGTCTTCTAGTCAATAATATATATTTAAGAATGTCGATCATTTATGTCCAGCCAGAAGTTCCCATGTAGATTTGTTGCGAAAAGAACTGTGTTTTGTAGTGATTATGAGCTCGGCTATTTTGATATTCATTACTTTGAGGAGATGACATTTTGGTTGTGACAAATCACATGACCTGAAGCAAACTTAGTTTACCTCTGAAATCTGGTCCGTAAAAGCCCAAAATCCAATGTAAGCTATACCATGACCAGTGAAGAAGATCATGACCAAGTTACCTAACCACATATGGTATTTGATGCTTCCCTCTGAGGTTAAGCCAAATATTGGCAGAACCGTTGATGCTCTAGTCACTGGGAAGAAGAGAAGTGAGAGGCATATGTTTCCCACAAAACCAAACCTTAAAGCTGCTACTTGCCATTTAACGTCTTGTTTGGAAACCCTATCATCGAAACAGTAACTTCTTAGTTACTATTAGATGTTCTTAAGACGACGTAGCTTTTGTTAAGTTCTTACACTGGATTAACCGATTCGGCTGATTCTGGGGTGATCGTAATGAATCTGTTCTGTGTATAAGTTGAGAAAGACCATATTAATAGTGTTATAAACATTGTCAAGAACACCATCTCTATGCCTGAAACAATCCCTAAAGGCCCTTTTACGATCATCGGCCTTCTCCATCCCTCCAACCGTTTGTTCATCTTGTCTTCATCATCAGTTCTGTTCATTAGAATCCACAGCAAACAAGCATATATAAACTTTCTTTATGCATATAGCTTTTGGTTTAGAAGATAATTAAATAATTTAATAATTAGGTTATTGACATTCTCTTGCTACTTACCTTTTTTGTCCAACCTTGTTGAATGTTTTCGCAAGGTGGAGATAAAAACATCCCAAGATAGCGACAAAGAGAATGGTAAACGTGTAGATGAGTATAGTAGCCCCTGAAAGTATCGAAAAGTTAAAAGTGAAACTAACTAGAATGATACAAAATAGGTAGCTTAGAGTAAAACACAACTACAGTACGTACCTTGTATTCCAAAATAAGTAGCCTTGGCCTTCCCCTCGATGGTAAGTAACCATATTTGGGAAAATGTGTTAGTGGGAACCATTATCACCATCATAAGATATCCAAGCAACACTATTAAAGTCACTAGCCTGATCATTTTCCGAACCATATAATTAATTCGGTTTCCAGGATGAGGAGGCAATTGATCTTTCACTACCTTCATCTTCATCATTTTCTCTCTAGGACAGTTTATAGGAAGTTTCACTAGTCAGATGAATTATGTGCTGAATGGCATTAGGATTTAAACCTATTTATAGGATGCTTATCCAAGACTATGATGTCATATTAAAATGTTGGTGTTTTGTTTCAATTTAATTATTATTTTAGATGTATGTATTATGCTATTATTCGACATATAGTAAGTTGTTTAAAGGGCTAGTGTAGAGAGCATTGTAGTATGCTATTGAATGTTCAAATCTACTAAATATACCAACAGACTTGCATAAAGCAATTAAGGATTATCTTAAAAATCAGACTGAAAGATAAACTAGTAAGATAAGATGTTTAAGATTTAAAAGATTCAATCGGTATTAGACCGTCATAAAATCAGTTAAAGATTGAATAAAATTAAAGAATTTAAAAAATGATTGAAGAAGATTATTCTTACATATCAAAAAACTTAAAGTTTAATTGAAAAAGGACACTGTTAAATAAAAATTAACCAGTTTATTTTAGTTATAAAAATTAATTAGCTTACAAAAATTGATTGACTAATTAATAAACTGATTGATTTTTAACAACGAAGATTATTAAACTAAATCGAATTGAAAAATTGAAAACCAAACCAAAAATTTATTGATTCAAAATTTCACTATTAAATTGGTTGAATCAATTTAGTTTTTAAAATATTAAGATTATCATATTTGGGGTTAATTAAATCAACAGATAGTTGTTAGCTAGGAGTTTATTAGTTCAATATCAAATCATATTATACATAAGTAATCATATTACATAAAAATTACAGTAGTGATAATTTTTATTATTTTTGGATTCAATAACAAATTCAATTCAATCTAAAGAAAATTACAAATTAAAAAATAATTAGTTATAAAATTAATTAGTAGTCCCTTTTATAAGTCAAAAGGTCTTTAGCTCTTTTATTCATTTTATTATATCAAGTTGTAATATTTATCTCTCTTATTGGATTTTCTAATCCCTCTCATTCTTGAATTTTTGATATATTAATTAAGGTCCAATCAATAATTTAAAATAGTTTATGCTTTTTTATAAAAAACCAAACACTTTTTGTCTAGTTATTCTAACTCAATATCATGTTATTGAAAATTATTGTTCTAATACTATTTATTATGCTTTAAATTCAGACTAATCAAATAATAATTTGATTCAAATTTTAAAAAATGAAAGTCTGGAAATAAATAATTAATAATATTTTTATATGGATTTACCAAAATTTTCCCTTCTCCTCTTTTTAAAATAATATTATGATAGTAATTTTATTAATTTAGTGCTAATTTTGGTTTTTAGTTTAAATTATAATATTTTTAAATTCTTTGTTGATCCCTTAACGTAATTTGGTTAGAACCAACACTTCAAATAGTTTTGGGCAATATTAACTTTAGTTTTTTTGTTTTTTTGTGTAATTATAAAATCAAACTAAATTAGTAAAATGCCAAATTTTACTTTTAAAAAGAGCATCTTTTTTACTATCATTTTTCATTTTATACTATTTTAAAATTAAAAAATATAAACTAAAAAATAAAAAATAAAAACCGGAATCAAACCCTAGGATGGTTTTGGTAGGAGTAAAAGACAAACAAATTTGATCTCAAAACAAAACGAACTGACTCACTTTTGATTATGATGTCTTCACCTAAATCCCTTAAAGTGATATTGGGGTCAACTTCTATCTCTACTATATAACTCGACTTACAAGAAGGTATTGTGACCTTGTCGAAAAATCCTACTGAATCGAGACAAACTCATACAAAATCTATCTAGAACCTATACGTTTGTCATATAGTAAGGCTTGCCTGACGATGAGGACAACCTATATTGCTTACTGAATTGCAACACTTGTTCATTTCGTATACATGAATGGTGTGCTGAATTATTAGCCAACTACTTATTTATATGAAAAATATTCAGGACTGTCATGTCATATAAGCATGTTGATGATTTGTTAATCTAAGTAGTATTTTGCATGTACTTGTTAAGCTATATTTTATTTGGAAATAATTTCTCTATTAGTTAAGAGTATGGTTTTTTTTTAGAAACAGAAGAACCCGCAGTCGCTTTTCTTTAGATACACATTGGGTAAATATTCAGATTGATGCAGTAGTCTGCAAATCACGTCAACCAGGTACTCCGCACTAGACAAACCCTTATGACAGGCTTGATTGAGAGAGCGTAGGTAGGAGGATTCGAACACAAGACCTTTTGACCTCATGCCTCTCACTTCACAAACTCGACCAACTCCTAGGAGGCAATTAAGAGTAAGGTTGTGTACTACTAAATTTTAAGGGAGGGTTTAGGGTTGTACAATGTGAACTATTTTATTACAAGAGATAAAATTTATCTAATCATATTATATATAAGGTGAAAAAAGTGACAACTCTTAAATTTAGGTATGATTTTACAAATTTGTACTATATTTTATTAAATTAAATATATTTATTTGAATTTTAGTTTCAAATATTTTTATTTTTAAGTCTCTATATAATTTTTTAATTCTAATAATTATAAATTCAAACTAAACTGATAAAATCAAATTTTATTATATATTCTACAATTTAGTATCAATTTTTAAGATTTACTTCATATCTTATAAAAATATAAATTTTGAAAAAATTATAAACTATAAATTGAACCAAACTCTTATACAATCGTTTTGGTTTCAGTAAATGACAAATTATTTATATTTTATATTTATTAATTTCGAGTCTAATTGAAGATTCACTTTTAATTATGACGGATTTTCTTAAATTCCTGAAGTTCACTCATTTTCAAACATACATAAAAGTGTAGACTAACGAGTGAGAATCTTTAGAGGTCTTGCATTTAAATCCAAGCTAAATACATGTTATAGTAAAAAGTCGAGTCCTGCCTCCATGTATAACTCAAATTGCTTTACAAAGAAAGAAAGGAAAATAAGGGATTGTGACCTGACGCAAAATCCTACTGAACTGAGACAAACTCATATCAAATTTGCAGAACCTGTAGGATTTGTCATGTTTTAGGGTTTGCCTGACGATGAGGACAAACTACAGCTTGCTTATTGAGTTGTAATGTTGGTATATTACTTATAGATGAATTGTGTGTTGAATGGTATATTCCATCATCAGGAGTTAAGCTTGTTTATAGAAAATTTATCCAGGACTATAACTTCTTATAAGCATATTGGGGTTTTGTTTAATATAACTATCACTTTTACACGCCGGTATTGTGTTTTTATTAGACTTAATAAGGAAGGATACAACATTGGAGATTGTAATAGTAAGAAATATAGTAATACGCAGTCTTATTTTTACGTAAAGAGATCGTTTTTGAGTAATACTAACTATAGTAAACATATTAAATCAGTTAAGGATTATTTAATTTAGTGTAAGATAGTTACTACTACTAATATTTTTATTAGAAATAATAAAAATTATTGAATTACATTATATCTAATAGAAAACAACTCTTGAATATAATGACTATATTAAAACTTCATCTTTAATTTGAGTGTAATTTTTATTAATTTTAAGTCTTATTTTCATTAATTAGTCTGTTCAGGTTTTATTACGTATATTTATGAACTAACAAATGATTAATTTATATAAATTGCATTTAAATTTTAGTTCTAATTTTATTAATCTTTATGAAGCCTCTAATGAAAATGTTCATTTGCTTTAAGAAATATTAATTTAATTTTTCAGTTAGAGCAATTATAAATTTAAATTAAATTGTTAAAATTTTAAATTGCATATATATTCTGCATTTTAGTATCAAATTTTTAAAATGCAAATTTTTGAACTATCATGCTTCATGAGTTAGAACAATTTAAATTTTGAAATTTTAAAATAATAAATTACCAACTTTTTTTTCTTTCTTGTGAATCATTCGGAAATAGTCTCTTTACTAATTAAAGGTAAGATTGCGTATTACTAGACATTCTCAGACTTCGTGTTTCAATGAATTTTTTATTGGGTTGTTGTTATTGTTGTTATAAATTACTAACTCAAACAAAATTGTATGTTTGTTTTTGTTTGAGCAAATTACAAAAGTTATTGTTATATGACAAATTATTTTATATTACTTAGTTTAAATTTGATTTTGAACCAAATTGAATGCTCACTTTTCATTAATTATAATGGCTTTTCCTAAATTCTTTGAAGCACGCTCATTTTCAAAGGTATGGAAAAGTGTAGTTAGAGGATATAGGTATTGAATTTAAATCCAAGCTAAATTACATGTTATATAACTAAAATTACTTTATTGTAGTGAAAAAAAGAAAGAAAATAAAGGATTGTGACCTGTTATAAAATCCTACTGGATTGAGACAAAAATCACACAAAATTTCTAGAACCTGTATGTGGTTTGTCATGTTCTAGGGTTTGCCTGACGACGAGGACAAACTCTCGTACAAAATCTCTAGAACCTGTAGGGCTTGTCATGTTGTACGGCTTACCTGACGTTGAGGACAAACTATAGCTTGCATGCTTATTAGTATTACTGCAATCCTAATTATGTATTAGTGAGACAATCTTAGCTTAATAAGTTAGCAGCCTAGCAAGAATCTTCGGCTTCTACGTACTTGTTCATTAGCTAAATGCAAGCAGTAAGAGGTTATTTTGGAGGAGACTGGCGAACACAAAGTGGGATACGAAAACTTGACGGCTAGATCACCACTTTCGAAGTGTTGAGGCCATGTCCCCTGCGAGTGTTTTGACAAGTTTAGATTGGCCAAAGGGAACATTACAATGAAGTGGGACACGATCAACTTGACATGTATGGGCATGATTTCATGATAAAAGTTGTTGCTTTATGTCTTGTTGCCTTTATATAATATTTTTTTATTCAAAGTTATGATTCATCTTTATCTATAGATTAATTTATGAGATAAATACATTATTATAACATTATAACTTTTTATAATATAAATAGATGTTGATAAATCAAAAACTAGAGTATATTATATTTTTGGTATAAAATAAACAATTACTATTAACAAGTTCATTAAATTAATTTATCACGAGAATTCCACATGGGTCATTATTTATATGTTTAACACAATAATAATTATATAAGTAAGTTTGCAATATGAGATTTCTAAAATATTTCACGTATAAATTGTTATATTTTGATATTATACATTATTTATCTTAATTGTTCAACTTGTAGCCATTAAGTACTTAACATACTTTGTTTTATCTTTCAAAAAAATAACTATGTTAAATATATACTATATAAAAATAATCGAGAAATTAATATATAATTACTGTAAAGAAAATAGAAATAATATTTCAAAATATTATATGGTGGAATGAATAAATTATATAGAAAGATCATTTATGAAAATAATAATAAAACTACTCCCACATTCTTAATATTTCAACAATATTCATGAATTCATAATAAATTGTTAAACATGAATCTCTTGATTTTTGAGTAAAAATTGTTTAATAAGGTATTTTTATCATAATGCATAATAACAACATCAACAACTCCTCAGTAAAAATCATGCTGATGTACAAAATTTGAAGATATCCAATAATATGTAAGCTTACCCTTAACTTTTAACGCAATGCATGATGTATCAAATTATACCCTCTGAGCCAGTGTCAAGAGTAGAAATGCATAAAGATCGTTTCTCATATAAAAGCTTACTAAAACCAAGTTTTATTCACTATTTTTGTTATGTTTTATTTGACATTTTTTATCGAAACTTCCACATTAAATATACAATTCTTAGAAACAAATGCAAAAAGACAGTGCAAGGTAATCAATCACATTATCCTGACGTTCACTTTGGTTATTTTACAGGAAATTCGGAGGAGACGATGAACTGGCGACTAGATTGTTTGTTTCCAAGCGATGGCCTGATCTTTCCGATGAGTGACTTGACAGTTCAGGAGTAGATATTCAGGGAGATCGTTTCTGACATGAAAATATATATATTTGATATATTGTTTACATATACAATTTCTTGGAGACAAATACAAAAAGACACTAAACAAGGGAATCAACCGTATTATACATAAAATGACACAACCCCTTTCTTGGACGGGCAGAGCACAAATCATCAACTGAAAGCTGATGGATTCAGGTGCAGGTTTCTCTGTCAAACCTGATGAACAAATTGTTGGGACCTAATGTCATATCTTCATATATAGTATAGCATAATCTTATCTCAGGATATGTCATATAGCTTATTAATAATAATTGAGTTAATAGTTAATGAATATAACATGAATTATTAGAAAATTAAGTGAATAATATAATATTTATTACTCTAAAATAGTTAAGAGCAATGTATTATTATTTTCAATGTTATTATTTTAAAAGTTCTTTATTAAAGTGGAACAAACATGAATTTTAAATATCAATACAAAAATTAATTATTAAATTCAAATATTATATTTATTAAATATAATCTTTGTTTAGAATCATATTATGTATGATTAATAGTTGAGTTATATGAAGTCAAATCACTCTAGAATTTATGATACTTAAGTATTGATAATATGTTTTGAAATATTAATTTGATATATAAATATAAATACAAATGATTTAATTGGATAACTATATACAAACTGAAGAGTTTAATTTATAAAATCATATATATTATTTTTAATAATAATTTATACTTATTACTAGTATATTAAAAATATAATAGATCAATAAAAAATGATTAAAGTGAAAAAAAAGACATTTAAATTAAATTAGACTTTATTACAAAGTTTGGTAAAAATAAATATATTAATAAGGACTTAGTATCAGATATTGAATTTTATTAAAACTTAGTATCAGATATTGAATTTTATTAAAACTTAGTCGGTGCTTAAAATTAAATAAATATTATTAGAATTTAGTTGAAATTGAAGATATTTTAATTAAAATTATCAAAAAGTTTTAACCCCTTTAAATTAAGGATTTAATACTTCTTACATGTACTAGTTATAATATTAGAAATTAAACAAACACTTAAATCGATATATTAATTTCTAATTCCACATTTTCTAGGAGCTATTTTTATGTATCATTGCTTAGGTTATGCAAATTGAAGTGTTCTAATAACCAGTGATTAAAAAATTTAACAAATTTAGTTTGTTTAATCGTAAAAGTTTTAAATTGTCAAGTTTTTTAGGTTCGATTTTTCTTAATAACTATGTGAATATTTGTAAATTAATAAGTTTTTATAAATAAAAATAATCAATTAATTTCATTTAATAATATCTTTTTTCAATTAAATTTTAAATTTTTTTACGCAAAAAGACAATCTCTTTTAATCATATTTCAAATTCTTTAATTTTATTCAATCTTTAGTCAATTTTACGACGATTTAATACTAGTTAAATTATTTAAATCTTAAATCTTTTATCTTACTGATTTAACTTCGACTAATTTCGTACTTTCTAGGAGCTACTTTGCATGGATATTGTAAGAGATAATTTGCCATCAGATAATAGAAGAAGTGCTGCAAGCCCAAGTTGTAGATCCATACTCAGCTCCAGCCCAAATATTCAGCCTCCTCACAATAAAGCCATACACCGGCAGCATATGTAACAAATACTACAATTCTGTTATAACAACCTTAGCTGTACAGACACACAAATCTCTGTATATATATTCAATCAATGAAAAGAAAAACGATGGCGATTCCATCATAAAATTTTATTTCATCCTTTTACAGATATCGCTTTCCAGATAAAAACTCAGTAGAAACCAGCTTCCTTTTATTGTTCGTTGACACTTCCATATATACAGATACAGTTCTTGGTAAACAAATACAACTACAAGAGACAGACAATACTACAAGGGAATCAACCGTATTATGCAGAAAATGAAAGAAACCCTTTTTTGGACAGGTATAGCGTAAATCACCAACTGAAGCTAATAGACTCAAAATGCAGATTCTCTGCCAAACCAGATGAACAAATTGTTGCAGCCTCATGTCTCATCTTCTTTGGACCAGAAACAAGTACTCCAACACTTGATCCTTTGCACTCAAACAACATTTCTGCATCAAAATGGAGTCTTTGAGTAAGGATTTCCAATTTCTGACCGAAGCTTAAGCACAAGAAAAGAATTGCACCATCAAAGAGGGATGAACCCAGAAAATTTTAATCAATTTATGATATATTAATAATGAAATATGTTAAACTGAGGTTATTATAATTATTAATAAATTAAATTATCAAGTGAGTGATAGTATTAAGAAAATAATATTGGTATTATATTACCAAAATTTGTTTAAAACTTTTATTTAAAATTTTACTTTTTTATTTTAAAATGTAGTAAACATAATTACAAATTTATTGGCATAATTTTTGGAAAATTTTAAATTTGATAAATCTCTATATTTTCTCTCATTTTCACAATAAACATAGTATATAATAAATGCAATATCAAATAATATGACCGTAAATTTATGTAAAATAACAAAATTGAATGGCTTTACTTACTCTTTAGATCAGGTCTTTCACCATAGTGCACAGAAGTAGATTGGATAAGAGACTCTTGTGGGACACTTTCCATTTCCCTATCAGCATTGATGAAATAGGACCCTGGTGATGCAACTGGGCTGGGAACTTCTATGTTCTGAATCTGATTACCTTCCTTGATGCTTCTTTTCTTGATCCAGAGAACAACTGCACTTGCAGTCATGGCTATGCTTATGCACATAACTAAAACTGTTAGGAAAACTCTGAGAGCACTCGAGAAGTCTGCACTGGAGTCTTGATCAATGGGGTAAATGTAGTACCGGGTAATTAGGTCAATTATGATTAGGAAAATGATGAAAGAAGAAGATATGATTGCACCAAGCCAAAGCCAGTTCTTGGGGCCTAAAATGGCAGATATTGGTGCTTCTGTTGGCTTGGGCTTGAACCAAAGAGTTCGAAGGAGTTTTGAGCTATCGTTCAAGGGTCCTTTCTCTCTTGTAACAAAAGCCTCAATCTTCAGTTGCAGGTTCGATAGGGAAGATTGAGTTCCCGATACTGGGAGTAAAAGGTCTAGCATTGTAAGTTCTGAGGAGTTCTTGAAAGCGCAAATTAGAAGTATTTCTGGAGTCTTGATATCGTTTGTGGAGCTTGCAAAGATGAACTCTCTTATTATGGATATGAAAGGAGTAATGCCACTGCCTCCACTCACCATCACAAGCTTGTCATGCCTAGCTATATAGAAATCATACAATCAGTTCGTGATTTTACTTACAGAAGCAAGAACATAGCTTCAAATCTACAATGGTACAGACCTCAGGAAGTGGGTTGAAGCAGGTCCGTAAGGTCCTTCAACCGAGACCTCGAGATGGTCAAGGGCAATTGGCGATGAAAGCATCTGATAAAGCTTCTTCGACCAGCTTCCTTCACTTTTAACCATAACACTCAATCTCTCAGGTTCCAAGCTGCAATTTGAAGTGACAGTGAATGGATGCCATTGCAGCTTGGAAATGCTAGGCACGTTTATGAACATAATGCTAGTTGAACTATACCTCAAACCTGTCAGTAAAACGGGTGATGTACAGTAAAGCATTGCAGCAAAAAAATGATCTCAAGTGAGTTTTAAGAGACGGAATGTTAAGTGATTAATCTCACCGGGGCTTTTAGAGAAGTTGAGCTCCAAGGTCTCACAGGGCAAAACACGGGCAGAAACTAAACGAACACGTTGTCGTGATTGAAGAAACCTTAGATAACGATCGATCATAAAGAGGTAAAATCCAGGGAGCATTATAAAGGCATAACTGGTGCCAACATGAAAGATGAAGAACAAAACGAAGAGAATGTAGAGGTAGTGAGTGTAGAAGAAGAGCTCGAACATCTTTCTCCTTACACGAGGGAGTGTTGTAGCCCAAATTGCTAGTCCTGCCAACAGAGATACCTCTCCTGCTACATTGGATATCCCAGTTTTATCCCATTTCTTCATCTGTAGTATTGCATGATTCATGAAAATGGCATCTAATTAGTTCTTTAGAATCATGAATAACTCAATGTTAAGAAATCCACTCCCTTTTAAAAAGAGTTGGCGCAAATATGACAAAATGTCTTTGGTAAATCATAAATGTTAGAACGAGAAATAGACTTAAATAAAGGTTAATGTTAGTAGTTTATTAATAATTTGAATATATTATTCATTTATTTAAATTTTATATATTATAATTATTATATTATATTAATTTATTTTAATTAAACAATTTAAATACAATTAAACTATTCATATTTAATTATTAATTAATTTTAATTAAATAAATATATAATATTAAATTCAATTATTCATAATTCTTATTAATAATTGATATATGAAATAATTAACTGACATATATTTAGTTAATAGTAAATTAAATTACGGAAAAAAATAAAAGTAAAAAACAAAAATACTTTTTGTGGTTTTTATAAAATTTGAAAAATAAAGAAACAAAAAAGAAAAAAGAAATCAAAAATTCAAAAAACTAATTTTCACTAAATTTAAAAAAAAAAAAAAACTAATTTTCACTAAATTTAAAAAATAAAAAAATAAACATGCCTTTAACAATTAATAGTTTTAACTTGAAACAAGAGGTAAGGATAAATTATTAAGATGATCGGTTTATATTATAAGTTATTATAACTTGTTATTTAAGTTGAATTGTTTTTTAATAATATTAATGAATTAGCCTAAATATAAATTACCATAAGATGCCATTTATTTGTTTTTAAATAACAAAGACTAATTTATCAATAAGTTAGTATGTCATAGTATTTATCTATCGCCGCCTACCATGTGGATATCTAGGTTAAAAAAGTCAACCCTTAGGAAGTTTTCCCCGTCGTCAATTGATTAAATGCCTGTTTGAATCAGTTCGATAGAACTTTTGTCAATATAAGAGTTTTTATAGAAGAGCTTTTCTATAAAGTTAATTAATTATTTGGCTATTATTAAAAAAAAAATTTTAAAAAGCTTTATACAATAGATTGTTTAGTAATATAAAAATAAAAAATATTTTTAATTTTAATTATTTTTTATTTTGTAATAAAAATATTTATACATATAAATATTATTTAAAATATATTAAACAATATGCAAAATACAATATATTAGCTATTATATAATTTTAAATGATATGAAACATAAATAAAATATACCTAATCAAATCTTTTTTATGGATTATAACATAAGTAAAACTAATATCAAAAATTAATATTAAAACATATAAAAAAGTAGAATAATATCATATAAATCTCAAAATAAATGTGAAGATATGTTTGTGGGTATTGTGGGAATTATGTGTGAAACATAAGAATAAAAAGGACTAAAAAATAGGCTCATTAATTTATTTGAAAAATCTACCTAAAAAAATTCTTTTTTGAGAAGCTCCAAATTTGAGCTTCTTAAAAAGCTGTATTTTAACTGCCAAAAAAGTTATATCTACTAAAAAAGTGCTTTTTTATTTTACAGTCAAACACTCATTTTTTTTAAAAACAACTTTTGTGGTAAAAAAAAGTGTTTATTCACTCTCCAAAAGCTCAACTAAATAGGCACTAAGTCTGTATTTTATCTCTTACTACGTTATGACCTCCTCTATTTTAAAAATGGGCTTATTAATCCTTTTGATTATTATCCAAAGGAGCTCAAAATTTAAAAAGACATATTTACTCTTATATTATGATAACATCACCACAATTGTATATGCTACATTTTTTGGATAAAAATATCCTTTAGTCTTTTATTGACTAAAATATATTAAACTCCTATTTTTTTGCTTTATTTCATTATGCTCTCTATTTTAAAAATAAAATTATTTTAAGCATGAATTATATTTTGACTGTTAATAAATAAAAAAGGAAAAAATTACTAAAAATACTATTGTCTTTACAATTATACTTCATGATCGTTAATTTATAGAAAACAATTTTTTAAAGAAAATTATTGTTAAAACAAAACTAAAAAAGAAAGAAAATTTATTGAAGGTGCTATTTTTCATAACTTTAGGTTCTAACTCTTAATTGATGAAAAAAATTACAAATTTTTTTTGAGTTACCTTCTCACTGTTACTTTAAAATAAAAGAAACAATAATAAAAAATTGAAAAGTCATTTTCTTCAAAATGTCATTTTTTAAAAATTTTGTTTCATAAATAAATTTTCTTTTTTAATTTTTTAAATTAACTATTACAATTGTGAAGAGAATGATATTTTTATTATTATTTATTTATTAACAGTCAAAATGTAATCTATACTTAAAATAATTTTTATTTTTGAAATTGAGGGCATAATGAAATAAAGCAAAAAAAATATAAGAGTTTAATATATTTCAGTCAACAAAAGACTAGAAGGGTATTTTTGTCCTAAAAAATACAACATGTATAGCTATGATGATATCATCATAATATAAGGGTAAAAAGTTTTTTTGAATTTTAAGCTCTTTTGATTGATGGTCAAATGAGGTAATAAGTCTATTTTTAAAATAAAAGAGGGCATAACGTACCAAAGGATAAAACACAAGAGGTTAAATGTATTTTAGCAAAAAACTGTTTTAAAAACCCGAAAGTTAAACTAATAAGACAATATATTTAATGTTTAAAAGATTTAATTGGTATTAGACTATTATAAAATCGATTAAAAATTAAATAAAATTAAAAATTTTGAAAAATGATTTAAAGATATTGTATTTACCTAGAATTTGAAATGTTATTAAAAAAAGAGATTATCAAATAAAAATTAATTAATTTATAAAAGTTGACAATTACTTAATAATTGATTAGTTTTTAATTATTAAATTTAATCGAATCATAAAAATAAAAAATTGATCGATTATTTTTACGATTGAATTAGTCAAATAAATTGAGTTTTTAGCCATGAAAAAAAAGATCTTTTCTGAAAAAAAACAAAAGAAATTAAATAAAATTGGTTTCTTCATGGATCATGATTAAAAAAATTATATAAAAGATAACGTAATGAAAAAAGCAAAACAAAACCGCCCCCAACAACGTTGACGTCGAATAAAACAATACATTCTCCTTTTCTCTTTAACTGGTCCAAAGCTTAGGAGATACTTTACGACAAGAGCTGTAGATAGTTGACTCGAGGGACCTAGCTCCTCCAAAAGGCACTTTAATCGTATATAGACACAAAACTTTCACAAAAAGAAGAAAACGAACTGATGAATAGGGTGGTTTTTGAGGGCAAAGCACATTCAAAATCAATCTTTTAACATACCTCTGAGATCTGATTTGTAAAAGCCCAATAGATAATGTAAGCTAGACCATGAGCAGTAAAGAAGGTCAAGACCAAGTGGCCTAGCCATATATGGTACTTAATGCTAGCTTCTGAGGTTAGGCCGAATAGTGGCAGCACCGATGATCCTCTAGCCACCGGGAAGAAGAGAAGTGTTAGGCATATGTTTCCGACAAGACCTAGCCTTAAAGCCGCCTTGTCCAATTTTGATTGCCATCTGAAATTTAAAAAACCCATCAACAGGTTTATTAGTTACATTACTTATATTGCATTAAAAGAAGTTCTGTGAAGTTCTTACACTTTCTCTCCGTTCTTTGCAGCTGATTGTGGTGTTACAGTGGCAAAGCCGACATGTAAGTAAGTTGACAGAGACCAAATCAGTAGTGCTATGAACATTATCAGGAAAGCTATCTCTATTCCTGAAACAATCCCCAGAGGTCCTTTTACGAGCATCGGCCTTTTCCACTTGACCAACCGGTTCCTAAAACAAAACAGACATTCAGTTCATTAGTTCACATAATCTACATAATCCGGGAGTACAGAAGTTGGAAACCTTAATCACATAGAAATGAGATGCAAAAACCAGTTCAGATTGTTAGTCATCACCTTTGTGATTCAATCTTGATCGATTTGTTTCCCAGGTGGAGATAGATGCAGCCCAAGATAGATATGAAGAGAATGGTAAACGTGTAAAGCAGTAATGTCATTCCTGGAAGAAGGATTAATACAAGTTAAATTTGATTTTCTTCACCATGTGAAGAGCTTTAAAAGATCAGAACAAGTTAAAATACCTTGTGTTTCAAAATAAGTAGAACTTAGTTTTGCTCTGATGTTAGGTGACCATTTCTGCTTATATGTGTTAGTAGGCATCATGATCCACAGAATCAGATAACCCACCAAGACCATGCAAAGCACTAGCTTGATCGTTGTTCGAGCCACGTTCGTCTGGTTCTGAGATTGAGGAGGCAATCGTGTCACCACATTTGGCTCCATTTGATCTTTCTCTCGGAGGCAGCTTGAGAAAGCTACACAAGTCGTTAGGATTCAGGGGAATTGTGTTTGGTTTGATGGAGATATGAACCTATACAGAGACAGTGTTACATGTATTGCAATATTTTATAGGCAGCTTGACAATAGGGACAGAGTTATTTAAGACGCCAAGTAACATGGGGCATGTTATGGATCCATTAACAATTTTTTGAGACAAACATATAAATTTTTAGGTCCAATTTAGTATATTTCTTAAATCTTTAATTTTAACATAATTAATTGGATACATTTTAATGTTTTTATTTTTTTTTTGGTGTAGACCATCCAGTTTCAACGCTATAGGGGCAACTGACTAATCCGAATTTGAGCCGAGCAGGACCCTTTATAGGCGGCAAAGCTCTCCCTCACGAGTTTTTAAACGACTTTATTCTCAAGACTCGAACTCAAGACTTTGGTTAAGGATAGAGAACTTCCTACCACTCCACTACAACCATCATGGGTTAATGGTTTTATTCGTATGTCTAGATTTTCAATGTAGATTTTTGTTAAGAATGTTAACGAAGTTTTTGATATAAAAATTGAACCAAAATTTTGAAGTGAGCAACTTTTAGATTTGATTTAGTTTAATGATTTTTGTTATTAGAAATTAATCAGTTTATTAATTAATTACCTAATTTTTATAAATTAATCAATTTTTATACATCAAAATAAGCCTGTTAGTTTTTATTTAACTATCTTTTTTAATTAAACTTTAAAATTTAATAAATAAACACAATCGTTTTTAATCATTTTTTAAAAATTTCAATTTTATTCAATCTTTAAATAATTTTATAATAGTTTAATATCAGTTGAACCTTTTAAACCTTAAACCTTTTACCTTAGCAGTTTAACTTCTAATCCGGTTTTGAAAATTTTTTAGAAACGAACCCAAAATTAAAAACTAAAAATATAGGTATCCGGTACCATATTCTTGAACTATAGTTTAATCAACAAGATTTGAGGTTTAGTATGCAACTACCTCATCATTAGCTCATTTGAAAACAGTATCTATCCAAGAGTCAGAAGTTTATTTTAGTTATTCCTATCGAGATTGCGAGCAAACGGTGGGACTGCACCAACTTGACATTGTTTACTTGCAATCAGTGGATGTGTTTACTTCTCAGCAGGCTCCAAGCTGCATGCTGCATGCTTGCTTCATGCTTCATGCAACTATACATGCTGATGATGCCCATCACTTTCATTGCATTTGCTCATGACACCTCTGAATGTTACTGTTATGGAATTTTTATGATGCAATTCGCATGTTCTTAAAATTTCCCCAAAAAGAAAAAAAGGGTAGCCATTAGCTGAGGTTGAAGAGTTGCAAAATCCAAGGTGGTGGATTCGGGCAACAGACTCGTGTGTCGGAGTCCGTGGTTTGTGTGGGTCGTGTGTTTAACGTGTGGTCGTGCGTGTCCGGTTGCCGATGTTGTCTCTTCGCAGGTGCTTGGACCGTCATCCTCGCCGATGTTGTCTCTTCGCAGGTGCTTGCTTGGACCGTCATCCTCGCCGATGTTGTCTCTTCGCAGGTGCTTGGACCATCATCCTCGCCGTTTATTGCACAAAAAGTTTAATTTAGGGCATTAGAATTGGCAATGATGTCGGTCTGAAAATATTTTTTAAGTTTGAATTAGACCTCCGTAACTCTTTGAAGCAGGGGAAAACCCTCTGATTAAAAAAAGTGAAGAATTTAATTTCTATCTAAACAATTTTACCTAACGTTTTAATAATTAAACCAATTTTCGGTGCGAAATTTAAGGTTTAAAAAGTTTAATTAATATTAAATCATTATAAAATAGACCTAAGATCAAATAAAATTAAAAATTTTAAAATATAATTAAAAAATAATATATTTATCTATTGAATAATTTAAAGTTTAATGAAAAATATATTGTTAAATAAAAATAAGTTAGTTTATTTTAGTTCATAAAAACTTATTAGTTTATAAAAATTGACCGATTAATTAATAAAATGATCAAGTTTTTAATAACAAGAGTTATTAAAATAAATCAAGTTTTAAAAAGTTTAATTAATATTAAATCATTATAAAATAGACCTAAGATCGAATAAAATTAAAAATTTTGAAATATAATTAAAAAATAATATATTTATCTATTGAATAATTTAAAGTTTAATTAAAAAATATATTGTTAAATAAAAATTAGTTAGTTTATTTTAGTTCATAAAAACTTATTAGTTTACAAAAATTGACCGATTAATTAATAAAATAATCAAGTTTTTAACAACAAGAGTTATTAAAATAAATCAAACCGAAAAAAATACCAAACTAAAATTTTACAATTAAACTGGTTAAATCGATTAAACTTTTTAATCGTTGACCAGAGATGCTCAAGCTTGACCCCGTGGCCCCACAAGTTGGGATGGATCGGCCTATGACCTAGCCCAACTACAAGCTGACGGACCCACCATCTTTTATTTTTTAAAAAAAACCTTCCAAAACGATGTCATTTTATTCGTAGCTCGATCAACCCGGGCTAAAATCAAACTCAGCTGGGCCGTTTTTGACATCTCTATGGTTGACTTTGTATCCTTGGATAAAAAAAATTGTGCAAAGCTTCTACCAAGTGATTCACCGGAAGCTCGTCGAGTTTCAAACTTGATTCGGGTCAGGCCCAAATGCTAACTCTGTTAAAAATTTGCATGGTGAGTCACAGATGTCTTAGAGTGCAGTTTTCACAACACTGAATGGCGTAGAAAGAACAAGGTTGATTAACAGGCAATTAGCAGAACAAATGATTACTGACAATCAGGTAGTTCTGTTAATTGCATCTCTTCAATGAAATTCTTATTGATCATGATCTCCAGAAAGAAATGAAAAACTGTTACAATTTGGAATTGAAAGAACAGAACATTCACAGCAACCATCTGCAAGAAAAACTGCTTGCTTCTCTATATAAAGAATTCCAGATTGTATTTCAAAACATGGACTCTAACCACCAATTTGATTCATAAGCAATGTACTGAGCTCTAAAGTTCTTCTAACAAAATTTTAAAGCAGAAACACCGGTCTGTAGTAACTATCAAGGTCACAATCACAGAACAAGAACGAAATGCATAAAGGATTTATATTAACTAGCTATAGATAGAATTAAGCAGCCAGTAGAATACAGGAAAGCATTTACCAATTCGACTATCAACTATCAAAAGATATATACGCAGATCATGTAGTCTGGCCGGAGCACGTGGGTTATAGGCTATTGCGTGCACCTGATGAGAGGTAATAGCTCCTGGTAAGCCGATAAAAAAACACATATACTGCACAAAAACTATTTAAGTATCTGGAAATACCAGTGACCTATAGCAGAAATAAAGAGTACTATCCTTCATATAGCTGGACCAGTTATATCATACAAGAAAGCATAGGTATAGTCGATACGTCATGTTCTGAATGATAGTTGTTGATTTCCATTCTTTCCGTCAGCTTCCTCAAAAGGCAATTTTGTCCATGCAAGAGAATTTCGGACTGCCCTCCTCTGGAAAATCGTAAATAAACTCAGAACCAAACAGAGAACAGCAACCAGAGGAATTAAAACACCAATCTTCTTCCTTGGCCAATTCTTCCAAACCATTCCTTCACAGATACTTCCATCAAGACTACCCATAGAATTATTCATCTTCATGATCTCCAAACCATTCAAAATACCATCTACACTATATCCCTTGCTCATGTTCGAGGGTCCAATGCTAACAGTTAAAACATCAAACTTACCACCATCAACTACAAAATCCACATAAAATGGAGCAGCCAGCATATAAGTAATTAAGGAGAGATCCAAGTTTTCATATGCCAAATGCCCGTTCACGTAGACATTAAAATTCAACAAACCAAGAGCTATACTAGCAATATCACAGAAATGCAGTCTCACAAGATATCTATAACCCTCATCAACAGGAAACTCCCATGTCATGTTCACATTTGGAATTGAAGCATTTTTGCTGGTAATCACTCGAGCAGTACTATACACAAAATCAGGAGCAACTTCCCGGCTAGCACGTCCATCCCCGTACATAATATACCCACTGAAATACACCTTTTCTGAATCATAACTTGATTTGTAGAACACATCGTCAGGAACCCATGTACGCCATACTGTATCATTAAAAGGTGTCAACTTCTGACCCCCAATATTGACCCTATAGACAGTTTCAAGAGCTTGCTTAGTTAAACCATCAAATTTCTCAACTTTATCACCATTAACAAACATGGCCACATCTGCAATCACATCTTTAGGCGCAGAAATCACTTCAATTGCATTCACAAAACCAATATTATTCCTTTTTGCAGGAACAAATGTGATTACAAGCTTATCAAAATCAACCCACAGAAGATATTCCTTAATCACAGGGTTCGCCGCATTCGATACAAAAAAATCACTCAACACCACATACCCATCAACCAAAACATGAAATCGAGCTTCACTCAAATCCCAGTTCGAAGAAACAAAAGGGTCGAAATGTAAGCGTACCATGTGGGTCCCAGGATCCTTGATCTGGAACACATATTTAGAAGGTTGCTTGAAAACTCTCGCCGTGTGATAGATTTGTTGAGAATTAGGAACTGGGTTTTGGTCAGCCACCGGAATCGTCAGAAATGAAGATAGCAAAGGCGAGTTGGAACTGGAAGAATCGTCATCGGAGATGAATCGGCGATTGAACACAGAGGAGTGGACCGCGGAGCCACAGTTGATAAGGTAATTATCAATCGGAGAGAAATGGCTGTGAAAACACAGACTGAGAGAAAGCGAGGAGAGAACACAGAGAAAGAGGAGACAGAGAGAGGTTGGATGATGAGACTCCATGACCATGAGTTAGGACAACAACAGAGTGACGACGTGCTCGTTGGGATTTTGGTGACCGAGTCCGAGAAGAGTTGACTCCGGAGTTTTCGCGTTCTAGCAAAAGCTCCTTTTTATGCGCGCTTAGTGTTAGACCCTAAGTCCAGAATGTGGGTTTGTGCGAGTGTTGGCGAGCCTTGGCCAATGCTTGGCACGCAGGTCGGCACGAGGAAGGCGTGTTGACAAGGGAACAAGGCGAAGTCATACGAGACCCGAGGGTGCACGAAGGCACTTAACTTCGGCGAGACAGGTCGAAGGTATGTATAATACGCGAGGTTTTATACTAACTCGGTTTATGAC
>JAOTAY010000004.1:2615182-2680696 GCA_025629805.1 Erythroxylum baracoense
CTTTAGCAATCCCATGTCTGTTAAATGATCCATCTTCATCTCTCTCTACTTCCACACCCAAACCCTTCTCAACCAGTTGATCAATGATAAATGGTAAGAGCACTAGGCAATGACCAAATTGCACAGTTTCAATTGCAGAGCCCCAGCCTGAATGGAACAGTGATCCCCCTATTGAAGAATGTCCTAATATCTCCAACTGAGGAGCCCATCCCAAGCAAACCTTCCCTCTTTGATTTGTTCTTTCAGCAAATCCTGAAGGTAAAGCTTCCAGATCATCAACAGCCCAACTGGGTTTTTTTAGTGCCCACAGGTATGGCAATCCTGACAACTCTAATCCATATGCAATTTCGTAAACTTGATCTTTGCTTAGCTTATACTCACTTCCAAACCCTACAAACACAACAGACTTAGGCTTTTGGTCATCAAGCCATTTAAATATTTCATCCCAAGAGCCACCAGCGACCTCAGCCCTCTGTGGTTTCTCAGGAGGCAATAGACCTACAGGAATCACAGGTTTCCCTGTAATCTTCTGATACAAATCTATATATTCACCTTCAAACTCTGGACAACTACGTATAGTCATGGCATGATATCCATGGATTATCAGACGAATCCTTTCAGCATCAGATATCCGTGAAGCATTCTCTTCGTATATTGTTTGATACGTACCAAAAGCCTCATGATTTCGTAAAGCTATGGCGGAGGGAAAATCGACCCAAGCTGGCTTTGAAGTCATACTCTGCCAGGATGGTCTCAGCTTCTTTTGCCCATCATCGGACAAGCAACCTGGGTGGCCGAAGAAAGTATATGTAGCAGCAGAGAAAACTGAGAAATGCATCAGTGGAACTTTGTGTTCTATGGCAATTTGTGCAGCCCAATGAGGTATCAAGTCGATGATAATCCAATCTGGACGTTGCTGAGCTACAAATCGTCTGAAAGGATGTTGCAGGAGATCGTAAGCTATCTTCAGGTACGGGATTTTGTCACTTTCCATGTCGACGGTGGCCTCTGCACCTTGTGGCAAGAGCTCAGTGTCTAAAGTTGGCAATGAGAACTCCACAAATTGCATTAAGTTTGCACAATTTGGAGGAATTTGAGGGAGTCTCTGTATGTTTCTTGGGGTTGATACAAAGGAGACTCTTACTCCTGACTTGGCTAAAGCAACAGATAGATGAAAGAATGGAATCATGTGGCCAAAGGCACTCCATGGAAGCATCACTACATGAAGCTATTGAGCCATTTTCTTTATTTTTTTCACTTCTTATGATTAAGAAAGTCATGAAAGGATTATATTTATATGCGAACACACTTGACTCCAAAACAAGGAGATGCTGATAACGTTCTCTTTCTGTCCTCTGAAAACTTGAAAATGAGAGTTCAGTAATCCCCATCGTTAAACTATTTGTGGAAAACTTTAATTTTATAATAAAAGACATAAAATTTTAGAAATTAAAAATTTCCCAAAAATTATATAATTTTTAAATTTTTTAAAATTTTCTTTTTCTTAAACTTTGTTTAAAAATGATTGTGAGACACCTATAGTATGAATATGAGATATGGACTAATCAATGTTTAACCTAATTCAACTTTTAAACTCGACTTAAATTAATTAAATTCGATTTAAGTTAATATATTAAGATATTACAATAAATTATTAGTTTGGGTCAAATTTAATAAATTATTAGCTTTGCGAGGGTCAAGATAGGAACATCAATTGTATGCAACCTTTTATTTACATTTTACAAAGAGGTTGTTTCGATAACTCGAACTTATGATCTTTTGTTCAAAAAGGAGTAATCTTATAAGATTACTCCAGAGCAAATCAAACTAAAAATGCTATTAAATATAACAGTCAATTAGAAAATTAATTAATAGTTATTAATTAATAATATATTTCAATTATTTATTTTTATTTATTTAAAACTATATATTATAATAAAATATAAGAAATTTATATTCTTATTTATTAGATAATTTACTATCATCTAAACTAATAAAAATAATATTAAATATTATTATTCATTAACATAAATATAATGCCTAAACATGACGAACTAATAAAATGATAAAAATATAGTCTCTAAATTTTTGTTATTAAAAAATTTAATAATATTATATAACGTTTTCAAAATATTTAGAACATATTTTTAATGAACGGAAAATTTGACAGATCATATCAATACTGACATAATATTATTTTTATTTTTTAAATAAAAAGTGAATCCAACTGTCACATAATTAATTTTTTAAATTAATTAAAAAGTATATCTCACAGTCACGTGACAATAGGCTTCACAACTTATACATTTTAAATAGTAGTTTTCATTTGTCATATTATATTGGATTTACTTTTTATTTAAAAAACAAAAAAATAATGTTACTTTTAATCTTTAAAGGGTTAACTCTTTTTAATTTTTTATCCAAATAAGATCTATTTTGAAATATTAAGATTCAATTTAAATATCTCGAAAGGTTACAATATGTTTTATATTATTTGTGCACTTTTTCGTTTATAAGGGGCAAAAAATGACGTAAATTGATAAAAATTGTTAATTTGTGATCATAAAATTGTAATTTCAAATCACAGAAATAATTTCTTAAAAAAAAAAAGACCATCGTATATTAATAACCCTCTTTCAATTTTTACGAAACTAATAGCCTTGCGACGTTGGCTCTAGAAAATGATGCAAACCCTTTGCAATACTATATCTTATTGGGGTTGGAGCCTCCTATTTCTATTAGAGTATTCTAATCATGTGGCACTAAATCATGTCAACACATTTATATAAAACTTACGTAAATATATAGGTATGATTTAATAGGATAGGATAGAAACTGATAAACTAAGAGAAAATATCTTATACCACCTTAATTACCTGATCACAAACTTCAATACTACTTATTGAACCGAAATACCACGCATATAAAGTTAATAATTATAGAACAAGTTCTTTAATAATTGGCCATGAATTGTTGTTCGATCCGGTGGATCAAAGCTGTTTTCTCAGTCCTTTCACTAACTTCCATGATGATGGAACGTTTCATTTCCCTTCACTTCAAGTTACTTACAATGGGACTAGATTTTCTATTTTCATTATGATATTTTTATTATATTTTATTAAATATCATACAGATATTTATGTAAATCTCACGTAAATATATAGATGAGATTTAATAGAACAGAATTAGAGCAGAATAACTAAAATAGAGGTTTTGATATGACTTACAACCCACGTGAAATATTGACTTTAGGGGTAGTCGAGTTAGTAGAGTGGGAAGCATGAGGTCAAAAGGTCCTGTTCGAACTTCCTACTTATACTCTTTTGATTGAGTCTGTCGTATAGAGTTTGTCTAACGCAGAGTATCCGATTGATGTAATTTGCAAGTTATTGCGTCAATCTAAAGATTTACTCAGTACACATCTAAAAGATAACAACCGCAGGTTCCTCTATTTAAAAAAAACCCACGTAATATCTATTAGATTATGATGTTTTAACCTTATTTTATTAAATCTCATATATATATTTATATAAATTTCAGATAAATACAGAAATGGAATTTAATACAACACAATAAGAATATCATAATTGGATCAAAGAATCTATTCTCTTTACAACCACACCTCGCTTCCTTATGATTCTCACATGAATGAGTGGGAAGTATACGTCTTTTTCAGTTAGTTAGGCCTTAGGTACACAAAAATAATTTATTTCGTTCGGCTCATTTATAAAATATGGAAAAAAAACCTAGCTATAAGGCTAAAGTAACAATAGGTTGAGTCAGGCTAAATTCAACTTAACTTAGCGTTTTTTTCAAAAATAATTTTCAATTAGATTTAGCTGTCAGGCCTTGGGCCTAGTTGGACAGCTCAAATTTGAGGCCTGATCAACTTAAACCTGACTTTATAACTTCTGTTAAGATTGGGCTTAAGTGTCATCTTTGTATAAGACATGAGTGAAAAAAAAAAAAAGAACATGCAAAATGTGTTAAACGACTGTTTCATCATAATAGCTTAAGTTATTGTGTGAGGTCAACTCAATTTGTTTTATATATTTTTTAACATACCCCTTCAAGTGAAAGCTCTTTAGACTTAAAACTTGCACAAGCCTACTTTACCTTGTGCTTAATTTAATAGGTGGGTGGTAGGATTCGAACTCATGACCACTTGGTCACAGAGGTTCTGATACCATATTAAACGATCGTTTCATCACAATAACTTAAGCTGTTGTGTGAGGCCAATTCAATTTGTTTTATATATTCTCTAACAAAATGTATGCTAGCTTTTTTCTATTTAAGGCATTCAAAACAACTTATTTTTTAGACGATCTCTCTTGAGTATTGACACGGGAGGAATTTTAATAATCCTTCTCTTTACTCCATTCTTTATTTCTACTCGAAAGAATTTTTAGGAAAGGCCTTTTGTTTCTACACAGTTTAACCCTGGCGAGAAGGGTATTGACAAAAAAAAAAGGATAAGTTTCAACCTGAGAAGGCTAATCCAAGAAGTGGGAATTAGGACTTATTTGATTATTGGGCTCGATCAGTTTTGCAATGTGACCATCAAACAGAGCCCATTGGGAAAAGAAACAAGAAGAAGATCCTATTTTGACATAGGTTACTACTTAAATTGAAAGGGATTTCCTAAGACCTGATATGACCTCGTCATGGTTCATCTGATTTTAGGAGAAGTGGAATGCCAAGACATGTAAGAATGGGAAGAGGAGTGGCGTGCAAGTGTTAAAATGATTCAAAAGTGCGTTCAGTTCAACAGCCAACTTCCGACCACATACGAAAGAATGGGGTTTTGTGACTTTTGTCATGTGAAGTGCACTTAAAAGAGAGAAAAGGACATTTGGAATTTTCAAGACCTTACATCTATCAAAAAGTTGCCGAAAAGCCAAGTTGATTCAATCTTATAAACAAAAGGAAACCCCACTTAGCTTTGCATTTTGTCGGTTTTCCTCTCGTGAATGTACACGTGAACTCAGACAATCTCTCTATTAATTAGGTATTTTCGAATCTCTTTAAATATTGTGTTTAAGCGAAATTTTAATTGGGTGTTGACGAAGATGATAAAGAATATACACATGAACTCATAGCAAATATTTTGGGCAATCCTACTGTTTCTGTCCGCCATTTCGTGTCAAAGATTGTTAAAAAAAGTCACAGTTCTTTTAATATATAATAGTTTACAAAATATATTTTCATATCACCTGTCTGGATCGGGGCTGGGATAGTGGCGCCCATTCCTAACTAGTTCTGAAAAGGTTCGCTTATATTAGAGGGAGCATCCCCGCTTAGTGATCGGTATGTAAGTGATCGCAAATCCAAATCAGTTATCAAGAACGAGCCACATGCAGGGAAACTTGCATGTGAATCTTATATAAATATATATATAAGATTTAATAAAACAGAATCGGAGGATTTCATGTGATTTAAGAAAGCAAACCATCTAAATTCAGGTCATAAATTTGATTTAACTAAATTTTATTTGGAAAAAAAAATAATTTAAGGGTAAAAAATATAGACTTATTTTATAATTTAAGAAACTTTTAAAAATGATCTTTAAAATTTTCCAAAAAATAATTTTTAATTTAAAAAAATATTTTTTAGACTTGGGTTAAAAAATAACAATGAAAAATATGTAGTATAAACATCAAGTACTATTTACATGACGATTCAATACATCTCTTAGATTCGAATTAGGCTAATTAAATGTAGTTTAAATTAATAAAATATTATAATTATTGATTTATATTAAATTTAATTAGTTCAAGCTAATTTTAAAAATTGTTAAAATTATTATATTAGTGATGTTTAATTAGTTTATATTTGAAAACTGACTATTTATTATTATGTTTTGAAGAGGCTATATGATCTTGTGTGCTTGACTTGTTAGCTTGTTCCTTAAGAACCTGAACAAATGATAGTTCCTAAAAATTCGAAGCACGTGTGATCCACTTGGATTGATCATAAGAAGCGTTTTAATGGCCCAGATCAACGGCAGATATCGGCATTTCCAACAAAAACTATGGTATGATTTATACCAAATCATCTGTTTCAGTTATTCTGTTCTAACCATGTTCTATTAAATTTTATCAACGTATTTATATAAAATCAGAACAAGAGATCCAATCTCAATATGGCTGGCCTTGGAATCATCTATTTGGTAAAACCCAAAAGTGGCACAAACTCTCCGTTTTGTAACTGTCTAGAAAGTATTAAGCGAGTATTTCACCCAATAGCTTAAGTTGTTGTGTAAGGTCAACTTAATTGGTTTTATATATTTACTAACACATCCCATCAAGTGAAAGCCCTTTGAGCTTGAAACTTGCACAGAGTCACTCTACCTTGTGCTGAATTAATTTGATGATAAATAGGTGAGTAGTAGAATTTGAACTCAAAACCGTTTGGTCATAAAGGCTCTGATACTATATTAAGCGACTATTTCACCACAATAGCTTAAACTGTTGTGTGAGGTCAACTTAATTGGTTTTATATATTCGCTAACAGAAAAAAAACTATAATATATGTAACTTTTTTTTACATAAAAATCATTTCTATAACTTAAGTCTATTATGATTTTATGATCACAAAAAAACAACTTTACTAATTGTTCTATATCTTAAAGTTAGAGTTTTGACTTTGAATATCAAGATAAGGGTTTGTGTGGCATTAGGCTCGACTCAGTCTTGGGTAGAGTACGTTTAAATTCAATTAGATTCGGCTTACATTTTTTAAATTGAATTTCATAACTTATCTAAACATCAAATCTTCAATTTAATAATTGTTTTTTGTTATCATCGATTAATCTCCATCTTTATTTTATATCAATCGTTCAACTCTCTCTGTATAATTTATATTATATCAAATCAGTACCAATCTCGTTACTCTTGACTAGGATACATTTTTTGTAGTATTGGACAAACATCACAATTAAAATTCTTATAAATACACAAATGATGTGCTATATAAAATAATTACTATTTTTAATTTTTAATCATTAAAAATACTTTAGATTTTAATCATTAATTACTATTTTTTAAGCATATATTAAATAAATTTTAACATGTTAAGTAAGCGGTCCATTTGAATTTGGAATCAAATCTTTTATATCAATTATAATATTTTTATTATATTTTATTAAATTTCATTTTCACGAATTTCATATAAATATATAAAGGAGAATTAATAAAATAAGAATCGCATGCCACCCGTGAATTGCTTGGCTTCTTGTGGGGCGGTGCAATCACTGCAGTGTGATGGTCACGAGATTCAAATACTCAAATGCGAATGATGCTATTCCCAAATGCCAATAAAGTGTGGATGTTGAATAGGACCCCACTAACTGCTCCATACCAGAACCTGTTCTGTCAAAACACATCAATAAACTACCGCTCACCTACTGCTCTCTGCCAAAATACACTCACAAGCTTCAAATCTCTCTGGTACTATTGAATATTCTGCTCGTGAGACTAAAGGACACCACTAGTTAATGGAAATGACGAAGATAAGAGTGTTTTTCGCCACTAAGATCACATCAAAAGTTTCAGCTAACTAGCTGAAAACATGAGAAAACTTGAAGTTCTTGTAAGAAATTTCTTTGTAACAATACATTCGATTTGACAGTATACTTGCGAATCCAAGAGAGTAAAATTCGGATGGGTTGTTTTTGATAGTGATGATGATGCCAATACGATCAACTATACATTCACGTAAAGCGTTACTTTGCTTTCACAAAGGAGAAACAGTAGTCTGTCTGAGTCTTTTTTCTCTATATATACCATGTCCTTCCCTTAACTCAGACCATATCTTCCACTCTTGCCATTTTCCAACAATGGAGTCCATGAGAATTCAAGTAAAGCAACTTCAGGAATTCAAGCTTTCTTAAGATTTGAAAGTACATGAATTCAGTGATACAAACATTCTGCAACTGATATTAACACTTTTGTTTCTTTTTTGCTTTATGAGCCAGAAGGTGATGAAGATAATTGCAGTACTAGGTCTTGTGATTGCATTAACGAACTTGAGAGGAGCTGAGAGCAGAAAAGTAATGGTTTCTGACTCGTTTGAGTACAATGGCATAAACTGCAGAGCTCACAGTGCATCCATAACAGATTTTGGAGGCGTTGGTGATGGAAAAACATCAAACACTAAGGCGTTTCAGAAAGCAATCAATAATCTGAGTCAGTTTGCTAATGATGGCGGGTCTCAACTCATTGTTCCTGCAGGAAAATGGCTGACTGGTAGCTTTAGCCTCACAAGTCACTTCACTCTCTACCTCGACAAGGATGCTGTTCTTCTTGCCTCTCAGGTTTGTCAACTGTTTTGCTATAAATCAACAATGGTAGGGATCAAAGCTGAGTTCTTTAAACTGACATAGGACCTTAACGAGTGGCCGGTGATGAAACCGCTGCCGTCCTACGGGAGAGGGAGGGATGCGCCGGCTGGAAGGTACGCGAGTCTCATATTTGGAAGCAACCTGACTGATGTGATAATCACAGGTATTTGATCAAACTCACCAAGATTTGAGGGTAATTTGTGAAGGTTTAAGGTCATTTTGTGATGGTTTCATGTCAGGTAACAATGGCACAATTGATGGTCAGGGTGAATTCTGGTGGCAGAATTTCCACAGGGGCAAGCTGAAGTACACTAGACCATACCTGATCGAGCTCATGTACTCTGATAATCTCCAAATCTCCAGTCTCACGCTTCTCAATTCCCCTAATTGGAATGTCCATCCTGTTTACAGCAGGTATCCTCAGTTTCTGTGTTTTGGTTCCTTTGAAGATTTAAGATACAAAGTCATACAAAATTGTGTCCATGCAGTAATATTCTTGTGCAAGGGATTACCATAATCGCCCCTATCAAATCTCCAAACACTGATGGGATTAACCCAGGTCTGTTTCTGCGGACCTTACAACCTCAAATCAAATAATCTTTAACAATAGTAAAAGTTTCTTAAATTTTCTGTTTCAGATTCTTGCACCAACGTCAAAATCGAAGACTGCTACATAGAATCAGGAGACGATTGTGTGGCCGTGAAGAGTGGTTGGGACGAGTATGGAATAGCATTTGGGATGCCCACAAAACAACTCATCATCAGACGACTCACATGCGTCTCTCCAACAAGCGCTACAATTGCGTTAGGAAGCGAAATGTCTGGAGGCATCGAGGACGTGAGAGCAGAGGACATCACAGCAATTCACACAGAATCAGGTGTCAGGATCAAAACAGCTGTAGGGAGAGGAGGTTACGTGAAGGATATATACGTGAGAAGAATGAGCATGCACACCATGAAATGGGCATTTTGGATGACCGGAAACTATGGCTCTCACGCAGATAAAAACTACGATCCAAATGCATTGCCTGTGATTCAGGGGATCAATTACAGGGACATGGTTGCAGAGAATGTGAGTATAGCTGCTAGATTGGAGGGAATTTCAGGTGACCCTTTTAAGGAAATATGCATATCTAATGTCACAATTGGAATGGCTGCTAAGGCCAAGAAGGTACCTTGGACTTGCACTGATGTTGAAGGGATAACGAGCGTGGTTAGCCCTCGAGCATGTGATTTGTTGCCTGATCAAGGTCCAGCGAAAATTACAGCCTGTGATTTTCCTACTGAAGATTTGCCAATTGAATCGGTGAAGCTCCAAAAGTGCTCTTACAGAAAGAATTCACTCGTATAACCAACGAGTTTGTGTTGTAACACTTTCTATAAACTTTCCTTATTAGCCCAAATGCATTATCTCCACTTAAAATTAGTAGACTAATCACAAGACAATGCATCAGAAGCAATATTTACAGATTTTAGCTTTACCATGTCAATGGTGAGAGCTGTGGTCGCCTGGTAAATCAAAGAGATTCTTCATAAACTAGATATCTTTCCAGAATCTGAGCACAACTGGTAAAATAGGATCAGGTCAGGTCTCGTAGCTGAGCCAACTCCAGGATGGTACAGATATCCTGAGCAATCCTCAAGTGACCGATGAATGGAAGAACTAGTATTTTTTTCCCGCTGACAATGTTACTTGAGCATGAGGCTGACTACTCTTAAGTCAAGCACTTCTATAGATTAAAAAGCATCTTATATCACTTTTGAATGCAACTTTCACGCCGACCCACCTATTAGTATGCTGTTTGATCGTTTTGTTTCTCAGATTTCTAGAAGCATCTGACTGATTTTATATAATGAAACTGCAAATTGAAATCATGGAGTACATTCCTAAGCGTAAATCACAAAATACAAGATGATTCTCAAGGATCTGGATTGAATTTTACAGATTCCCTCCATATAAGTTCCTTGATGTTTTCTTCTGTAAATGATGGTTGTTCAAAATCAAAGCTGAATGGAGTGGGACAAACAGGCTCCTCGTTAATATCATGAAGGGGTGCCAAGTATGGATGACAAAGTGCCCCGTCAACTGCAAACAGATCAGGGATAAATGTGTTACTGGTTCGCAAAAAGAAAAGCTTATTTAACAACCATCGGAACCAAACAAATTTAGAACCACTAGAGCTGAAAATTCTACTACATATATCTAGCTTCAATGTAGCATGAACCAACATTTTATATTTAGTACTTACTAAAACATTATTCAATCCTGCATAAATCTTTAAATAAAATTTTCTGTTACCACTTCTGCAATTGGGAATTATCAACTAACAACCACTATGCCGTGTAATCAACTAGTCACAGATATCCAGTACTATTTCAATTTACCTGTAATTCGCCTGTTTGGATCAAAGACCAGCATCCTCTCTAACAAATCAACAGCACCAGAAGAAATATTAGGAAATCTAGCAGCAAACCTTTGTCTTGGGTATTGCGGAAGCTGCCTAACATATCTTCTAGCATTATCGCTTCGTAGGAATCCTAAGCTGGAATCATCTGGTGAACCTATGAGCTATTAAAAGCCAGTGAACAATGTGTAAGAAGTCATATACAAACTGATCCCCACGGGGAGACAAGAGTCATTTACATTTCAACTTTAATTGTGATAGAACTTTGATGCATGTGTGAAAACAGTAGCATCGTGCACTGGAATCAGAGTACACAAATCCAAATATAACTGCAACATATTGAGGGACGTGCAATTCAGATATCAATGCTATAACCCAATTCCCATATCCAGAGTTCATAGTCATGTGGTTCCAGCCAAATAGTCACAAAAAAATAAAACCAGAATCAGATCTATGAGATATGAAGAGAACAAATAGTTTGTGACCAGCCATAGGAATAGGATAGCCATAATTTAAGCTCATAGCATATTTGCTGAATAACCAAAAATACCTCAGTGACAAGTCTCAGCTGATGAACATAATCTTTTCCAGGAAATAAAGGTTGTCTTGTCATGATTTCACCAAGTATGCAACCCACTGACCATATATCGATTGCTGCAGTGTACTCTGAACAATTAAGGAGTAATTCTGGCGCCCGGTACCAACGAGTAACAACATACTCAGTCATAAAATCTGTCTCAGATGTTGTCCTTGCAAGGCCAAAGTCTGCAATCTTCAGGTCACAATTAGCATTCAGAAGCAAATTGCTGGGCTTTAAATCACGATGCAGAATATTGGCTGAGTGTACATATTTGAGCCCTCGCAACAATTGGTACAGAAAATACTGCAAAATAAGCAACACAGTACACATCATTGAAAGTGCCAACATCTAAATGGCTGAAATACGTGACTTTTTTCATATGCTTATGGTAGGTTTATCAGGAACAGTTTGCCATATTACAAATGTTGAGAAGGGATGAGAAATCCACACATATTATGTCATAAATCACGGCATTCTTATCAAGAACCCGATATCTTTCCCATTCTCTGATCAAACTATGTTCTGCCCTCTGAAACACTAACACATAACAAAATCAAGGATTGTACAGAATATCAAAAAGTCAGCAGGTAAAGGCTTTGTATTGAAAATTGTGGAAAAGTAAAGTGTCGCTGAAAGAAAAAAAAAATTATTGTAGCTTTCTCTTGGATCCTGGAACTTGCAGCACACAATAATCTAGAGCTCAAACTCCAAAAGTAACGCTTAGACTATCGGCAATGTAGGAATGAATAAACTAAATGAATTCCCCAATATAGGTAGAGTATTGTAACAAATTTAAAGTGAAGACAATGGAGCCAACCCGACAATGATCATCTGTCAATGATTGGTTAGACTTTATTATTTGATGAAGGTCAGTGTCCATTAATTCAGAAACAATATAGACATCATTGAAATTTTCCTTCTGGGGAGGTCGTATGATGTCTTTGATAGCAATAACCTGCAATCATGGAAAAGATCAATAAGAAAACCACAATGTTATCAACCAAAAACGAAGTAACAGTTACAGAAAGTTAATTGCCAACTACTCTACAATCAAATTCAAATTACTAATCAGAAACTTGACAAATTACAAATGCTAAGTTTGATCTTATTTAACAATCAATGACACTCAGCTATGGGCAGTGAGAACTACCATCAAGATAATCGGCAAAACAAAGGAGCTTACATTCTCGTGATCCATGTGGCGAAGAAGTTTAATCTCTCTCAAAGTCCTTTTGGCATCAATACGGTTGTCAAAGGCATTACCAATCTTCTTAATGGCGACTTCCTCACGAGTCTCAGAATTCACTGCGGCGCTGAAGGAAACCAAAAATTATATATTCATTCACACTGTTGATAAGATCAGATATTAAGTAAAATGCATGGAACATGCAACTCCACATCCTCCATCACCTAAATAGCTACTTGAACTCTCAACAACACCATAGTAAAAATTTTGCTCAAATCCTTTGTTCTGGAACAGAGTGAAAATTCCTGAAAAATGATGACATGAGCATGCACGATCGAAGTAACTAAGATCAAAATTACTTGCTCAAGCGGCTACAGAATTTCGTTCTCTTCAAGAAAAGAAAAATTAAACAAACCAAAAACACACACACACACAGAATCAGATTCAAACAAAAGCTTATATAACACCGTGAACAAGCTTGGATCAAGATCAAGAAAATTCAGCAAAAAACCACAAAGCATGAAAAAAGAGCTGAGCAGTTACTGCTCGCTAAAGTAAAGAAGAAAACAGTACCAAACGATGCCGTACGCTCCTCGACCAACGGGACGAATAGGAGGCACGTACTTTCTGGAGACTTCGAAGAGGTTGCCGTAGACGTTGTACCGTACGTAACGACCGCCGTGAGTGGGCATGCCTCTGATGTTATGGTCGCCAGCGACGAAGCTGGAGTCCGTTGACATGTTTTGATCCGAACCCGAGTCTTAAAATTCGGATCCACGGGTTGAGACGATCCCGAAGTGAGTGAGAGATAGAGAGAAGTGAAGAGACTAAATTTGAGGCGCGCGTGTCGGTAGGTGTAAGGCAATTTGACATTTCTGTATAACGTACACACTTTTGAACTGGAAATTTTGGCCAACCGTCTCGTGACTCTTTAATAAGTTATAATGTTATGGGCTATTTTATTAAATATCATACACATATTTATATAAATATATAGATAAAATTTAATAAAATATAATAAAAATATTATACATAAATATATAAATAAGATTTAATAAAATAGGATTAAAACAGAATAAGCGAAACAAAATTGATAAACCCTTTACTAATTTTTGGGAAATAAAAGTTTTTCTTTACTTTAATTTAATTTTTAATTTTTAATTTTTTGGGTCAAATTTGTTCTTATAATTATATTGACTATTCATTCAATATTCCACAACGTGAGCCGCCCGTTTAGACTTCAGAGGATATGTTTTACGGTGGCCGGGAATTTTGTAGTTAATTGGTTTCAATTCAAATTCCAATTTACTTAGCTAAATCATAAAAAAGGGATTTATAGATGAGATAATTGTTATTTATTACGTTTTATTTAATTTTTTAAAAATTAGATCAAAAATTAAACTGATAAAATAAAAAATTAAAGATTTAAAAGGTTTAATCGATATTAAACTTTCAAAAAATTGATTGAAAATGAATAAAATTAAAGAATTTAAAATATGATTATAGAAATTGATTGATTAATTAATAAACTGATCAATTTTTAATAGAAAGAGTTATTGAAATAAAATTAAACCAAAAAATTAAAAATCGAATCGAAAAATTAAACGATTCAAAATTTGCATAATTAAAACGGTAATACTGATTAAATATTTTAATCATTTCGTCTACCAATTTAAAAGAGTTTTAATTATTTATTTTTTAACAAAAAAAAACAATAGCTAAAATGGCATTTTCAAGTCAACACGGCCGCCATAAGGACAATGATCGTGTTGGTTGGTTGAATGATGTAATGAGCGAGGACTAATCAGCAGGGACCAACTCGTGTGGACTTGGGTCAAGGACAACCCTCGGCGTGGGCTCGTCCAACAAGGAGACCGACGACTTAGGAGTCTTTTATGTCTTAAGTGCTAAGCACCTGCCTTGACTTTTGTTTCTTATATCTTGAAAACAATTTATTTTTAGGTGCCTTGACTTTTGTTTCTTATACGTTGAAAACAATTTTATTTTTTTGAAAAAAGAGAAATTTGCGTTCGTTATTTTTTAGATGTGTATTGGATAAATTTTTAGATTAACGTAATAATTTGTAAATCACGCTAATTGGATAATCTACATTAAGCAAGTCTTATACGACAGACTCGATCAAGAGAGCGTAGATAAGAGGATTCGAAAATAGGATCTTTTGACCTCATGCCTCCTACTTCACTAACTCGACCACCCCTTAAGAGGTCTTGAAAACTATACGCCAACTTGATAGTTATGTTTAATTTATTTAAATTAAACAAATTTCAGATTAAACTTAAATTTAAAATAATCAACCGAAACAATGTTTATTATTATAACCAATATTTTAAAAATCAAACTCGGCCAATTTAACTGTAAAAATCTTAAACCTACTAATTTTTTAATTCGATTATGAACTTTTCCATTCGATTTATTAATTAATATATCAATTTTATAAACTAAAATAAACGAATTAATTTTTTATTTAAGAGTCTAATTTCATAATAAATATTTTCTTCAACCATTTTTTAAATTAACAATTCAAAGCCGATAGGTTCACTAAAAATTTTAGGTGACGTGTACTCTTCCTATGGCAAATCAAACTTATTAGCTCCTTGAATTGGAAGTCCCATACACTCATTAAGCAAACGTTCAAGAAAGACACTGCTCAACATGAATCTGCCATATTATTATGAAACATGGCCCAATGAATACCCTTTGCTTGTGAAATGTTATTGAAGTTTGAACTAATAGCTTTTATTGAATCCATCCATTCAAGCCTCATAAGTTGAGCAAAAACCGCACCAATTTTAGGTTAGATTCTCAATCAACTCAAGTGGTACATGAAACCAGGAAAAAAAAAAAGAACTCAATTCATCGTTGCACTAGCATTGATCTATCAGATGTTGGCCACAGATGCATGGGAATGGGACATAAGAATGGTCAAGTTCAAGCACCAAAACCTGAAAAAAGCTGGGAATTACACTTCTACCTTCACAAGCAAAGGTAAACTCCACAACTCATAAAGCTATATTATTGCGTCCAACATACAGATTCTGTATAGCATAAAACTATAAAGAAACATGTGGTCAGACACTAAATTGAGATAAGGGAAAAAGGGAACTTAAAGGTGCTTACCACGTGAAATTTTCAATTCAAGAGAAGAAACTTCCTTCTTACAGCATCAAAAAGTTGAGACCAGAACATCTAATAAATGCAAACTAGCAAAGTTAGGCCAGACACAAGGACATAGACATGTACGTTTCATGAAGAAACAGGACATCCAACCAAATGCAGTTAACATTCCAAAAATGTGTTTGCTTAACTCGTTTTAGTAAATATCAAACTTCTTGCACCGAAAGTAGAAGCAGACCCAAGAAGGATAACCGTGCATCTGTTGATTACCAGTGAGAAGAAACTCAGACGCAGACTCAGACTCAAGATAGTTCATCATCGAATTTCGATACCAATATCATCAACAAAGAAACATGTCAATGTATATAAACACTATTGACAACGTCGAGACAATCTTAAGAGCAAATAGCTATATGAATATTGACATAAACAGATTCGTCACAGGAACAACCATAACAGAGAACCTTAGTATATTTTTCACCATTACACAGTACAGTTACACTTATACATAGCAATAATAAAGCACTGTAATATACACCACAGCACACAGAACAAAGTAAGATATGCAATATATTATCGGTAGGAAAACATATTACTCCCAAAGTATTTGTATATAGATGAACGATTAACTCAACACATCATTTCACAGCTTGCTCTTCTACATTATGCCCTCCCATAGGGTCAGTAACATTAGCATTGCCTCTCAAATTACAAAGCAAAGCATCACGACCGGTTAAAACTATTTTAAAAAATCCATCCACTTCCTTTGCAAGAAAATCTAGTCCCCGAGAAAGTTCCTTGGACGCCTTTTTCAGCTCTGAAATGGAATTCTGAATTGTCTCCTCCTCAGTGAGTTCCACCCCATCTTGGATCATGGGAGACACCTTCTTCACCAATGCATCAACAGAATCCAATTCCTTCAACATCGTAAATCGTTCATTGGAAGACATGTCCTTAATTCTCCCATTCAAATTACTTTGCAAAGCAGAATATGCCTGGGACCACAGGACTGTGTCAGGAATTTCCAAATCTAACAAATTCTTTGAAGAAACTGAGAAGGCTGCAGCAAAGATGCTACACACAAACACAGTCTCTACTTTAACTCCATACATCGCACGCATCAATACTTTTCCTTTGGCTGAGTTCTTAACCTTTGGCAGATCAATTGATTCAACAAGACGATGCAATATTGTGAAAACATTCTGAACTCTTGGATTTTTTAAAGAAATGTGATGTCTCCATTTATCAAGGGAAGAACATGCTCGCATATACTGTTCTGATGTATTGGATTCCAAATTATGCAGACCACAGTGAAGCAAGAGATGGCCCTGGGTGAGTCGCGTGATCTCAGAGCTAAAAGCAATGCATATATCAAGCAACTTCACACTGATGTCCAAGTACACATCTATCCACTTCTCGTTCCAATCAGTCACAGGAAGCTCAAGATCTGTAATAAGGGTTTTTATGTCAGTATGAGTTTCACAAAGTGATTCCACAGCTGATTTCATCCATGTCAAGCTAAGAACATCATCTTTGTTTTCTGGATTGAGCTTTTTCAACCTCTCAGCCAAATTTTCCTCAAATGCGATCAATAGAGAGACAAGCCTAGGAGACAGCTGAGAGCTCTTTGGTGATATTATTCGAAAAGGATTTCCAAACGGAAAAAACGAGCGGTGAGGAATCTGTGGCCGACTCATTTGATTATTCACTACAAGATGTTTAAAAGACAAAATTATTAGAACAGCTTGCGTATAACCTACACGCAAAACAAATTCATCAAAATCTCAACTCAAAGCATCAAAAACGAAATTACTAGCAATAGCTTCCGTACAGCATACAGCCAAAACCCAGTAAAAAATTCAACAAAATCTAGACCTACAACTGGTCAACAAGATGAACTTAACAACGAAATGGTTACAGTGTTCATAATACCATCACAGAAAAGTTGAGCCTCGTCTATAATCTCCAAAACCCAACGGTACATAAAACATCATGTACCCAAAAAAAAGAAAAAACACTTTGAAATCATCTCCCTTATCTCATCCACCAACAAGGGTTCAACATAATTTCAGAAATAAATGATCATCAATTCAAACCTTAATACATTTTCAATCAATTTAACCAAGAACCATTTAAAGAACAATCAATTACAACAAATCAATTAATAGCACCTTACCTAAAGGCTAAATTCACGCACTATACTGAGATTATTGGCGAGAATTCGCACGTCAAAACTCAGCCCAGTACAATTACAAAAGCCTAAAATCTAACACTGATCAACGATCAAAAACAGCCGCCGATCTTCACTTTGCAAAGGCAGACAATATCTTTGACCTATTTAACATTACATAAGAATAAAAAGAGATTAAAAAAGTGCTGAGAGATTCGTACCTGAAACAGTACTTGAAAGTTCCAGACACGGAAGATTTAACCGTTGCTTCTTCGAAACTTCCCGAATCCGGACCTTTTCCTTAAAGACAGCTTGTGATTAGGTGTTCTTCGTCGCTTGCTTTACAGAATGGGATAGAGAAAGCACGAGTCACCGACTGTTAGAAAGAGATAGTCACAGGCACTACACGTGGAAACACTTGAATGGAGGAAGGGAAACTGTGAGCAAAGTCAACTTTCATGGGATAAGGACAACCATATTGTACACGCGTGCCCACCAATAAGGAATGGGGTTGACCTTCTCCCACAAGGCCTAGATCACCCATGGGCTTTAACTTGTATTAGCGTACAAAGATGAACCAAACGACTTGTCGGAGTACGCCATGTCTGAACTCGTATATACGTATGGGACTTAATTAATTCATATACTATTTCTTTTGCTAATAATACGTATTTAAATATATACACATTAAAAATGTGAGGGGAGGAAGGAACTTTCTAGATGGTGATTACAAAGAACAATATATATAAATATAGTTTAATTGATTTCTCCAAAAAAAACAAACATGTTTACAAAATGATCATATATATATTTAAAAAAATATTAGAATTTTAATATGAACAGAGTGTAGATTTACTAATAAGAGTTGAGCTTCGGTCAATCATTGTCAAAATGATTAGAACTAATCATTTGAATAGTTGACCCTTACTACTTATAAACTCTTTAACATTTTCATGTTTAGTTAATATGAGATACCCTAACACTCCATCTCAAGTGCAATTGGGATTGGATATCTAGTTGTCACTTGAAATAAATACAGTAGTAATTGGACTAGGTTGTTAGGACTGGACATCCAGACGAACAATCGGGAAATTAATAATCTGGACCAAACCTATTCTGATACCATATTATAATTTTTAATATGGCCAGAGTGTAGAATTTACTAACAAGAATTGAGCTTGGATCAATCATTATCAAAATGACTATAACTAGTCATTTGAATAATTGACCCTTATCACTTATAAATCCTTTTAGTCAATATAGGATACTCTAACTCATGTCTTCATACAAAATTTTAAATTATTAAATTATATATTTTATAAATAAATCAAAATTATTTATTTTGATTTGTGTTATAACAATAACAACACTCAGTAGAAATCTCACTGAGACACGGAATTTAAAAGGGTCTAATAATATTAAATTTTAACTAATAGATAGTTTGATTCCAAACATTTGAAGAATCCCAAACAAAACCATATAAATTTGAAGTACCAAATAGTAAACATAGCTGGATCCAATAAAAGGAAACAAACCAGGTATATAATATTTCTTGAATCAATTTAATCCTGGTTTGACAATAAAATATTTATTTAAGAAAGAAAATTTTGTATTTTAATATTTTATTTATAATTATTCGTTAAAATACATGTATTTTATACACTTTCTTTTTTAGAAAAAAATTTTATTGAGTAAATATTAATTAAATTATCTTAAACGTATAATTACTTATAAATTAAAATAAATTGATTGTTAGATAAAGAAATCGATTTGAATTATATTTAAAACTCAAATTTAAAGAATTTAAAATCTTTAAGACTTAAAAAAATTTCAATAAATTTCTAAAATTTATAACGATATTCCAATAATTGTAATTTTATTAATTTTTAATAGTCAAAAAAATTATACAATTAAGCACATCGTTGTTTTAAAAACTAAACTTGAAGTTAAACCGTTAAACAAAAGATTTAAGATTTAAAATATTCAATTGGTATTAAAACTGATTAAATAAATAAAATTAAGTAATATAAAATATGATTAAAAGAGATTATTCTTACCAATCGAAAAATTTAATTCAAATACGATATTCCAATAATTTTAATTTTATTAATTTTAATAGTCAACAAAATTATACAATTGAGCACATCGTTGTTTTAAAAACGGAACTTGAAATTAAACTGTTAAGATAAGAGATTTAAGATTTAAAAGATTCAACTAGTATTAAATCATATAAAACTGATTAAATAAATAAAATTAAAAAATATGAAATATAATTAAAAGAGATTATCCTTATCAATCGAAAATTTTAAAATTTAGTTAAAAAAGAAAATTGTTAAATGAAAATTAATTGATTCATTTTAGTTTATAAAACGGATTAATTTATAAAACTGGTTAATTAATTAATAATCTGTTTAGCTGTTAACAAAAAGAATTATTAAAGTAAATTGACTTCAAAAATTGAAAACCGAATTAAAAAAATAATTCGTTTAAATTTTGTACCGTTAAAATGATCAAATCAGTTCGATTGTTAATCATTGAAGTAAATCGCAAAGGAAGCAAGTATAAGTTCAACATAAAGTTAAAAATGAGGACATTTGAAGTCCAAGTATCAACAAGAAATGATGTAATATGAAGATCCCAATCAATTTGGTTTCCTTCCAAATGAAGGATTTGAGCAGAAGACGGAAGAACCAAAAAGATGGTGTTGCCTATTGTTTTTCACATTTGTAATATGTTCAGTTTAAGACCAAAGAGGAGAAAGTCGTCACCTGAAACTTCTGACAGTGACCTAAGTCTTCAGCTAACAAAGAAATCAACCAAACCAACCCGTAAGCTAAGAAATGGGCATAATCATATACATCCAAAACCAGATCGTTTTGAGTACGCCAAATGCTGATGAATCGTGAAAGGTAAGGTACTAAGGTATGTTCTGTCATTAATGGCGAAACCGGTTTTGTCAAAGCCACGACAACAAGAAAAGAGACCCAGTACCCACTCATGTGAATAGATGAGGTGGAACATGGATGGATTACTGCATTTGCTACAAAAGAAGTAGGTCCATTGTCCCCAAAACAATCCAATTGTTGCAAGCTAGCAATGATGTTGAGTTGCACTAGGTAAGTGACTTTTGCAGAATTACAACTAAAATAGAGATACAATCTTTCTTAATAGTCATTCAATTCAAGAAGTTGAGAAAAGCTGTAACTCAATTGGTTAAGAACGAAGATATGCTGTCATTTGGGTTGAATTTATCAAGAATTCTACAAGTTGAGAAAAATTGTAACTCAGTTGGTCAAGATCGGAGATATGCTATCATTCGGGTCGAATTTGCCACTTAGTTCTTGAGTCATAGACTAATAAAGTCAAAATTAACGTATCCAATACACAAGACTCTCCGCTTTGTGAAAGTCTAGAGAGGGTCGTAATAGACGCAACCTTCCCTTTTTATTTTTACAAAAAGACTATTTTTATGACTTCATAATCACAAAGAAGCAATTTTATCAGCTATTACAACACCGACCCTCAAGAGACTAATAAATCATTTGACTTAAAAATTCAATTCAATCTTCCTTAAGACGATTGACTAAGAGCACTCTTCATTTAAGTATGAGACACAAACTCATGGAATAATTTACTCTAATCACACAATTTAGGGGGTTATTATATGCAGTAGTTACTTGAAATATAGTAACTATGAATTCCATGGATATAGAAAATAAAAAGGAAGAACTTCGTAGGGACGAATGACAGTAGACAAAAAAGCATAAAAATAATGCTTTATATAGATAATAAATACATCAGTTCGATTTTACAGTTGAGATGAACTGAAGGGAAGAGATACATGAAAATAAATGAAGATTATAGTTTTTTATAGAAGATACAACAATTCGTAAACAGTCTCTTTACTAGTTAAGGATATGACTGCTTACTATTGAATTTTTCCATACTCTGCATTCAGCGGAATTTTTACTGGGATGTTGTGGATAGAACAACCACCCTAAAATATGTATCAGAAAAGGAGGAACACAATTGGTGCATCAATAACTTACGAGACTTGAAACTTGATAGTCACCTAATGCTATCTCCATCTATAATCTTCATCTTGACTTTTATCCGAAGTCCCTTCATTGAATTGTTCATCACCTAATCTTGCAAAGTCATGATTCTCTTGTTCATAATCATGGTTAAAGATTGAAGCTTCTCTGACTATCTGCTGTTCCTGAAAAATAAGGAGCAGAGCTATTTCAACTCAAGAGAACAGAAGAACTAATAGAGGCTTTTGTTTGTTCTCTATCAAAAACAAATTGCAGTCTTCGGAAGAAATGATACATACATCACGAGACAGCAAGTCATCTGCCTCAAGCATGTGGATCACTTGCGACATTTTGGGTCTCTTAGTTGCATCAGGATCAATACATCGAAGAGCAACCAATAAAATGCGTTTAAGGGCTTTTGAAGCAGGCATTTCAGGCAACTTAGAATCAATCACTTCCTCTGATTTTCTATTACTAACCATGGATTTGAGCCAATCTACCATATTAACCTGCAATTATTTACACAAACAAAGTTAAAGTAGGCAATAATGATCAGCACATCAATTTCTAATACAGTACTAATACTAATACTAACCTCTGCTTTTGGTCGATTATAATCAACCGGGCTTCTTCCAGTTATTACCTCCATGACAAGTACGCCAAAACTATAAACATCACTTTTCTCGTTCAGCATACCGGTGCAAGCATATTCTGGTGCAACATATCTGGAGATCAAGCAAAGAAGACATAACTTTCTTCCTTAATCATAAAGCTCCAACAAATGTTTCCATGCAATTGTATGTACTATGGTAGTAGCATCATCATCATGAATGGAATAGAAAGAACTACAATGGTAATAAAATTTCCCCTGATTAGATTATAAGGCATCATCTCAGGAATTCGCAAACCAAATTTGAGCTTGATCTAACGATGAACAACTCCATATCAGGACAAAAAACCAGAAGAGATGAACTTACCCAAATGTTCCCATCACTCGTGTAGTGACATAGCTTCTCTCAGAACATAATAGCTTTGCAAGTCCAAAATCAGAAATCTTTGGGTTCCACTGGCGATCAAGGAGTATGTTGCTAGCTTTTACATCTCGATGTACAACCTTTGGTTCCAGACCCTCGTGAAGATACGCCAATCTGGAAATAAAGCGAACATATACCATACACAACTTGGTAGAATTGACCTAAATCAAAGCATTACAATGTATGGAGCATACATACCCTTTAGCAGTTCCCAGAATAATATTCATACGAATATCCCATTTTAGAGGACTGATCTCCCCAACATCACCGTGAAGCCATTGTTCCAGGTTACCATTGTCAATGTACTCATAGACTAGCATCCTACACAATAAACATGCACACAGAAAACAATTTTACCAGGTTTTGTCTCAACAAATCAACAAAATCAATCTCAAATACCAACCTGCAAGCTCCCTCCTCACAGTATCCAAGCAACCGCACAAGATTCTTGTGTCGAACTCGTCCAATCGCATCCACTTCCACTTTGAATTCCTTTTCAGCTTGACCCCTGAATTATTATTCACTTGTATTGAATATTTTGAATACGGGTAGTGAAAAGAACGTAAACAACGATTCAATAGAGTAAAATCAAAATAAAAAAAGAAAACCTGTTATTGAATAAGTTCTTAACAGCGATTCTAGTACTATCACCAAGAATGCCACGGTAAACGATGCCATAACCGCCTTCACCAATCACATTCTCTGGACAGAGTCCATTAGTAGCAGCCTCTAGCTCTCTCAAAGTGTACCAGCGGCCCCATCCAAGATGCGACACCTCTGGCCTCGCATTCGCGCTCCCAATTGATGCCGTGTTGGTCTCGCACGCCCCTCTGCTCTCCCTGGTGGAGAACACCACGCGTTGCTCCTTCTTCCCCGCATCCACCTGAATCTCCTGCAACCGAGGCGCGTGCTGGTTGATGTGCTTGTGATTTTCATTGTCCACGAACGCGACCTCCTGGATTTCTTTGGATATTGGAGGCATAGTCGTTGTAGTTGAGTGAATGTGTTTTGGTTTGCGTCTTTTGCTGCGAGAAGTTAGCCACAGAGAGAGGAGAAACAGAGCCAAGACTATAAATGAACCGAGTAAGATTCCGATCACCACCCAGAGTCTCAGTCCGAAGATTGAGGTTCGTTTCGAGAGCTCCGTGCTCACGAGAGCTGCGTCGAACATGGACATTGTTTCCAATCAAGAGCTCAAGGCCTCTGTGCCATTACTAAGAAGAACTCTCTCTCTCTAGAGCTGGAGAAGAAAGGGAAGGACTCAACTTGTTTGATGCTATTTATGAAGTTTAAAACTTTATATATTAAACCTTATATTTTATGGGATTGTAACGATTTAAAAATATAAATAAAAATATTTTTGCAATATTATTATATAAATTCCGAATTTTTAATATACACTTGATTGATAATATTATTTTTAATCTTGTATTTAGTATTTATTTTAGTAAGATATGCATTGCACTAAAATTTGATTGCTTTTTAATTTCACTAATATTTATATTAATACATTCAATTTTAATTATTTCTTTAATATTTATAATCAGTATTTTAAAAAATCAGACTAGAAATTAAACTCGTAAGGCAAGAGGTGTATCATACCATCATAAAATTAGGTAAAAATTAAATAAAATTAAAAATTTTGAAATATGATTAAAAAGAGATTGTTTAAAATTCAATTTGAAAAAAGAAATTACTCAATAAAAATTAATTTATTTACTATTTTTTATGAAAACCTATTAATTTATTAAAATTGATCGATTAATTAATAAATTGATCTATTTTTTATGACAAAAATTGTTAAAATAAATAGAATATTGAAAGTTAAAAACTAAACTAAAAAAATAGATAATTTAAAACTTTTATATAGATAAACCGATTAGACTTTTTTTATCATTGTTTATAATAATATTTAAGATTGATATCATATTACCTTAAATTATATATTAAACGATAAACATAACGACATTATTTTAAAATTTTAAACGTGAATCGTTGTTATAAAGTGATAATTATTATCAATAAGTTATGACCTGTTTAGTTGGATGTTAATTAATAGAATGAAATAGAATAGAAAGAAACAGAATATTTTATAATAAAATGAAATACAATATGGTGAAAAGTTGTTTGAGAGTGATAAAAAAATTCATAATGTAATATAGTAAAATGTTGTTCAGAAGATGGATGAATTGAAATATAATATATAATAAATGACTATTATATTCTTTACATTAAAATGTTTGTTGCAGGAGGTTTAAAATTATGATTTTAAAATGAAAATCATGTCCAATTAAAAAGTTACGATTGTGATTTTAATAATAAAATAATAAAAATTTTATTATTTTAAAATAGAAAATATATAATAAATTATTTACAACTGTGACAAATAATTTTTTATATATTTTCTATTTTAAATTTTTAAAATTTTATTATTAATTATATACATTATATTATTAATTATATAAAAATTATTATTAATTATTTAATAAATTTTATCCTATTCTATGTTATTTATATTTAAAAATAATTTATTTGCGCTTTTATTTATATAGAAATAATTAGTATTACGATAAGGAGAAATAATTAGTATTACGAAAAAAACTAATAAATATATAGAAATGTGTTAATTTTTATTAGGATAAGGATAAATAATTGATATTATAAAAAATTATTAAGGATATATTACATAGTATATATTTATTAATTTACGTTCCATTTTAAACTCTCCAAATCAAAGTTTCTTATTTTCATAGAACGGAACGTAATATGAAATTCTCAGTTTCTAGAGAACAGATTTACTGTTCCCGAATTGTTGTGCCCGTTGTGCCTGAATAAATCCTAGCCATCTATTAATCTATTACAATATGTTGGATGACTAGGATCTTAGGGCATAGCAATTCGGGATCAACAGATCAGCTCCTCTGATTCTATTTTATTTTATTTTATTCTATTATAAAGCTTTTTTCTAAATGATAAAAATGTGTTACATTTTATCTATTTTTGTTACGAAAATTTCAACTAAACAGAGCCTAAGTAATAATTGGCGTGATTTATGAACCAGGATTTTTGTGATGCCACGCGACAGCATCACAGCATGATTGAGATTGAGTCTTAATTTGGATAAGAGCAAACTTTAAGAGACTTCTATTGGTCCCTGGTGTGAGTGTGTCGGTGTCTGAAAATCGATAAATCGTATGCCCTCTTTCTTGTTTTTATTAAGGCAAAGTGATCTTAAAAGGAGAAGTTCTGATATATTGTTATTTATGTAATGTTCAGACAAAAAGGGGTTTTGTTGATGAGGATGAAGCAAGACCAGTGGAATATAGATAAATAGATCGAGATAAATGAGTAGAAAGAGACCTCACACATATTTATTTTTAAATTTATATTAAATAAAATTTAAAAGTATATGTTTTAAATATAATTGACAAAATTGCAAATCGTGGCATTCCTCAAGAGTACAAAGCTCTTCGGTTTGTGAGGATCGGAAAAAGGTTAGCACAATTTACAAAATCTTCTCTTTACATTTTTTACAAAGAGATTATTTTCATAACTCGAATGTGTAACATTTTCGGTACAAAGAACCAATATAATATGTTTAAAATTTAATCTTGCTTGAAGAATATAAAAACTAAAACAACACCATTTTAATCAATTAATTTTTTAGCTATTAAAGGATAATTAATATAAAATTGTTCAATTTTTAAATATTTTTCAATGTAGTACTCAAACTTTTAAAATTTTTAATTGAGAGATTAACATTTTAAAATCTTAATAATTCAACTTAAAATGTTAGTTTCGTTATTAATTTAACAATTTAACTAACAAAATTAGATATGTCAATAAGCCGAGTTAAGCTCGAGTTGCCCCTAACTGACTTGGCCCTACCCGACCCTAGATCATGGTGGACGGTAGCCCGATCGACCGAGATGGGTCAGCCCATAGCCAGCCAGACTACAGGCTGACCGGCCCATGGCCCAATGACTCGGGGTCGACCTAACTTGGCCCACCATCTGTTTTTTTAACAAAAAACTTTCTAAACGACATCGTTTTAAAAATTACGGTCTAACTACAACCGTTATTTTTTTAAGTGAATATTTACATATCATAAGGAACAAAAATTTCATTAACTAAATTAATAAATCACTAATGGAATTAACATATTAGACTAAACTATTAAAATTCTAAAACAATTGATTATTCAATTAAAAAGTGTAGTGAAAATTTAAAAAATTAAACACTTTAAAATTAATTATCTCTTTTGAAATAAAACTACGTGAATTAATTTGAATTGATTCTTCAAACCTAAATTTAATCGGATGATCAATTAGAGTTTAATCTTACTATTATTTCCATTTTCATGCCCATTTCTTCTGCTTTTGATTCATGTAGCAACACCACCTGTTTCACTTTTGTTATTCCAATTCTAATTCATTTCATCCACACATTTACGTAAAATCTCCCATAAATGTATGGATGAGATAAATTAATACAGGGTTGGATCACAAAATTGAAATAGGTGATTTCATTTGACAGAAAACGCTTTACTTTAGCCAGAGAGACCTATTTTGGATGGCACTTAGAAAGAACCATTTCAGAAGCTCTTGCCTGTTATTTAGAAGGAACTATATAAAAACCGGTATTCCCCTTTTCATTTTCATACATAACATGTGAACTGTGTAAGCAAAGCCTGAGAATTCTCGAGAACTATTACAATGGCTGACTGTGATGACTGACCCGATTGTCCCCAGTGATCGTAACGTTGATAAAGTTTCGAGCAAGCCATACTCAGAATTTTCACAAATCATTCAGTCTTCTTCTCCAGCTCATCAATTGCAGCCAGTCTTTCAACCAGGGGAGGATGCGAATAGTGATAGGCCGAGTACCACGGATCTGTATTCATGGCTGATAAATTTTCCTCCTGTAAAACCATCAACCAGCCATTTGGTCATTCTCATAAAAATTCACCATAATACCAGTAAGCTTGCTTTAGTTTGTTCGCATAGATACAATAAGTCTAACACCCCACTATGAGCAGAGAACTTTAAAAGGGGCACATTTTAGAGAGAGAGAGAAGGCTCATCATCACCTGTAGTTTCACAAGAGCAACACGAAGAGCAGGGGCATAATTGAGCTTCTTAGCAAAAGCATCAGCCTATAGAGAACAAGGGATAAATTAGATTGAGATTCAGAAATTTTCCAGCAGTGGAGAAACAGATAAATTTGCCAGTGTTTGTGTACGTTTTGAGTGAGAGAGAGAGATGAGAATACCTGAAATTCAAAAGATCGACTCACAAGATTAAGACCAAAGCTTACTAGATGTTGAAGAGGTATAACAGTATGCTGCAAATAGTAAAACCAGGTGATGGTATTTTTCAATCAAGAGTAAGCCAGCAGCCAATGAATCAACCGAACAACTCCAAAAAAATTACGCCCAATTCAACATATAAGACAAATTTCTATATGGCAATACCTGAAATATGATCAGTCCTATGAGTACTGGTTGTGTCCCAAACCCAAAACTTCGGAAAAGATCAGTGGAGTTTCTCACAAGGGTATATCCACCAAATTGCAAAAATGTGAGGATCTGCAGCAGGCAGGGAATTCATGCAGAAGAGATTAACAATAACCATAATGAATCCCACACCTCAATGAGAGAATTTCTTAGCAGTTCTCATCTTACTGTCACTTTTCAAAAAAGTTTGGTGTAAACTGACATACTAGAAGCATATAACAACCTAGTCGAGCAAGAACAACAAGGCGGAAGAATATTTTCAAACCATACTAACTCCAATACTCGTCAGTAAGTTCAGCAACAGCAATCAGTTGCAAAAATTGAACATGGGATAACAAGTTATAGTTTGCAAGCATACCTGCACAGCAATGAAGGAGTACATCGTATGATTAAGTTTCCAATGCCCCAGTTCATGTGCGATGACTGCTACAATTTCTTCATCATTTTTGCACTGCAAAATATGATAAAACTTATTTACCAGAAAGGATATAATATAACATGACCCAAAAAAATCCTGCAGTGAATTATTGATTAAACCATAGAAACAGAAGATGCAATGACGATTAAAGAAAAAGATTTCAACGGTAATACTTTCTCACCTGCTGAATCAATGTATCATAGAGGACAATTCGCTTGTTTTTAAAGAATCCATACATATAAGCCTGCAGGAAAATAATGCAATTAAAATTGTTTCACACTAAAAGTAGTAATCAGTAAGACCATTCCACATATTTTTGTAAGAATGTTGAATTAAATCTTTAAATGTGCATAAAATTAATGCTGAAAGAAAATTAATGCAGTAACTTATTAAATTTTCAGTAAACTATCCAAAAGTGCTTTTGAAGGTGAGCCCTAATTATCTACTCCATCCTCCCAAAACATACAAGAGAACAGTAGCTTTGGACCTTTTCTTATCGAATATCCAGTACATGACATATTTCACCTCATGTATAAAACTAATTAATATGGATAAATTTAACTCTGAGCCTAAACTCGGAAATAGAGTAGTGGCATTTTTCAATAGGGTAGTCATAGTGATTAAGCAAAAGGACAATGAAAGAGACAAAGAAGAGGAAGAAAAATCAACATCTCATTTTTCGTGCAAGATAACATAATAGCGAGATGCATTGTCACTCCATATCAGGCAAAGCTGTTATAATGAATTTAGTATCATATGATTACAGAAGATGAATACGCACATTGCTGTGGCTTGACCTTGTAGATCCATCTACAACAAACAACTTTTTTAATGGAAAATTGAGGGAGGAAGCAAGGTTCTCAATTTTCTCCCTCAGCCCTCCTTCTGGAAGCTATATTTCACAGCATAAGTAAAGAAAATAAGATAAGATATCTTGACAAAATATTGTATAAATACACAAGAAGGAATGTAAAGAACTCACAGGAGTAAACTTGTTGAAAAGAGGTGCTATCAAAATTGGGTAGAGTGTCATCATGACAAGCGAGAGAACAAACATAAATCCCCACAGATAGATGGCCAAGTAAGGACCTCCTTTCTGCGAGAACGTGTATGTTAAAGTATCCCATATTGACTAAACATGAAAATATTAAAGGATTTATAAGTGGTAAGGATCAACTATCCAAATGACTAGTTTTAGTCATTTTAGTAATGGTTGACCCAAGCCCAATTTTTGTTAATGAGCTCTACACTTTACCCATATTAAGAATTCTAATAGTGTACATAATGTTGGATAACCAAAATTTTCATCATAAAGTTGTCCAAAATCTTCATCATAAAGTTGTAAATTATTGTTTATTCCACAAGTACAAGCAGAAGACGTACCTGCACTATTAAAATGATTGCCGAGACAATAGGTGGGCCAAGTACAATAGCAAGGAGAATTCCTTTAACCAAGTCCCTGAGGAATAACCATATTGTTTGCTACAAAGAAGATAAGGAGCTCAATTAATATACTGTCTTATTCCATATATAAAGTGAAGTCAACTGAAAGAACATGCAAATTCTTTACAAGCCAAGACAAGAAAGAATAAAAACCAATAAAAACAACTAATTCGAGGATGTAAAATGTACAGAACAAATACCAACTTTATTGAAACCATGGCGTGCCTCAATGACAAAAGTTGAATAGAGTGAGAAAGGCAAATCAGTGACCTGCAGAAGAACATACTATCAATTAGAACTGATTAAGCAATTTGAAATGTAAAGTAGGCCCTAAACTGTAGTAGGATATAAAATCCTAGACTCAAAGGACTAACTGATCATCAACTAGTCAAAAATTAAGTGCATACCTGGGACCAGATCATGACACCAGCAAGGAAAGCAAGAGTATGGAGAATTTCATTCTCAGCATTCAGACCAGCTAAAACCAGAAAGTTTCCTGCTTTCTGTAGTTAGAAAGGAATCTTAGATGGTCATGATATAACCACGTGGTTAGGCTACACTAGCACTGGAAATAAGCACTCACCGTCCAAAACCAAGGCAAAACACCGAAGTACAAAATGGCAGAGTCCAGAACTATCGTCACAAATTCGTGGACAAAATTGAAGTAGCTGGAGAAATAGAAAGGAGAATGATATTTAACACTTGCAATTGTAGGTAGAGAAAAAATAGAAAAAAAGAAAAGCAAGATGCAACAATTAAAAATGTAGAGAAGTGCTCAAAAAGCAAACCTTTTATCAAGACTATAAGCTCTAGATTTCTCAAATTTCTCTTTACTGATTACTCCTTCCAATGTTTTTGGAAGAGTTGGCAGTTTCAATGCAGAATGTTGCCGCAGATCCAAATAAGTTTCAAACATGTACATCAGTATCATAAAACCTGCAAAAAAGATAATATAAAAAATAAGTCAGAATTATGAACTAATCACGGAAACTATCAGCGCTGGCACATCGATGAGGATGACTAGGACAAAGAGAAGTAAAGAACACCAAAGATTCAACCTTCCACAAATGACAAAAGTTTCCAACATCTTGCTATCTTCCAATGGATTATAAGTTATACCGTAGCATTCTCAGTTCAACAGATCTCCAAGAAATACGAAAATAGTTAGGTCAATAAAATAGCCAGCTCAAGACCTTACAAACAATCGATTGCCCTAGTGTTTCCAAAACAGGCTCAACAACAAACCCAATTGGACGAAAACTGTAGTGCTCAACAATAGGGCCACTCCATAAACATTTCCAAATAGATACCCCACACAAAGAAATGGGCAACCGAGTTTCACAGTTCTTTGGTTCTAGTAAGAAGATTAAAGAACCGTGAATCTAAGTAATTCCAATTTCTTTGTATGAGCAAAATAGGGCAAAGCTAGAAAAGATGTGAAGTTCCATTGAAACAAAGAAAAGATACAATCTTGAGCATTAAAACCTCATAATATGTTATCTCAAAAGACTGATGAACATTTCAAAAAGAACAAGAATGGAAGTGCTCAAGATGAAAGAAAAAGGCAGCAAAAGGAGAAGAACAAGAACAAGAACAAATAACAAGGAATTCCCAGACATGCAAATTAGTGAATCTCATGAAATCAACATTAAACATAATGCAAAATAAGCAAAACAATCAAAAACTTGACAAAGAGAAGGAAATGAAGGACAAAAGAAGAAATAAATGAATTATAGCAGAACAAGCAAAACCCAGGTGTAGAAAGAAAAGGGAAATAAGAGAATACCAACAACAGCTTCCATGTAAGGAAACGCCATGGATTAAGAAATCAGTAGAGAGTAGAGAGAGTGGGGATTTAGTTTTGGATTTCTTCGAATAAAATGGCTTTTGCTGGTAGGCTGCCTTTATTGACATTTAGCATCATCGTCTCAAGTCTCAACGACCCGTTTCGAACCCTCTTCTAGCCCGTGTACTTGGCCCAACAGCAATTTTTACTCCCATTTTTAAATCATATTGTAGTTTCTATAATGTTTTTAAATAGTCATATTCACAATTTTATCTCGACATAAATATTATCATAAATAAAACATTTTACCTTTCGAAAGTTAAATAGATAATTTCATAGTAATATTTTAAAATATAATTAAATATACATATTTTAAAAAAATTATAGAAAGAACCATATAGAATTCATTCTTACTATATATTTTATAAATATAGGTTATATACTTATATAAATGAAAATTTTAAGATTTTGAGTTCTTTAAATAGAATTTTTTTCCTTTTTCTTTTTTTCTCCCTTTTTCATGATTGAGCAGCACTTCATCATTTAGTTACTTCTAGAAAGTAATACCTTAATGCTTATAACAAGGCGCCTTTTTAGTACATGAGTATTTACGGATTTGTTTTGATGGTAATAAGAAATATAATAAATATAGTGAGTCAATTTCTTACTATATTAAGAGGTGTAAAGTATTATCTAAAAAGGAGATATAAAAATAATATTCATATAATTATAATATATTACTAACTTTTCTTTTTCATTCCCTACTTATTTCTTTCTTCTCGTACTACCTAACCAAACACATTAGCAATCATGTTCAACTCAAGGATCATGGCAACTTTAGGTTAAGCATTCATATCCTAAGCTCCAAATACCTCTATCTAGAGTTGATAAAGGTGGTCGAGTTAGTAGAGTGGGAGGTATGAGACTAAAAAAATTATGTGTTCAAACTTCCCTACTTACGTTCAATTTCGATCGAGCTTATAGTATAAGATTTACCTAATACGAAGTATCCGATTAGGGTGATTTGCAGGCTATTGCGTTAATCTAGATGTTTATCTACTGCGCATCCAAAGAATAGCCACTACGGATTTCTCCATTTCAAAAAATTTTTTTAGTTGAGATCAAATTTGACTTCACTTAAATTAATTGAATTTCAATCAATTTAATTTCAAATATAACGATTTGGTATAATATAAAATTTAATTATTTTTAATAAACTTTTAATTAAATAATATTTATTGTAATTTTAATTTTTATACAATTTTTTAACTTAATTGATAAATTTTAAGTCAGGCCCTTATTTTTATTTTTGAGCTGAGCCCAAATGGAAGAGAGTGGAACCCAATCCGGCTATCACCCCTATATATAACTTTATAATATTTTTTAATCTTTAAAATTATCTAAAAATAACTTTTAAAACTTTCGTTAAAAATAATAATAAAATATGTATATAACACATATAAATTAATTAAATATTATTAATAATTTTTAAACTCTATTTAAATTAATAAAACAGAAAGAAGCACGACGTTTTTACCCCACGCATATATTTGTTCAAGGGCCTGGCGACTTTCTACCAGCCCAATACCTCCGGCTTGGCTTAAGAATCTGCTTTAGGAGTGCCATTTTAGGTACATTCCAGTGCTCAACATGCCTGAAAGACGAAGCATATCAAAAAACCCAAAAGAAAAGCCGAAGCCTAACGTGGATTGTGGATTACATTGAAAACTCACCTGCATACTCTTCCAGATTCCTCATCAAAGAAATACTCTGTATATCCAGTAGCTGTCACAAATCATAGCACAGTCGTCAGGATTCAGTAATATGAATTGTGAGCTCCAAGTAGCAGCAGGAGGGGTTACCTGAAAGAATGGGTTTCCAGGGGAATCTCATGGTACAACTAAATTTCCAGTGTCCAATTCCTTTATCCTGTAAGCATAGCAAAGCATATTTTATTATTTTATGGGGTTCTATCGAAAAACATCTTATTGACCAAACTTGAGCAATAAATTGTTATCTGAAAGTATAATCCATGACCAAACCTCAAGATCTTCCCACTTCATAAGTTTCATATTCGATTTCTCAAGGAGTAACCCAAAATTTGTACAGTTCCTTTTGAAACGACCAAGACCTTTGAAAGAACCAGCAGGATCAGCGAATTCACAGTCCTCTTCATACACTTGGAGTGTGAGGTTACCTACCGATTTTGTAATTACAAACAATTACAAGAATGAAGCAACAGAATAAGAACCAGTCCAAAAAGAGATTTAAAACCTGTAACGAAGTACGATCTCTCAAAGTCCTCTTTAATCTTTTCCACCACTATTGCACGGTCAACAGTTCCCGACTCATCAAGGGCGAGGTTAAAGTCCTCCCGAGTCTCTACAGTTTTGGACGGTGAACGGAAAACAGAAGCAGCAATTCCCAAAAGCTCCGAGCCGTACCACGCTAGCTTCAACAGAGCATTCTCTGGTTTTCTGGATTCAGACGAATCGGCGATCGGGTTCGGCTGCCTGTCGCATCTTATTATTGTATTGATTTTACTGCCACGACAGTTGGGCAAAAGAGCGAGACGGTTATGGTGGTGCGAGTTGAGGCGAGCAGTGGTGATTGGACAATTAACGAAAAAGGTCGCCATTTGTGATAAAAGTGCTTACAGGAGTCGATTGGTTTCTTCGGCCTTTGAAATATCCAAGCCCGCGAAAAATGGTGGCCATAGAAAAAGTTTGGTCTAAGTTAAAAAAATCATTGTTTTAAATATCAGTTTGATCTATTAGTGAAAATCTTAAATTAGTCAAATTTTTAATTTAATTTAATTTTTATTTTTATTTAATTTAATATTTTTTAAAAATTAATCAATTTATTAATTAATCGATGAATTTTTATAAACCAATTAATTTTTATTTAATAGTCTTTTTTTAATTTAAATCATTTTTTAAATTCTTCAATTTTGATCAATCTGTAATCAATTTTATAACTATCTAATATTAATTAAACTTTCTAAATCTTCTTTCTTACTGACTTAACTTTTTCTCTAATTTTTTAAACATTGGTCAAATTATGTATACCAATGACAAATTAAATTGAACTTGAGTTGCTTAAATTTAACAAACAAAGTCAAGTCTCTAATTTAAGTTGAAACAACTTAACAAACCAGTCTTTAGAGAATGATTGAGTTGATAAAGTGAGAAATATAGGATCAAAAAGTCATGTGTTTGAATCCCCCTACCTACACTCAGCTTGTCGTACAGAACTTGCATAGTGTAGAATACCTAATTGAGGTGATTTGCAGACTATTGCGTCAATTTGAAGATTTACCCAGTGTGCATCTAAAAGATAGATGCTGCAAATTTCTCTTTTCAAAACAAAAAATCTTAACAAATCAAAAAGTCTAATTCGAATCAACCTAGTTTAATTTCAAACTCAGACTTAATTTTAAAAGAATTTTGAAAAAAGTTTTCAAACTTTCATCTCAAATTTGAAATTCTTTTTCTAATTCGATCAATTATGTCATAGTAAACTTTGACTGAAATTGAACAAGCTAATTTAGAATTAACTAAATTCGGATCGATCCATTGAAAATCCTACCTACGTCCATTAAGATTGTATCTAATCAACGTGCTTATTTAAAATTGCTTCTTAAAAGACAGAGGGATAGTAGACAAATAAGGTTTGAATTACGGATTTATACAAAGTATTGAGACGATAACAAACAATGGAGATGCTATCTTAGATAATACAGTCATAATTTCAGCAAATTACGATATTGGTCAATAAGAACAAGCAAACAGTAACAATTGTAGAAGACAAGCTGAAAATAACAGAGTTACTGGAGAAGTGTTCATCAGGAATTTGTTCCCACTAATTCCATCCGTCTCTCGTTCTCTTTTACATCTACATCTCCGGTTAGTTTTATGGAATGTGTTGCAATGGAAGACATGCAAAGAGGGAAAGCAACTAGCTGAACATAATTGAGGACCTAAAACAGAAGGCAAGCTCTATCACAAGAAACGATCCCCTATAAGTCATTGAGTCCAGCTCAAGGCATTGGCTTATATCACACAAACGGAACTAGATCCTCTATACCTACTATCCTGTACCAACTCTGTTCCACGCGATCTCAGCTATACAAATGTATGGAACCCACATAAATTCCACACGAGTCCCACATATTTGTATGGCTGAGATCACGTGGAACAGAGCAGGTACAGAGCAGTGGGTACAGAAGATTTCAATTGCACACAAACAGCAGCAGAAGCTCAAAATATTTTCCTGGAAAATGGTCAAAGCCCGTGCTTACCCATTTGGACAGATAATGAAATTGCTTCGTTCAAAAAATGCATAGAATGAAACAGTGGCACGAGAGCCTTTGCTTTCTGATCTTGTTTCTAGCTTTCCCAAAAAACTGCCACCGAAAAGGTTGTATAGGATCAAGCAGCGAGAACAAATGCGATAGTTTACTGGTTGGTTGATCCTAAATTAGCGTATCATCTCAATGGCAGAAGGTAAAATATGAAACTTCCTGGGAAGGAACCCCAAATGTTCTCCATCAGACTGAACATAAATGTTGCCACCTTCAGATATGTCCTCAACTTCAATGGAGTAGACACTGATTGGCAAGGGAAAGTGGAAGTTAAACATAACAATAATTGTCCAACAATGTGGAAAAAGAAAATCATGACAAGACAACTGAAAGTGATTATTTCAAAATACAGCTTTCTCTGGAAGAAAGGCTTACCTTTTTGAAGTTACATCTTGCACCGACAAATGTGTTCCCTGATATAATTTATGTAGTTTCAGAATAAAGTCGTACCACTTGAAGTCCTGAAGAACAACAACCTGCAAGAACACCATCATAGTAAATCCAAGCTGATAAAACTCTCAATTGCCATGGGATAAAGACTTGGTAGTGATTTTGACAGATGGTTCAGCAATCACCTCAAAATTTCCGTTGGTAGGGTCAGCATTTGGGGTTATTTTCATACCACCGCCAAAGTATTTTGCATTTCCTATGCAGAGGGCCGTTACTTGAGAGCATGTTTCCCACTCACCACCATTTACCTACATGCGTAAAATTCCATGTTAGATTATTATCACCAAGCCATAATGCTATGTATGTATGATAATGAATGATTAGAACATGCAAATTTTTATACACCAACCCTGATCCTGAGGTCCTGATTTTTATGCCCCATGAAGGCTTGTAGAGCACCAATAACATAGCATAAGTTACCGAATCTTTTATATCTAGATGCATAGTAGCCAGCCTTGGCACTCCTGAGGATTAACAAACTGCAATGAGACCACAATGATTCGTATGCCATTAATTAAGACAATTACAAGAGTTTCTAGCGATCTTTACAGATGAATGTCAGCAACATTTATAAAGTAATGTGACTCTTCACTTTCCCCAGTGATGACACCAACATCAATCTGTGATCTCAACCCTGAAGCACAGCCTCCATCAGAAATGATAAAAAAAAAAGGTGCACAGATTAAAAAATATCTAAAAGGTATTCAGCAATGAAAAACTCATCAAGTTTTGGAAAATCAAGTTTGAAATAAGAGAAATCAAGAAGAATAAAAGACAAGAAAACAGAGAAAAATTAAGAGTACCTTTAGCTATTCGATCAACGGCTTCAAAAGGATCATTTTTCCTAATGAAAACAAATAAAAATAAACACGTATGTCATGATCAAGATCAGATGGTATGTCATAAGAATATCATACCAGATTTGTCCACATTGATGTAGAACCAACTAACCATCCCAATGTTCTTCCAAAATCAGACCCAGTCCCTAAGGGGATAAGCTGCAGCAACATACATCGCAATCACATTAACCCTTGAGAAATGCAAACCATGTGCTACATGTTGCATACATCAATAAAAACCTAACTTTGTGAGACAAAGCCAAAGACAAGTAGACGTTGATAGTTACTCACACCAAGAGCAGTTGAATGGGCAGCCTCCTTATTGTGATGTGTTACAGGTTTCCCAGCCCAGAAGAATCCATTGACAACCTACCATATGCAAGAGGAATTTCATGAGTAACCAATAATTCTCCCACATACCCATGCATATTGATTAAATGACAACATAAGCGTATTGATTACTTGGGAAAAGTTTAAAAAGGTGATCATTTCATATTCCAAACCCAGTATGACTTTGATCTTCACTAATTTAACTTCATCGATACAAACCACTAATTTGGTTGCTGGTTTGATTAACAAATGAAGGGCTTGACCTCTAGAATACATCAAATTTATCTAAACAAAATTGTGAACATAACATGCAACATATTGAATTTTACTTGATAAGAAATTAAACCTCATGAAGCGTGCCATCACCTCCAATAACATGCAACATATTGAATTTTACTTGATAAGAAATTAAACCTCATGAAGCGTGCCATCACCTCCAACTGCAATTACAGCATCTGCTCCCTCCCGAATTGCCTGCACATTTATACTATAGAGTTGTTCAAATGGTTAATAAGAAACCCAAACCAAGCTCAAGCACAACCCAGAAAAGTTCCGACAACCTACCTCCCTCGTAATGTCAATTGCATGATAAGGACCTGAGGTCAACGATTCGCATATCTGCTCATAAGTACGTAATACTTACAATTAGCCCAACAAAGATAAAGATGAACAACAATTCAAAGAGAAAATGCTATAGAAGCATCAATGAGATTAGAAAACCAATGACATTAGGAAGGAACACCCACATTGCAATGTCTATCGAGGCGAGAGCGAAGATATGGAACCAGCTTTTTCCATTGTTTGCCGGTCCTCCCATTAGCCCCTGCTCCAATTAAAAAATAGCGATTATTAACAACTTGAGGTACAAGTACACTAAATCAAATAAGTTTCTATAAACGGAAAACCCTAATTGCGAAAACGAAAAGAGAAAATTGAGAAGAAAATGAAAGATGAGTAGTACCTTTAGGATTGACGATGAAGACGAGATCGCGATGGGGAGAGGAGGAGGAGGCTCCACCGCGAAGGATCGATAGGTCAGGAGCCATTGGATGCTCTGCTCTTACGACCCATGATTTTGCCATTTTAGATGATGACGATGATACAACTCTCCCAATGTTATCTGTACCTGATTGCCCCTTCACTGCTAACCTGACCCTTTTACTTTGTCATTTACCTTGATTCAATCTACTGATATTATATAAAAATCTTATAATTTTAAAATTTTAAACAATTAATGTAATTTAAAATTATTTTTAATCCCCTTTATGCTTATCAGGGTAAGCAAATTGGGTTGGGTCATCAATCAACCAAACCGTGAATTATTTTTTATTTTAAAAATTATGATAAATTAGTCTGACTTGAAATCAAATTTGATTAGATTCGAAGTTAGAGTTCGTATTTAATTATAATCGAGCTTATTCAGACCAATCCGACTCTGATTTAAAAGGATTCGAGTTCGAGTTTGGGTTGTCTGAAGCTCAACTCAGCACTGATGTTTAATGCACAAGGACAATGATATTCGAAGTTTCTAACCATAATAAGGTTAGGCTGCTAATTTAGTACATGGAAACAAAACCAGATATGCAGATGTTGATGAACCTTATCTCCTCGCCCTGCCCTTTGATTTGGATTCAAAATGGTGTTTCTTCAACTTTTTCTTCCGTGGTACAACAGTTTGGCTAGTGCCTTCTCTGAATGGCATCCCCATTAAGGCCAACATTCTCTGCCCTTCTCGGTCGGTGTTGGCGGTGGTTGCGATACACACATCCATTCCCCGGGGCTTGCCGAGTACATCAAACCTAATTTCTGGAAACACACTCTGCTCCCGGATTCCAATGCTGTAATTCCCATGACCATCGAAGCTATTTGGACTCAAGCCCTGGAAATCCCTTGTCCTAGGAAGTCCCAAATTGATGAGTCGATCTAAGAATGAGTACATCACCTGCAGAAATAGAAACACTGAGCAAGATCAGGTGCTGAAATCCATTTAGTTTAGTAGAGGGCGTACAGACTGATTCAAATGAAGAAATATACATCCAATCTTAAACTAATAAGTCCAGGACAAAATGATGAAGATGCATTCCCAGTCAAATACAACTAGCAAGAACATATGTGAAATTGCAGATGGTACAGTACTTTTTCCTGCAGCGTGACAATACGTGAAGTGTGATATAAATGAAAATATGCCCAAAAGACTCCCAACACTACGGCACTTGGTTTTCCGGTCTTCCGAGAGGAGCCCGGAAGGCAAACACACGATAATCCTAACGTTGGATCTTTGAACTGAGACATAGGCCAGAAGAGTCTTGGAGTTTAGACATTCATACATATCGAAGTGCAATACCTATCATTAACTTGGAAGTATAACCCAAGCTCTTCTTCACCATGTTACATTCAAGTATGACATTGCAACTTCTGGTACCAGTTTTGCGTCGAGTGATCAAGTTTCTAGTATGGCTTTTGGGAACCAAATAATACTGTAATTGCCAATAAATATAGTAATCATCTATAACAGTGTAAACTAAGCATCTCAAAGTTTCAAGTTCGCAGTGTCGTGGAAATTTGAGTTTCCGTTAAACATGCTTTGAACACCATCCCACATTCAAAATCCAAGAACAAATTCACTTTCTTATCTGTTAATAGAGAAGTTATTACAGTAAAAACATGAAGTAAACTCACATTTCCTCGGAGTGTGACAGCAATCCCAAGAGGTTGACCCTCTCTGATCTTGAAGGTGGCAATGGAGTTCCTAGCTCGCGTCTTAACCGGTCTCTGCCCTGTAATCAATGCCAAATCATTCATTGCCGCTTCCAAGCCCTTGGCATTCTGTGCAGCGTCTCCAATCCCACAATTCACCACTATTTTCTCAATTTTCGGGACCTGTGCGGTGTTACAATGTAAGCCCCAAAATCCCCAACCTTATCTAATACGATGTCCGTATAAACTTAAAAGAGTATGGACTCGAATACCTGGTGGGTGTTAGTGTAAGAAAATTCTTCTTTGAGCAAAGGAACGATTTTCTCGAGGTAAGTGGTCTTGAGTCGATTGGCCTTCTCTGACTCCGACTTCTCTACCAGCACTACTCCGGTTGCTCGAATCGACACGACACCATTGCCGTGTCTTGGGTTTCTGTGTGACACGAGTATTGATGATGGAGGTAAGAGTATGGAGTGCTGGCCCCGATACGACAACGCAGCTGGGTTCAAGAGTGAAGCAGAAGCCATTAGAAGTGGGGATTAAGTGTCTCCGTAAACCAGAGCGAGGGAGAAGGGGAGAGTTTCAATTGAAGGAATGGGCAGTAATACTATGGTACCGGATTTCTATTTATCCACGAAACCACCCATCAGATTGAAGCCAATGGTTGGGCCTTTTGCAATTTTAAGCAACACCGGTGGTGATTACTGGGTAGAGGTGTTATGTGAATGAGAAGGGATAAGATATAAGGCAAGGGTTAGGCGCCCTGTCGTTATTTTCAGTTTTGCCATTGGCCACATTGATTAATTTTGACTCCTTTCTATATCATAGTGTATAAATTTAAAAGTTCTATATCATAGTTTAAAGAATTATTTAAGAAGTAAAATATTATTTAGTATTAATTAAAATGTATGACAATATTAAATATAAATATTAGTTAATCCTTCATATTATTTTTTTTATTTTTATAAAAAATTTAATTAAAAATAATATTTTTATTAATTAATAATAAAATCGCGTACTATTTAATCTCTTCATATTTATCATGACTATATTATTGTTATTGTTATTTCTTTTCGTAACAAAGTAATATACAAAATTATTATAGGCATATTTGAAAATTTCTATATCATGTTTGTTACAACTAAAATAATTAAAATTTTAAAAAGAATTTATAGCTTAAAGATTATACAATATTCTTTTTTATATTGAAAATACTAAAATTAAAAATAAAATATATAATTTAAATAAATTGATATTTAATCTTAATATTTAGTTATAAAATATTTTTAAGACAACGTTGTTTTATTCATTGAAAAAAAAAGTGTGAGAATAATTAATTTGGAAAAGAAAAATGAGTTAGATTAAGATAGAAAATGACACGCTTTATATCAACTGGCAAAGGCTTGGATCGTGTGGTACCTGTTATGCTGACGATTTGTAGAGTAGGGGCTTAAATTTTGGGAGCAATTTTTAAAATTTAGGCTCCTTGTATGATGAAATCAGTTGGTAAGCCCAAGCCTTTGATCAGTTGAGGCACATTTCGCGATTTACTTCCACCAATCTTAACGGTACGGAGAATGGGAGCTCTTAATTTTTGAGTTCAACATTTTTTTTTAATAAAGAAAAGTTTAGTAGAGTGTGAGTGGCCCCCACAAAGACTGCTACCGTGCTACGTACGGTTCATTGAGGCGCGTGTAGTCACGCGGAAAACATCCTTTATTTGACTGCACATTTTTATTTTTTCATTTTATTGTTTTACCCCTCTCTCTCTCTCTCTCTCTCTCTCTCTGTATATAAGTTTTCCCTCTCCTTGCGCGAGCTCCCTTGCATTTGGAAATGAGATTTAGGGATTGAGGATTGATTCCCTTGTTTTTCACTGCTCTTTTGTTTTTTTCCCCTTTCTCTCTGTGTCTAATTGCTTTCTCTGCCTCTCCGATCCAGGTAGTTTGCTTCTTTTTGTAACGTGACCAAACCCTAGTTTTTGGAGTTTCTCTTATCAGCTCAAAACCATACAACTTGTCTCATTCGATCACGCTTGGCTCATCTGTTGTGATTACCAAGCGATTTTGATGGCGTAGGGTCAGAGATTAAAGAATCAGTAACTTTTGTACATATATCTTAGCATTTTTAGCTCGAATTTGACGAGGAAACTGCGGTATCGCTATTGCGATTCTACCGCTTTTGTAAGGATAGTTCGGGAACTTTTTTTTTTTCCTATTAGCTGGATCAGAAGGATGGATTTAGCTTGATATCAGCAAGTATTTGACCTTATATTGATTGGCAGTTCTGGTTGGGTTTGAGTTTGATCAGGCGTGTGCTAGTGGGTTTTCGATGAGCTTGTAACTGACGGATTGCGTACCTCTTTTTATGCCAAATTAATCAATCTCATCAACCGGTTCATTGCCAGTGGTAATCGTAAAGGATTATATTTTCGACGTGTATACTTGGTCTAAAATTGGTTTTGGACGTGTAATATGGGCAATTTGTAGCGCATTCTGGATTGAATATTTGAGTTCATATGTTGTGGGCAGTGGGTTTTATTAAACAACCCGAGTGATTAGAGTAATTTCCAGGTGCCTTTTGTCAGTTGTATCCAAGTTTTAGCAGAATGAGTTTAGAAAGTGAAGACCGACATGGACCAAACCAGCAATCAGAGAGGAACCATGAATTGGAAAAGTAACTATATTCATTTGATGTGTTTCCTTTCTTTGCTTTTCCCTTTCTGGGTTTTGAAGTTTACAAATATACTTGTTTTGATGATTTAGGAAGTTAAAGATTATCTACACAAGAGATTTTCTTTTATCATTGAGCAACTGGGATGTTTGCAAAAAGTTACCAAGTGGATTTGACCAGTCGCTTCTAAGGTGGGTTGCTTATTCAGACATTAAGCTATTAGTCCTATCTATGCATTTCTCATAATGTTAATTCTTTGCATTAGCAGTGCTAATCTCTTTTTTATTGTTTTCCTGAATCCTTTTCTCCCTTGTTTTTCCTTTTATACCAGTGAATTTGAAGATTCTTCAGTGGATCGATTTAGAATTTCTGGAAGTTTATCATCTCAAACTTATAGACGTAATGAGTATAGTTCTTCTCCACCCACTAGAGGGGAATTAAGTAACTATTCTCGAGTTACTCATGGAAGATGGGATAATCGATCTTCCGGAAGGGGTGATCGGGACAGTGATTCACAATCTGACTGGGATTCTGGTAAGGCTTTAAATGAGTTTGTTGTCTTTTTGATATTACAAGTTTGATGAGGTTTTATTACTACTTGGCATTTCCAGTCCTGCAGAATACTTTGAAATGTAAGGCTGGTTAAATTCTAGTAAATGATGGTTCATTAATCCAACATTCTGTTTTCTTTTATTGAAAAATGCTTCTTGTACCGCCATTATTGATAACTATTAATTTAAGATTCTGGAAGACGTTATGGAAACCAATCTCGGCGTTCTCAGCAAGTTCCTGAGCATGATGGACTTCTCGGGAGTGGTTCTTTTCCAAGACCACCTGGATTTGCAGGCGGGTCATCAGGTACAAAGTTGCGAGCTGGTGATCATTACCAACTCAGTAGGAGTACTGAGCCATATCACCCACCTCGACCTTATAAGGTGAATACTGTACCTGTCTCTTTGTAACAGTAATTTGCATATGAAAGTACAAGCATAATACTGAATGTTTTCTGGGTTTTAGTAGTATGTGTTGGTTCTTTGATGAACCGTGTCTATTCTGGCTGTTGAATCAACAACTTGATGATGAACCTAAAGTTCTGTCAGAACTTATGTCCTCCTCTAAATCTTCCCGGGCATGCACTGAATCCCTCCCCTTCACTTTTGCAGGCAGTGCCACACTCACGTAGGGACACTAATGACTCGTACAATGACGAAACATTTGGTTCTTCCGATTGCACGAGTGAGGACCAAGCAGAAGAAGAAAGAAAGAGAAGAGGTACCGTATCTTATTGCAAGTTTCAGGGAGAATAAAATGGCTCTAGTTTCCTAACATTGACTATATTACTTTTAATTGGTTGCAATTTTAAACGTATTTCCTTTATACACAGCTGCCTTTGAGTTGATGAGAAAGGAACAACAGAAGGCTTTTCAAGAAAATCAGAAGTCAAATCCAGAGAAGTCAAAAACTGGCTTTGACATTAGTTTGTTGCTGGAGGATCCAAAAGATAATAAAGCAAATCTCAACAAAAACAATGAATTTAATGGGCCAATTGGACGGCCTAATAATGAGTCTGATAAATCCTCCGTCCTGTCACCAGCTCCAGTGTCTAGACCTCTTGTTCCCCCAGGGTTTTCAGGCGCTATACCTGCAAAGATTAATAGCACAAAATCTCTTGGCCAACATCTTGCATCGGAGGTAATATTTTTTCTACCATTTAGTATGCCTGTGATATAAGGTCGCATGATCTGCGCTTACTAGAAATGCTCCCAATAGTTGAAATGTAGTTGTAGGGCTTTATCATATCTTCTTGGAGTTGACTTTACTTGCCGTTCAAGAATTGAGTTGGGCTCTCATATAAAACATGAGTATTTTATTATTTCATTATGTGATCATCACTGATATTTGTTTTTTCGTCTTCAGCTTGGAAAAGAATTTGGGGATAACATCTCAAATTCCAAAGACATTCTGATGGTAAATAGAATTTCATCTTATCAAGAGGAAAAGAGTAATATAGGAGAAGAGGATTTGAGTAAGCTGCAGCTTGGAAGTCCAAGTGGTCATGTTTCACTAAATGACAAGACTGAAAAGATTCTTAATCTATCATCAGCTTTGGAGGTTTCCAGTGAAACTGGTGTCGATGGTCAATTTTACAGTACATCTAAACTTTTAGAAGCCTTTGAATCTCCCGAGGACAGTGAACTATTAGAGCCAAACAACAGTGTAGTGGGGAATAATCTGGTGGGTGAATCAAGTCCTGCCCATTCAAACTCAATCCTTGAAAAGCTTTTCAGTAGTGCTGTGATGTTAAATGGTAGTGGCTCTTCAAATATTGTTGAGGTAATCTTGTTGTCTTTATGATCTTTATGGTGTGACTGTGATGCAGCCCACTCTGTCTCTTTGACCTGCCTAAACCTTCCCTGGTAAAAAAGTCCTATTATGCAGAATGGATTATTTTGGTTTCATCCGAATTTAGGATTCACAGGGAGAGAACTTTTATAGAAGTTCAAAATAGTTATTGTCTGTGTGACAATAACCTGAGATATGGTTTCGTTTCAACTCTTCTATACTGAAATAGTAATAGACACTTAACCTTCCCCAAGTCCCTGATTATTGCCCCTTTTTTTTTTTTTTTGGGAAATGGTAAACTAATTCGGGGAATTTCGGACACAAGTATTCAATTAGTTCGGACTTGCTTAGTGTTGATTTGGGACCCTTCCCCAAGTCCCTGATTCTTGTTTACTAATCTCCTAAAGAAATTTGGCTGCTTTAGTTATAGTAGATATGGTTGAGAATTACCTCTAAATTATATTATAATAAAGACTGTCTTAACATGTCTTGTACGAACTTGCACTATGGAATTATGTCGAGTTGGTCCAACAGTTCACTCGATCATATCCAACTTGAATGGACAAAATCTTAACCATCTTAATGAATTTTTCTCCATCATGAACCGTCATCAGGATTAGATAAAATTTTCAATGTTATGGTTAAACCTGCTGCATTGATTAATTTCTTCTCTTTGTTTCTGCAGCATGGTGATGTGAAAGCAGAAGATACATTAAGCCCTCACAATTCCCGATCTTCGAAGTTTGCACAGTGGTTTTTAGATGAAGGTAGAGCAGTATGGATATTCGATACTTGCATGTCTAGGGATATCAGCTAGAATTGCTATAAATGCTAGATGAGTCCTCTTCTCTCAATTTTAATTTTTGGATTTCAGAAAAGCAACCAGTTGATGGTGATTCATCTTCTAGGCCGGCAGATCTGCTCTCATTAATTGTTGGTGGTGAAAAGTATGGATCACAAATTATTGATGCTAAAACTACCAATCAAATTCCTCAGAAGTATCCCTTCCAAAGCCCAGAACGCAAAAGGGGACATGTGTCTTCAAATCTAGTTCCCATTAATGCAGAAGATGTCGAGCAGAGTTACAACACTGATAAAGCAGAGATTACTCCAGCTGTACTTACTTGTGAAGACCTTGAGCAGTCAATTATGTCAGAAATTACTCAAAATGGATCCACTTTCAGACATCCCGTTCAAGGCTCAAGTCATCTTGATGCTAAAGCTGAGCAGCAGAAAGTTGATGTTGATGACCATGCATCCCAGCATCTCCTTTCTTTGTTACAGAAGCCTGAATGCTCGAATGACACAACACACTCGGACAATCCAGTGATCGGATCTTCAGACAACCCACTAAATCATGGTTATGGATCTAACTATTCAATGGAGACAGATGCTGAAAGTGCAGCTCATCCACATAAGCCTCTGACCCTTGAAGCACTTTTTGGGACTGCTTTTATGAAGGAGCTGCAACCACTTGGAGCGGAAGCCTCTGGTCAAAGGAATTCAAATGAATGTGGAAGGGTTGATGTTCCAAACTCTCATGGTTTATCTTTTCACAGAAGAGGTGATGGTCAAATGGCTTCTGTGGTTGAAGTTGGATCTAGCAAAGCATGTTATGGAAGCAATGTTTTTGCCTCAAACCAGAGACAACAAACAAAAACTGATGTTATTGAAAAGCAATCCTCAGGATTTGATCCTCGAGATCAAGTGGAGTTGTCTTTGCTTCTCAGAGATTTGGGATCTAGGCATGATGGCTCTGATAAATCTATTGAAGTCAGTTTTCCTGAAGAAGATAGATTAGTTATGATGAGCGGTCCTATGAACATTCAGAACTTCATGCCTGCCAAGAATTCAGCTAAAGGTGAGTTATTATCCAGCTCAGAAATGATCAGCGGTCCTATGAACATTCAGAACTTCATGCCTGCCAAGAATTCAGCTAAAGGTGAGTTATTACCCAGATCAGAAACTACAGTTGACATTGCTGAGAAGCTGGCAGCTTTAAATTCTGCATTCAGGAATGAAAGACCTATTGCAAGAGGTCAAGATGGGGTGCCTTTTCTTCGAGCTCCTTATGACCCAAGGGACACGGATGTTCATTTGCCTAATCTTCATGCTCAGGCATCATCTTCACTGCGTCATCCCTCCCAGTTGAACCATACAGGACCAATGGTACATGCTTTAGATTCTCACCCTACTAACTTCAATGATCAAATGAAGTTTATGCCGCCGGCGAATATCATCCATCATGATGCTCCCAGCAAACAATTCCCAGCCAATATGCTTCAGCCTCCTTTTCCACACCCTGACAGTGGAATGCCTGGAATAGATCCTGCAATCCACAATCCTATGATACAGCAAATTCATATGCCAGGCAGTTTTCCCCCACCCCACATATTACGTGGTTTTCCCAGGGGTGCCCCACTGCCTCCACCTGCTGAGAATCAGGTGACTGGTTTCATGCCAGGACCCAATCCAATGCAAACCTTTGCTCAAAGGCAACCCAACATGGGGGGAGGCTTTGGAATTCCACAGCAAGGTAAAAGTTAGTTATTGATTTGTACTTATGTTGATACTTTGATTTGGTTAGACTTACGAATATAGACCATGTGTTCACAATTAAAGTAGGCTTCATAAGGTAAACCCTGGGATGCTTTGCCACTTAGATCTCTACAACTAATGAAGATCGTGCTTTCTTTCTCGTTGTGGTTGCATTTAACAAGTATATGTTGAATGATTAGCATGCTGGAATAAATTCGAACTTGCACAATGGGAAATTTTGGATTTATCTTATGACTATTTGGCATTTCTCAGTATGAAATGTTGGAAGCATCGTCATTTACTGTGATGGCTATACAAGACTTTGGACTCTTTGATTTTCTTCCTTGTGAAGATCCTTCTAGTAAATGCACAAATTTTAGATTTGTTAATGTGCCGTCTTACATTAATGTATTTGTTACCTCATGTGGATTAACGTTTGGATTCCGGTCATTGAATCAAGCTTATAGTAACTTGTCTATTCTGTTCCTGGCTAGGTGGTGGAGCCAATCATCCTGAAGCACTTCAAAGGCTGCTTGAGATGGAACTTAGGTCAAAGCAGATCCATCCGTTCGGCTCAACTGGTCATAACCCAGGAATATATGGTCATGAGCTGGACATGCATTCCGGATACAGATGAGGACTCGTGATCCCATGCTGAAACTCGTGTTTACTTGGAAAGTGGGTCTAGTGCTCTTTGAGAAGGATTCCTCATGAGGGGTGTGTATTAATGGATTTTACTTTTGGACTATGGATATCTTTAGGATTTGCAGTTGCTTTCCGTAACGAATAATTAGGGATGGATTCAAAATAAGGTATTTTTAATTGGGTCTTGATTTGGGTTATTCATATCAGTCCGGAGTTCTTAACTCTTTTATGTTTTTAATTGGGTCTTGATTTGGGTTATTCAGACTAGTCCAAAGTTCAATTTTTTTAAGTAAAACGATATCGTTTTATTTAGAAGAGTTAAGTTTTGGGCTAATCTGGACTTGGGTAGCACTGCATAGGCCTAATTATTAAAAAATATTTTATATTTTTAATTTTAAAATTTATTTTAAAAAATTTGAAGAAACTGTTCATTGTTGTCTTTAAAAAAACTTAAAATTCAAAATACAGCTGATAATGAACTGCTACATTATTGAAACCACTTGGTTTAGTCTAGTCACCTTTGTTTAGATTATTCAAAATAATATTATTTTGATTTTAAATTTATTAAATTAAAATGATTTAAAATGATATTATTTTGGATTGAATTTTGAATTGAAGAATTCAACAATTTAAACTTGACTTAAAAATCTAATTAATTTAAATTTGTGCCATTTACTTTGAACAACTAAACTGGGGTTTAAAGTTGTCATTCTCACTTGGGTCTTCAATAGCTAAAAGTCGAGTCTCCTCTGCCAAAATTTAGTTATTTTAGTCGCAAGGTCCAATACAGCAATTGACATTAATATTGCAGTTCTTAGTTATTTGGAGTACGATCTGGTAAAATTTTCACCAACTATAAAAAGTTTTCAGTGTTCATTCTTATCTAACTAGTTATTTAAGATATGGTAATTAAATGATACTCGAAAACTGTTGTGTTTTCGATTTTAAGGTTGGAAAACAATCCCGAGAAAGCAAACGTTTTAATAAACACATCAAATATTCTATTTCAGTTATTTTATTTTAACTTTATTCTATTAAATCTCATCTATACAATTATATAAGATTCACGTAAATGTGTTAATAAGATTTAATAAAATATGATAAGAACACCATAGCTGAAACAAAAAATCTAATCCCATTAGTAAATCACTGATCTTCGGTTATGAGGTGATTTGTATTCCTTTTGCACATCTAAGTAAAATTCTCCTTATTACTTTTGGTTTTTCTTTTTATGATGATGATGGTTTTTCTTTTTATGACTTTAGGAAACAATCAAGTTGATACAAAATAAATCTAAAACAGAAGTCAGTGCTAAGATTAACGCTAGAGAGAAACATCGCCCGTTTAATACTATTATTTCAAGGGATAAACGTAGACATTTTGGTCTAATAGACAAAACTCAACTTTAGGATGGAACACTCGAGCGGTTCAAACTTCAAACCGACTAAATCTAAATTGAATCCAATTTAAAACTTGGGAAAGGCAAAAAACTTAAAACTTGCTCCAAACCGAGCAAGCTTCAAGTCCGAGCCTAAACTCAAGTTTTATAGAACACAGACTCAACCTGACCCATTGCCCAAAAAAAACGAAAAGCAGAAGTTTTGGCAAAACTCATGGAAACCGATGAGGATGCATAAAAACTACAAAAAAAACCAATACAGATTACAACCATCAAAAGGGAGCTCCCTTATAAAAGATGGAAACATCAATCGCTAACCAGAGATTGCTCCCAACATGGAACTCAACCTTAATACTACTACATTTATCTACAGAACAAGAGTTATTTACATACAAAGAATTTGCAAATTATGAGAGAGGAGCCCTTATATCACAAATACTCAAACCAACACTCGTCAAGTAAATCAAATAAGAATCTTTTTTTCCTCAATCCTAGACTCTACTGCTCTTTGGTAACCTAGGACCCATTGCTCAGAGAACCAAAAGACCCCTTCATCTTTTCCAATGTTATGATGCTGGAATGGCCATACCAGCGTTATCAGTGATGACATTGCTGTAAGAATCCCCAGATTTTGCCTTCTCCATGGCGCCGTTATACGAAGCAAGCACCCTTCTGTGTGTCAAAATTGTAAACAATGGGAAAAGATGAGTAATACAGGATGACTAAACTCAAACCTTCTAATATTGATGACAACTCAAGGAAGATTAGATTGACATTGATCGGAGAAATAAAATAGTTTGCCATGAACAGGAGATTCTTTAACACAAGCTCCAATGTCACACCAATAGTCCACGTTGGGATGTTGTTTGTGTACAGAAGTCACTAAAAAAGGAAACGAGAGCAGCTTATAAGCACTTGGAAACCCTTTCCTTAGATTTTTGAGCAGGGTATTACTACAAATGCTTAAACAAATAAAAAAGTCCACAGTTTTCTAATAGTTAGGTACTTCTTTCTTTGCATATCTGTAAACAGGAGACACATGACAGAGTGTTCAAGAGATGGAAAGTTTATTACGAGGCCCTAACAACATGTCCTCCAAAGCAAACTCCCTAATATGCAATGATCTCATCCACCGTATGGTCTACATAATTCCTAAAGTATCATTTTCATTCTAGAGCCGAGTTTCGAACAACGAGTTTCCATGACCCAAATTAGAGCACCAAAATAACCTTACAGACCACAAATGAGAGAATCTTATCACAAACAAAGTCACAGAGTAAACACTGAAAAACATAAATGGGTAGAACCTAATAGTCCAGTAGCACATAAAAGGGCTAATGACATCTAATCAAAGCAATTTACAAGGAAATGTCCAGATATCATTTTAATAAGGAACTTACATGGTCCTCAAACTCAGGACTCATCAAATTAACAGAGAGGTTCCTCATCAGCAACAATACCTGTGATTGAGACAAATTAGTTTCAAAAACAGAAATAGCTCAAATTGCTAAATTAGTATCATTAAAAGTCCAAACAAAAGCCTATATGCACCTTCTGTTGTTTTGTGATCAACAAAAGACAATCAAAGTGCATCAACTCTTTCAATAATATATAGAATTCCAATCTCTCCACATTCCAAACCCCCTAACAATCTCAAGCCCATGTAACTTATAGGGGCCAAAAAAATTGTAAAATGAGATTAAATGAAATGACATACCGTTTCCAAATTTATTGGGTCCATCTGTCTCAGTTTCTTCAAGTGACCACTGGCGTTAGGATCAAAGATGCTGCCAATGAAAGTATATACTTGGGAAAAATCTGGCAACACTGCATTAAGGCCAACCCAATCTTATCATTCATAGAAGTACAGAGAGATTTGAATATGGACTATAAAGAATACATAAAATATCAGAAAAGGGAATTACTTACTCCATGATCCCAATGGACCAGAAGCACCTTTATCTGAAAGGCAACACTTAAATAGTCTATTTGAAAAAGAAATAAATCATGCATGCTCAACACCTTATAAGTAGGAAGTTTGCCAGATTTTGCACATGTAAAGTTGATAATCCCCCTTGATAATCCCAAATCGTTTGCACGTGTAAAGTTAGTTATTGAATGCAAAAAGTGATTTAGATCAAGGAAGGGACCCATACTAATTTTCAAGCTTCATTATAACCTGCCGTGCATGTTCCAACTATTATGAATCTAAAGCTACAACACTAACCTCTTGTAACTTGGCCTTGATCCCGCCTATCAACTATATCAGAAGTTTGCCAAGTTTTTGGAGTGTTTCCATTACTACTACTATAGCAACAATTCTCTGAAACCACTGGTCCAAGCAATGTACCATCATCTAGAAAAGGAAAGATAAAACATCATCAACATCTCTCAAGAGAATGGAGCCAGTTGTGAAAAAAATTATTTAGAGATATACAGGAACTAGCAATACTTTTTGTCCCTTGTGACATCGTGAAAGACGCTGCTGAGTCAAAACCCCAAGAAGATACAGCGCCTCTTGTTATTGGATCCGCAAGCACTGAAGACGAATCTGTTCTGTGAATATATAATGGATCAAGTGAAGCAGTGGAAGTTTGGAACGACCCAGATTCGGGGGATGCCACTAAAGCTGCAATAGTCACAAATAAGCAAGTGTTAATATGAAATGAAAATAAGTCTAGTCCCCCTCTTCTTCGTTTTCTCTCTATTCCCCAAATGTCAAATAAACACTCGAAGTAAAGGAAACAAGCAAAAAGGAGGTAAGGTGGGCAAGATTAAACACTTTTTGAAGCCTTCTGCGGATATGGATGTAATGCTTTTCTTTTGGGTCTAGGCGGAGGAACATGTTCACTTGTCCCATTCTTCTGAACCTTCAGAAAGTACTTCTGAGCATGGCTACGGATCTGCAAATAACATCACTTAGTATAACACTCTGAACTGAATTGATCTGCGTTCTGTTTTAATTTAATAGCTGTACAATGGGTGATAAAAGATAAACTAAGAAAAATAACAGAGTAAGCAAAAATCTGTTGCAAACTTTTTGCAATGTGATAAAAAGGAATATAGATAGCATGGTCAAATATATCTATTAAATCATTTCATTATTCTTCTCTAAGTATGTAACAGAAATCATCTTTACCATCTTATAAGCTTTTGCTGATTATGAAACCCACAGAAGATGACTCCTATGTTTCTCACCAGCAAATTTCTTCAGATCATCCATCTATTAATCAAACAATATAAACCTAATTTGAAATGGAGCCTCACATAATCAACGGATATAAAATAATAAACATCAAGCAACCAAAAAAAAAACCCTGCTAAACCCAAATTCTTACTTAAAGGAGCTGGAAATTACAAACGAGTAACCTGGCCACCTTTCAATGCTTATATCGGAAAAGCTTGAAAATTTAAAAGTTAAAAAGCACCTGGATGACTGTCTTTGTCCCAACAAATGCTTCAATTTTCTTCCAATCACGATCAAACCTGTACCAGGAACAAAACAACAACAGAAGTTAAATTAAAATGCTGATGCATGCAACAAGAAAAATTATTTGTGAAGACAGCATTTAATACCTAATTGCTTCTTTGCTACTATGAACCGTGCTTAGAGATCCCCCCTTTACAGGGAAGCAACTCAAATTTCAATTGCAATCCAATATAATACTTTTTAAGTATATTTAAATTCCATAAACAGCAATCACATAAATTCATTTTAGAAGTTAGTAGTCTAAAAACATCCATCTAACACCTATAACTTGCTCTTTTGGAAAAATAAAACAAATATTTAAATAGAAATAAAAAAATTAACAATCCGTGAAATTGTTCCATTTCTCATTTATCGGCAATTGTTGGATGAATCATAGATTCAAACTAAGAATAAAAATTAAAAATAAAAGCATCCAAATCAATAATTCAATCCTCAGCTCATATTTCACCACCAAATCGAAAACAGAAACCCGAACTCCGAAATTCCATTTCCATAAATCTCTCAAATTCAATCTCCTCCACAAACAAACGCACCACAACACAACACACCACACCAAACCAAAACAGAAAAGAAAATCCAAAAATAAAATAAAATAACTCACAGTTGAAGAGCTTCTAGAAACTTGTCGTGCTCCTGCTCTGTCCAGCTCTCTCTAGACTTGGTAATAGTATACGGTTTCCGGGCCTTTTTACTATTTGGATCCTCCAGGAACGACATCGTATTACCTTCAGCTGTACTCGACATGTTATAACTACTCGTCAGCATAACGCCGTTTATCGCAGTAGCGGTGGTAGTAGCAGCAGGATCAGAACTGGCTTTTCCTACCGGTTGCAGAGAATCCAAACCCGAAAGCCCCATATACATAGGATCAAACCGCCTTCACTGAACCGGGTTCAGTGACTAACTTGTTCAGTTCTAGGCTTTGGTTCGGCAATAACTCACAGATATCTTGAAGAGTTGAGAGAGAGAGTGAGCGAGTTGGATTAAGAACGAAGGGTCGAGAGAGGACTATATATAGAGAGCAAGAGAGAGGAAGAGGAGGTGGAGGTGGGATTCGGGACGAAACTAATCTTACCTGTTTGGTTTCGGGTCGTACACCTGTCGAGATCACACCGTCTTCATTTAGACTCGGGTCATTCGTCACCCGGCACGTGGCAGATCAGAAGTCCGAACTCAAGAATGTGTGGAGTGTGGTCAATTCGATTGACTTTTGTACGGTATAAGTCTAATTTTCCGACTAGTAGGCAGAATTTCTAGTGGTGACGGTCAATTAGAACGGGTTTGTTTTATGCTAAATTTGGATTAGGCTTAATAAAAATTAATTAATATAAGTTAGTAAGTAATTCAATTATGTAAGTAATTATTTTTAATATATTTTACAATTGATTGATATATAAACTAAAAACTCGTAATATAGCTCTTTTAAAACTTATCGGTGAAATATTTCTCCGAGACGTCGTAACAAAAAAAGTATTTCCCGACTCATATAAACCACGTCTCGTATTTTAAATTTTTGTTATTCTCACATGCCCCAATCAAGGATTGCCAAATAGTCAACTATACCTATTTAATCTTTAAGAGTTAACTCTAGAAAATATTAAATATTTAATCCTAATAATTACTTTAGACATTTAAAGCATAGCTATTTCCGAAATTGTCCTAGGAAGCAACGAAAAGCTTGAGTGCGCGAGAAAGTTCTCAATTTCACGCCCAACACAAAAGCAAGAACGTGGGAGACGAGTGAGAAATGAGAGTGAAAGCTATTGCTGCACAACCGAAGTTTCAGTTTTAGTTAGGTATTGATATTTTGAGACCATAGACAAAGCCTGTTTAGCTTTATTTTATCAATTACATCGAAGCAACCCTGTTAAGATCCGACAGATTTGTGTGCTACTTGAAGTCTTCTTACATGAATTTGACGACCCTACCAACAGGAACAGCTAAGATCGAAGGACAAAATTACAAGGACAGGAATGAACAGGATATGATCGACATGGACAAAAGACAGTATTTTCTTTGAACATGACAAACTGAAGTGGAGATTAGGAGAAGAATCATTCGTTCCATTCAATAAACAATTCGCAGATTTTTCTCATACAGGTTAAAGTACCTCCAACATTTCATCAATCACGCGGCAAACAAAGGCACAAACCATTGAATGGTTACATCCTGGTAGCATTTCAAAGAAAGAGGAGTAAATTAAAAAAAAAAAAAGGAAAGAGACAAGACTGAAGTTAAAGAGAGGTCAAATTGTTTTGATGAAAAACCAACCTCAAAGGAATTAAGAAAAACGACAGGAAAATCGTTAGGTTCTCCGCAGCCTGAACTCTCAGGATCTAATCGAGCCATCGAGTGACACCATCATCTTCTCCAACGGTTGCCAGAATCTCTACACGAACGTCCAAAACGGCCTGCAGTTTGTAGATAAGAAGGTTATGTTTGGGGATAAGAAAGATCACAAAGGGCTATTTTAGATGATGGTTGATGGATTTGTTTGAACATCATATGTCTGTTCATGTGCAAGAATTAAATCCAAAAAATGCCTTTATTCCAGTATTAATTATGAAGTCTAGTCACTTCTGCAGTGACAATATGATGATGAATGCTTATGCCTGTCAAATAGTAGTGAATGCTGAACACAGACTCAAAACGAAGAAACAAACTTACCAAAGGATTTCTACAATTAACCAGCCTACACTCCTCTAAAGAGCCTTCGAACATCCAATTCTCCCAAACATCAAAGCTGTGACTAGCAAATACAAACTCCATTCTTCTATTAATCTGCAATTTCAACACAAAAGTCACCTCAAAGCTAAGCAGCTGTAAGTATTGCATTTAGTCTCTATGATGCAATGGATCTATAATCAACCACACCATAGAATTCATAGGACATAATTTGCACAGAATCCCTTGTAGAAAGTTACATGGTACAGTTGCATAGATAAATGGCCAAAACCCAAACTTATTTTTGTTGCTTTGGCAATTATAATATGCAATTAGATCCTCGTAATAAAGCAGTGATATCAAATTCAATTGATCTTTACTAGCTTGCACGAATAGAAAATGTTTAATGAAATCCTTTTCCATCACTATTGATAAAAGCTAACAGATTAAACTGCTCACATGAAAAAGATATATGCAACCACAAAATTTATAAATGATACTATAGCATTTCGTAATTATTTCCCAATCAGAACATCCATTCATTCAGTGTGCTTTCTTTGGAAAGTGATGGCAAATGATACTTTTACACAAATGTGTCTCAAATTCATTCTAGCATGACTAATTTCTTAAACTTCACAGGGTATGTCGAATGGTATGACAGTTGGTCTTTGTTAACATAAAGTACCTGCAACAACTTTCCACCGGCAGCAAAAGACCGCAACCCTATTGTGTCCTGAAGAATATTTGCCCATGAAAAGATAATCAAGCCACAAAGGCAACAAATCAAAATAACACTTTACAGGAATCAAATTCTAACCTTGCTTCTAAAAACAACAAGGAACTGGGCCGCAGGATCTCTTTTTGCCACATTTGACATGGGATCCAGGAACCAGCCACCACCTTTAACTCTTTGCCTCGCAACATGAAATGCGGGGCGATCTCTTGCATATAAAGCTATAACGCACCCATCTTTCAGCATGTCACCAGACCGTTCTGTAAGCTTCTTACTTGATCTTGACAGCTGATCAGATGTTGATTCTTGAATCAACTCAATTGGTGTTTTCCTATTTTTTGAATCTTCAGGTGAAGCAAACCGGGAGCTGGAACTTAATACTTGTTCAGTACCACTCATTCCAGTGTCATCTTCCCGATGTGAGGTACTTTCTTTTCCTTTTTGAGAAGGAACATCTAACTTATGCTGGGATTTTTGACGGCCATGTCTCTTTTTCGCCTTCTTACCTGATCTACTGTGTCTTCCTTCAGAATTGCCAGTCGTATTTTGAGACAACCCAGAACCCTGAGCCTGGTTTGGAGATTGTGTCGATTGATTGATACCCTTTTTCTGAGAACTTTCTGGGCTTCCCTGAATATCATCTGTTAACCGCTCACCAATTGAACCACGTAAATCACTCTCTTTTGATTCTCTAGGATAATGTTCACCTTCATCACCTATTTCACTTTCTGCCTCTTCCACATCAGAGATGACATCCTTAGGAATAACCCCGTCAAAGAAAAATGATTGCAACACAGAGATGGCCTTATCCCTTATTTCCATCCATACTTCTTCACTATAATCTGCACTGCGTGGAAGTATCAGTACATTGGGCATCTCTTTTACCTAAAGCAAATATGATAATCCTAAATTAGTACGCAAATGGTGCATTGTAATGCAAACAGATATACACTGTATAGTACCAAGCACAAACATCACATTTGACAAATAGAGAGTCAAATATTCCATTATCAGGCCTCAGACCATCCAATGAAACCATTCTCATAGCATTTGAAGTATTATTAAAACATCTTATTGAACTTACCCATGCTTCCATCCATTGTGGCCCTTCAGCACCATCCAAAGCACAACCAGCCAGTGTCCCATCAATTAGAAGATGCTTTAAAGCGCAATCGTCAAGCAGCTGACTGCTGCCTGTATTCACTAGAAATGCTCCTAAAGGAAGAAAGAGGGACAATACAACATTAAATCAATGTAAGTTAACAATTCTTTGTAATCCCGACAGCATAATACCAAAATACCTGGTTTTACATGCTGCAAACATTCTGCATTTATGATCTGAAATGTCTCATTCGTTAAAGCACAGTGGAGTGAGATAAGATCACTTGCAGCTAGTAAATCATTCAGCGTATCCATTCTCCGAGCAGCAGGTGGAAATTTTATAGATGACATGCTAATTTCACTTTTAACCTGCTTCAGTATAGTTCAGGTAAAGAAGATGATCAAAATCAAGTCCAGATGCATACAAAACTCGGTCAAGAAAAATTATAAGAGCAAAGAGCAAAATTCAAAATTCAAAATCCACAAACAAAAATTGAGTGATAAACAGAACCAGAAAGCACAGAACATCTTCCACCTCTCACCATTTCCCAACAGAAACTGTTCAATCCCTTAAGACACTGGACTTGTAAAACTCAGATGCTTAGGTCTCAAGTCAGGAACATCAAGCGGAACACAATTACAGAGCATAGCTTGGTCCTTTAGAATCAAACAGACAGTTCAATGTGGCATTGAAGAGGTGAAATGTAACAATAGAAAACTTACATCGAAGTAGAGAACACTGATCTTAAAAGCCAAGCTCCTAATTGCCAAATACTTAGCCGCAGCAGATCTACCAACGATCCCTAATACAAGCCCTCTACACCTCCTCATGCCTCTACACAATGGCTGCACCGATCCCAACCAACCCGAGGCCGAGAGCTCGTGGCGCGAGAGCAGATGCGTCCGACGAAGCAATCCCAAAAACAAGGCCATCACTGTGTCAGCGATCTCCTCAGCCCTAGAAGCGTCCACGTGTACCAGCCGGAGCCCTAAGTCGGACGCCAAAGCCGAGTCGACGAAGCGGTCGGCGGAGCCGAGGCAAAGTATGAGCTGGCAAGGGCGGAGGCGGCGTTGAGCGGCGCGTGGGAGGTAGGAGAGGGAGTGGACGAGGACGGCAGCAGCTGATTCGATCTTCCCATCGGAGAGGCGGCTGAGGGGGACATGATCTACCGAGGCGACTCCGGCGAGGGACTCTTGCTCGATGGCGCAATCCTCGATGCAGTTGAGAGCAACGACTAACGGAAGAGAAGAAGAGTTGGTGTCACGGCGTGACATTGTGGCGGAGGATCGAACATTGACGCCGGCCATCACCGTGTAGTCTGGTTGTAGTGGTGGTTAGGGTTTAATGTTGTAAACACGAGCATTTTCCGAGGGTTTTAGTTATGTCCGTTCGGTTGCTCCCGTGGTTCAGGAGAACGTTCAAACTTGAAATATCAACTTTGTCGTTGTATCAGTAATCAGATCCCTTCTCTTACCTTGTCTACGTTTCTTGTTCATGTCATCTTTCATGTTCCAGATATGTCCCTGCTTTTACTGTAATGTTCGAACATGCACAAGGTATCTACTCCCATAAGATATTTTCATTGAAAGAAACATGTTTTGTAATAATTAAGCATGTTAGTTGAAGCATGGTTTGTAATAATTAACTATATAGCTACGTTTAAAAACTACGGTCAACTCTACTACATCACAAAATAAGTACTTATCTCCACTGCATCAACCACTACATCAAGTATCTAAAGGCAGGTTAATTGTGCACCATTTGATATCAGTTTCAATTTTTTTGTTGTAATCTTTTTATTTTTATTTTAAAAATAAAATTTTATTTTTAATTTTAGAAAAAAATTAATTCAATGCGAAAATTCAACAAAGGAAAAAGACAAAAAGAAGTAACGGTGTACTTTGAAAGCAAAACTGTTACAAAAGGTCTTCCCAAAAGACTGAAGAATGTATATATATATGCAACAAGCATCCTGGCCCTCGAACAAGCTCATGCCATTGCCAGGTACTTTAACTTCTGCAGGCTCACACACAAATTATCAAAGTCTGTCTTTCTCTAAATCTCTGCACCTTCCATTGGCTCATACGTTTGAAGCAAAGTTGAACCACATCCAACTTTGATCCCAACCAACACTTTCACCAGTCTAACAAGCAGGTATGAAGAAAAGACGGGAAGCTTGAGGCCACCTTCCTTGCCGGTAAATATCTTATGACTACCAAACTCAGACGCTGTACAACTTCTAACCGACCACTAAAACTCATGCTCAACAGATAACAACGTTACTGTATGTGATATTACTCTCCTTGGGTATAAAGTCGATCTTGCAATCTTCCACTCCGTAACGAATTTAGAATCTTATTCTGGATCCATAATCACAGTTTATTCACCAGAGAAGACCCATATCACAAGAACCTCCTCCTGAAATTCCTGGTGGTAGCTTGATACGATCGCATCATCAGTCCAACGCCAATTCCAATCCCAAGGCACATTCCAAGACCGATGCCAACACCAACTCTAACACCAGCATTAAACCATGAGAGTTGGCCATCTTCACCATAATACAAATCATCAGGGTAGTATCGGTCCTCAATCTTCCCATCTGTCTTGTAGTCTTCACTATCGGAGTCTGTACTCTGTACAAATGTTGAAATAGTTATAAACAAGTTGGAACTATAGGAACTGTGACTTCCAAGTGGGAGTTGCTAATGCGTGCAAAGTAACAGCATAGAAAAATATAGGAAGTTCATAACACATTCCAGAGCCACAAAAGATCAAAGTGGAAACCATTTATCAATGCAGTGAGAACTACAAGCTTCCTAAACACGCGAAACAAAATGGACAAAACAGCATATCGCATGTATTAGACAAATGACAAAGATGATTGCTTTATATCGGAGAAAACACATTTGCATAACTGACTAAATGAACCTAGAAGGAGCCAACTGAGTGACTGCATTTCAAGCATGGAGATTCTCAAGTAGCTGAACAAGAAGTGAAATCATATCTAACTGGCTGAGAAAAGTACAGATTAAAGGCCCTCAAAGACGAAAAGGAGACTAATCTATCTTCATTTTGTCTCTTACCCACATCATAAAGTCGATGTCTCCTATATTGGTATTGTTTCAAACAGTTGATGGGCATTAATTCACAAACTTAATCCCCATTGCAATTACCTCTTCATTAGCATAGCCTACTTCAAGCAAGCACTTTTTTTTTTGCGATACAAAAACACAAGACCATCGTCCTCAATCAAAAGATCCATTGAACGATTAATACAAAGCATTTCTCCTTCCTGCATAAAGAACACAGATACAACAACAATAACCATTTACCTGAACTTTGCGATGTCGAACAAGCCGATTATTCCCTACATTATTTTGCTCCTTCTCCAATTCATCATCCTCGGGAATCGCATCAAGGGTTGCATGTCTCGAACCTTTCCTCCTTGGACTAACCAAAATGGTCTTCGTCAAAATCACAGGAACACCCCCACAACAACCAGCAATATAAACCTCAATCTCCGGAGCCGACACACCCATTCTCGGTTGGAAAAACACCGATTTGCCTTCACCAACACACGCCGCCATATAACACTCGATGGACCAACCCGTTTTCGAATCGTTCTCGGGACCCAAGTTCCCATTTCCCCATGCAGACTCAATTCTCTCCAAAGACCCACAAAGCAACAGGTCGTTGTTGTTTTCCATCACTTCGAATTCCACCGCCCCTGTGACGCGGACACTATCGGTGCTCACATACGTCACCTCCGACGACTCCTTGTTGACGCGGTCTCGCCGCAGGATCAGGGTCGGCGAATCGGCGGCGGGGATTGTGGCGCCGTTGATTTCCAGCGGAGTGTTGATCCCTCGACGGAGGTGGCGGAGCGTGAGGTGATCCGGCACGCTTCCGATCACGCACGGCGTGATCCGGACGTAGAACAATCGAATGTCGAGCCACGACGATCTGGTCATGATGTTGTAGGAATTGGACTCATGGTCTTGATGATGATGCATTTGAATCAGTACCTCTTTGGAATCAGAGACAAAAAGTAAAATACGAAATTGATCCCCGAAGGGGCTTTTAGGATCGAGTTTCTAAATTCTCCAAATTATTGCGAAATTGAGGAGCAATGGGTGAACTTGGTTGGGTTTTGGGCATTGGTTCGCAGATTAGGGTTGTTTGGGTCGTGAATTAGAATTAGAGAGGCGCAAATTTGGAGAGAAATAGGAAGTAGAGACAAGGTCAAAACGAAAATGGAGAAGAAATAGTGTGTGTAAGAAACGTGTCATCGTTAGAGACTTTTTCGGGGGAATTTAACGGTGACGGTGCGACGTTAGATTTGTAAAAGGAGAAGCATCCTCTCTGTTACTTTTAACTATTTTTTTAAAGACAAAAACATTTAATTTGTATACTTGTAGGATGGAAAAGGCTTTCAGGGTGTTATGGAAAGACACAACTTTAGAGGACAGAAAGAAAGTCATGGAACTTCATTGTCACATAGAAGTGCGGGTTCTACTCGTTCAGAGAGATACTCCTGGAGGGTGTCCGGAAACGATCCAACAAGAATATTGAATCCTGTAGAATTATCATACACACAAGGTAGTAGCGCCAGAACTCCTAGTCTACATAGCGACGAACAGAGCAAATCTATTGCAGCCTATCAAGTATTTAGTAGAGCTGGGCTTCATATCAGGTATGTCCTTTGTTCCTATTTCTTTTCTTATTTTTCATTATTTATTTATTTATTATTATTTATTATCACTATTTTATTATTAGTATTTTGTGTTTGTATCTTTATTATTTGTATTATTTGTAGCTATTTTATTTGGTTTTATTTTATTCTATTTCTTTATGTACTTATTTAATCTTATTTACATCCCCTCTTAACTTATCAGTTTTCATCTGCATTACTTTTTATTGTCACATCTACATGTGGGTCTACCGAAAACAGCCTCTCTACTATGTAGGGGTAAGGCTGCGTACTATCAGTCCTCCCCAGACCCCGCTTCATTGCGGGATTTTAAACTGGGTGATGATGATGATGATAATGATGATGATGACTTGTGGGATGGAGATTGGCCCTCAAGTGCAAAGGTAAAAGGAAGCTTGACTGTAAGACTTACCCATCGAGCAGGGACAAAAGTCGGCCTTAATGATCCGACGGTGCCAAGTGGAAGAGTCGTTGCTCAACAGATAAAAGTTATTCTAGGGATAACAGGTTAATCTTCTCCAAGAGCTCACATCGAAGAGAAGGTTTGGCATCTCGATGTCGGCTCTTCGCCACCTGGGGCTATAATGTATTCCGAGGGTTGAGTTGTTCGCCCATTAAAGTGGTACGTGAGTTGGGTTCAGAACGTCATAAGACAGTTCAGTCCATGTTCGGTGTGGGCGTTAAAGCATTAAGAGGATCTTTCCTTAATACCAAAGGACCAAGAAGGGTGCACCTCTGGTGTACCAGTTATCGTGCCCATTATACAAATTATTTAATAAATTAAATAATAATTTTATTCTAATTTTTATTGTTAAAATTGATGAATCAAGTCATAATATCAGATGATTAAAAAACTCAATCGATTTAAACGATACAACCGTAAAAACCTTAAATCTTCTAATTTTTCGGTTTGATTTGATCTATTTTAATAACTCTTATTGTTAAAAATTGATCAATTTGTTAATTAATTGGTCAATTTCATTAATTAATAAATTCTTATAAATAAAGAAACCAATTAATTTTCATTTAACGATTTCTTTTTGAATTAAACTTTAAATTCTTTGACGAATAAAAACAATCTCTTTCAATTATATCTCAAATTCTTTAATTTTATTTAATCTTTAGCAGTTTTATAACGGTATTATACCAATTGAAACTTTTTGTATTATGTTTAAGTTTAGTTAATAGATTTGACGAATCAAGTGTCAATCGACCTTATAAGTTACAACTCCTTATTTCTTTTTATTTTTGAATGAAATGAGAGATAACAAACAAAACAAATTAACTACAAAATCAATCTAGGAACCAAAACACTTGTCATATCTTCGAGCAGGATAGAAATACACCCTAAAGGTGTAGTGGTAAGCGGAGTGACACTAAAATTGCAAGACCTTGCGTAATTCGCAAGCTAATCTGCACAACGGTTGCCTTCATGAAAAACATGTCGCACCTTGACCTGCCAATTCCTCATGAGTAGTTCTCGAATACAAGAGGCCAAAGGATGAGAAGATGTTAGCAACTTGGTCAAAGAAGAAAGGAGATGCACTACAAGAAGCGAATCCATCTCTAGCTCCACTTGCCGAAATCCAAGATCCCTAGCTAGAGTTAACCCTGTAAAAGCTCCCCAAAGCTCGATCGAAAAGGATGAACAGGTACCGATATTTTGCATAAATCCTGCAAGCCATATACCTGAATTGTCTTGTATCAGCCCACCTACTGACGTACAGTAAGACGAACTTCTATATGCACCATCCGTGTTAAGCCTGACCCATCCCTAAGGGGGTTTGGTCCACCCAATAAGATGATCCTTCTTTGAACCAGTGGCAAGATGAACATTACAAAGCCGAGTATTAGCTCTTAGAACCCATGATACATGATCCAGAATAAGAAACTTAAGCGAGCTTGACCAAGTAAAATTCTCCTCAAACAGAAACTTATTTCTCCAAGACCAAAGTAACCAGCATGCAACCCCAAAAATAGTGAACCATTCAAAGTCGGAGACCATAGTATGATTACGAAGATTACTGTAAATCCCGTCCATTAAACGCAAGTCGAAAAAAATTGCTCATAACTCTCCAAATAGGGAAGGCAAGCCAAACTGAGTGCACCTTAGAACAATCACGCATCACATGCAAAGAGGATTCCATCAACCTGCAGCAGTAGCAAGCACAGTCTAAAGATAGATGACGGATTACGCGTTGCTGGTTCGTCAAGAGACCATTCCTAGAAAGGAGCCACAGAAATGATCGAATTTGTTAAGGACCATCCCAGCGCCATAATAATCGCCAAACGCTACCATCAGGAGAGCTTATGTGTCCCTCAATCAGAGAATAGGCAGAGGCTGTTGTGAAGTAGCCACTGTTTGAAGCTCCTCAGCTTATTTTATCTGGACCGGACGATGTCTGAGGAGGAGTGTAACATCCCATCACCGATGGGAAGGGTAAGATAGTAATTTGGAACGGGTTAGGAGTGTTTAAAATTGTTTAGCTA
>JAOTAY010000004.1:2715165-2728632 GCA_025629805.1 Erythroxylum baracoense
GATTTCCTGTTTAAATAGAAAAGGTACAATCAGTTATCAAGTTTCAACTTTGGATATTTTGTTTTTATAAACAATGCAGAGCTGGTCAGAGTTTATCGACAGCTCGAAACACTTTAAATCAATGAAAAGAAGTTTCGTCATAAATCATTTGACCGTAGTTATTCAAAATTACTAATTAACTCAGAATATCATTTACACATTATAGCTATCAACCAATGCATGTTCAAAAATTCTTTAAAATTGAAATTTGTTGCCACTGAATCTCTTGTACTAATCTGAATGCTATGACGTTAACACAGTTGATGATAAGTGTATTAATAATGAAGGATCCAACCTTCGAATCCCTTATATTTGAATAACCAAGTAAATATAGTCAAGAAACTTATTGACAATTGATCACTTAAATTGACCAAGACAATAATCTATCTAAAATAGAATCTCTTAACAAGTTTTAAATTGAAATGGAATTAAGCACGACATGAATGCAAGTAACAATTTCATAGTAGAAAACAATTTAATGAAGAGAATGGCTAAAGATAACTACATTCTAGAAATATAACAATCACAAATGGAAAAAATAAATTGCATAAAAAAAGTTTAACCTTCTTGAAGCCAGAATGCCTCACCCATGTCCGGTAAATTGCAACAGTTGAAAAGAAAAAAATTAATGATCTCCAAAAGAAGTCTATAGTCAAATTGTCAATCAACTCATAGCAGACATAAAGACACTCTACTTCCAACCTTCTTCGTAATTTATCACTAAAAGCGTCGATGCACCTCCAGACTGTGCTACTTTTGTCTTTTCCGTGAAAGAGCAATCACCACGTGCAGACAAGACTATAGAACCAGATATCTAGATAACAGAACAAGGACTAGACATTCCAATTTTGTGGTTCAGATCACATTGTAAGGCACTTCTGAAATGTAGTTAAATTTATAAAATGGATGATAGATATAATTCTAATTATATCTACTTTGTAATCCCTACGGTTCTAAGCTCATGATAAAGTACTTTACATATTCCCAATGTACTTCACGGAGTTTCAGAGGAAAGTATTCAGGTTGAGAAATTTAAATTTTAGAATGATGAAGTTTCCTAAACAGAGTAATATTTAGAAAACAAATTGCGAAAGCAGATTCTAACTGGCCTAAGACACCAGGTATATTTTATTTATGCACATGTCATAAGTAGTAATAATCTGAACCAAATATAGATAGCATCCAATCCAAGTTACTAGTAGAACAATGAAACAACCTTAGTAGAGGAGTTGGAACAGCAATTTAGTGGATTTGTAAAAATAGTGACACCATCTTTAGCCACAGTGGGTAAAAGAGCCCCAAATCTTGCAGTCACACCGGTGATATTGTCGCCTTCAACGCCATTAACCCATGTCTGAACCTTAACCTCAAAAATTGATCAACCAACAAACAAAATAAGAAGAAAAATCATAAATCCATCATCTATAACACAACCCATCGAAGAAACACGTATAAAGTCAACCACTTGATAGCAACCCATTTTACAATTGTACCCAAAACCACAAATTTCCAATTACCCAACAAAAAGGAGTGCAATTCCAAGAACGACAAAACGGTCAAAAACAAAAAGATTACCAATTTGTACTCGTGATCGCATCCAGGTAACTTGGGAGTGTTGTCATCATATGATACCGTAGTGGTATCCTAGCAACTATTCGAGTTGTTGCAAACTCCAGCAGAAGAAAAGAATGCCGGCAAAGAAAGAGAGCCGACGGAGGGAGATTTAGGTTTACAGAGGTTTAGAGAGTTTTAGACGCTAAAGGAGATAATTCTTATTGATCTTCTTATCCTCCACGAAAACGATAAACACCCTTTATATATAGTTTGCTGACTTACGTAAAGGCAAATAAATAAATAAAAAATAAACGGCATTAGCTAATCAACAATTTAAAATAAGATATTCCCTTTCACTAAGTATCACGAATAAACTCCTCCAAATGCTGCGGTACTCGACGAACTCTGTTGCTCCTTCTAACAGTTGACTGAGGCTCCTCCACTGCTGTATCAATGAGTCACTTGTGCTGTTGAGTTGAAGTGATTCAAAGACCACATCTTTCTTGAGCCAAACACCAGGAAGAAAGACTTTTAGAATGGAAAGTCGCAATCTGGACTTACGTATTTCCTATATTTGCCCTTAACCTCATGTTCATGGTTTCTTATTTCGTATTCTGATGTGCTTGAACATGGTTTCTTATTTCCTATTCTGATGTGCTTTGGCTCAAGAAAGGTTGTCTTCCTCGTGATGGGTATGTTTTGTTTGGCTGGCGTGTTATTCAATTTAGAGAGGATTGCAAGAGCGCAAAACTTGCATCGAAAGTCAGCTCCTTTTGGACAAGCTCTAGTTGATAGCATAGTGGAAGTTGATATCTCAGTTGGTATCTTATGTGAAGCACCTATAACTCTCACCTCATGGTTGGACAGAATCCAGTCAGTGGGTAGACTTGGAATCGATTCTGGTTCCAGTACCATTGGGCTGATCTTTAGACGCAATAAATACTTATCCTCTGATGTTCCATTTAAATGCTAGGCTTTGCTGTTTTGCTTTCAAGGATGGATCTCGTCCTCTGTATCCTTGTAAATGGTAATTCTTGTACTTGTTAAATGACATATTAGTGATGATATTTTATGTAGGAATGTTATAAGGCCGAGCTTATTCTGTTTAAAATTAATAAGTTTAATTTGAGTTGATTCAATTTCGGATCAGAATCAACTTTTTACTTTCAATTTTCATATTAGTTTCTCAAGTTTGGTCTAACTTGGCCTAGATCGAAGCTCGAAAGGACCATGATAACCTCTAATGATGGAACTTGCACATGTAGAGGTTCAAATTGCCTTGTATAAGTTCATCCTTTTCCTTCCACCAGTGATAAGTTGTTACTTTTGTGCTAACTTTAGATATAAATCTCTTTAATGTATTGAAATTTTTATTTAAATTAATGAACTTGTTTTTTAATTGTTCTCAATTCGTTTTCAACACATGAGAGATGAATTTAAATCAAAAAGATGTAAGGAAAGCAAAGACAATTTGAATTCTCAGCTGACAAAAAAGTTTTTGACTAAGCGTGGGCACGTACAAAGGAAAAATTTATCTGCAGAATCTGATTTGAATACAAATTCGATACACTTAGGATGTTTATTATTTAGGGAATCAAGTTGTTGTCTTTTAGGTGGAGATTATGTGGGGAGTGTATCTGATAAAGATAACGATAAGAGGGAAGAGAGGACACTTCTAGTTACATCATCTTTAGGTTCTCTGCTGCCTTTTTTTTTGTTTTGGTTGGAGTTTTCTTATTTTTCTGTAAAAGTGCATATATGAAGACTACGTATTCTGCTACTTTTCTGTTGGATTTGACCTCTGTTATGAGTAACTAAATTCTTCTTCTTGGTTGAAGGGAATCAGGTTATCATCTACTATGTGTGAGATTTTCTGAATAAAGTTTATTTTATTGATGAATATTAAATGTCTTCCGTATTGCTTTCTATGATTAAATTGATTGGTCTCTAGAGTGCACAATTAGGAATGATTGATTTAATTTACAGCCAGATTAGTAAGATTTGACGTTCAGTTTTGCTTATCTAAAGTGGCAATTAGGATTACCATCTTTACGTTAGGGATTGGAAATTTTAAGAAAGATTCTTATTTATATTAAATACATATTGTATGTGTATTATCTTGCTTGCTGGTTCTCTCTTAGTTCTTAATGCTATTAATCAATCAAACTTAAGATCGTACCTAAGTTGTTGACTAATAAGAGTATTTAGAATACATGTTTCTATTCACTTAATTTTAAGAGAGAACATCACTCAATGAGTATTTGTTAATGGAGTTAATTTTCTATCGATTATATATATTAGTTTGATAACATAGATGACCTGAAACTAAGGTTCATTATTAATTTTCCAGTTCTAAATATTTTCAGTTATTTCCAATTTTTTGTTTTTTATTTTTAAAAATCACGTTAATTGAAACCCTCCAATTTGTTTTAGTTTTTCACTTGTAAAATATTTACTAATAGATTCCTCATGGGAACGATCATATCTCTTCACTAACTACATATTATATTATTAGAGTTAATATTAATTTAATTACAGGCGATAGTATTACCAACCAGAAAGAAAGGGTACCTCGTAGTGATTAATGCCTCTAAGCACCATGTATAAGTCATGGTGAGTGGGGTTTCACCTATTAATACTACTAGTACTGTGGCACTACGAGCAATCTCGCTCTTATGGAACCCAATATTAATACAAAGGGTTATATATCAATTACTGTGATTTAAAATTTATTATTTATTTTATTGGTATTGTATAAATATTATATCTCTCTCTTTTATTTGGTTAGTTTTACATCAATTCATAATTTTTAAAAATTAACATAATACTTATCATTAAAAAATTGAACCAGTTCAACCGTTATAATTTTAAATCGATCAACTTTTGGGTTCGGTTTCTATTTTTTGGTTTAATTTGCTTTAATAATCTTTGTTGTTAAAAATTCATCAGTTTGTTAATTAATCAGTCAATTTTTATAAACTAATTGATTTTTATAAATTAAAATAAACTTGTTAACTTTTATTTAACAAAATATGTTTAATTAAATTTTAAATTAAGACAATCTTATTTTAAATTCTTAAGTTTTAATCAGTTTTATGACAGTCTAATATTAATTGACTCTTTTTAATCTTAAACTTTTTGTATTATCAGTTTAACTTCTACTCTGATTCTTAAAATATTGTATTATTATTTTGTATTAAAATTGTGGTGAATCCGAATGGCGACTTGATCCGATAAGCTCGAGGTGCGACCCAAATTGAATAAAAATGGAAATATGGATATGCTTTCTGTAAGGGAAATAAAAGACCTGGTTGTAAAAGGGGATCTACTTGTATCGTTTTTCTTCATAGTGAAAATACTTTCTCTGCTCTTGCCCGAGGACGTAAGCTTCATTGGCTGAATCTCGTTAAATCTTTGTATCGTTCTTTCTTTACTTTCGCTACTTTCATTGTGTGATTGTGTGCGTGAAACATAACATATTGCATATTGTGTCATCATAATTAAGATAAAAAAATCAAAATACAATATATTTAATCATAATATAAACGTGTTGATCCACGTAAGAAATTTGTGTGGGTTGCTTACGAGTGGTTATCTTCTTTGATGGGCAAAAGGAAGGCAGTAGTAATATCTCCTTGCACCAAACATCCATGAAAATAACTACTGCTAAGGAGACCCCACAGTCACTCTTATCTATCTCTCGGTGGCAATCGATTACATTGTCGCCCCCCAACTCCAAAGCTCTTCTCAAGTCGTTGTCCACCATCGATTCTATCGAATCTACTACTACTAAGTGGAACTTGCAGCAGCAACTTGCCTGAAAATGCTCCTTAAGACGTGGTTTGAGTGATAGGAACTACAAAGGATTTCAAGGAATCTGTGTAAGTCTTGCTTCCTCAAGACTTCCTCTTAAAAAACCTACAAGGTTCTGTTTGGTCCGACGAAAAAATAAAGTGAACTTAGAATTTAATTCTTCGAAAAATAAATATATGAAAAGTAAAGATATTTACATGTTTAAATATTTATAAAAATTATAATAGAAAAGTTGGGTAGATTCAACTAATGATTGCTATTTCATGTTATATTAAAATTTAGAGTAATAGACATTACCTTCTTCGTTCTAAGGTTATCGAGGCATGTTAAAAAGATCTGCTAGATTCTTCGATTTCAAACGATCGATTATTAATAAAATTCTTTGTCGAGTCTTGTTTGGATGAGAGCTGCAAAAATATGATAAACTAAACTCATTTAGACGAGGCCTCACCAGGCTCGACTTGTGACCCGATTGACCGATAACTACAAAATTGTCTATGCCTTTTTTTAAAATTAAAAAAAACTTCTTTTTTGATATTTTCTTCGATTCATGGGTTAGACTAGACTAAAACAGTCCCAAGTTTCAACCTAAGCTCAACTCGTGATTTGGTCAGGCCAAACAATCTTGACCCGTGATTCAGGCCGAGATTACCATCCCTACTCGTTAAAAAAGAAACAAAAGGGTTGAACTAGAGTTTGGACCCAACCTACTAGCGTTCATGGTAAAATTGAGAAAAGCATTTTCTTTAATTCTTTTAGAGTGCAAAGTTCTGACCGGAACCAAGTGACGGCAACCTGAAGATCCGCGATAAAGCAACCTAAGTCAAAGGGCATCGTATGTAGTTGAAGAAAAAGAAAAAAGCAAAAGCAAAAGCCAAAAGGTTATGTGTGGACGTAGGGCTTATAGCTAGTGGTAGTGCGTGTACCAGTTCTTCGCCCTCCCTTCCTCTCGTATACACTGCCCACGTCATCACTACGTGTAGATGTTGACTTTTATTCTTGGGTGAAACGTTGGAGATTTCTAAGAATCTTCACCTATCACTCCTTTTCCAATTTGACTTTTGGAATTTTTTAAAAATAAATTGACTATTTTTAAAGTAAAAATTTCAAATTGATCAATTTTTAAATTTTAATTTTTTAATTAAAATTAGTTTGATATTTTTTATTATTTAAAATTGATTAATTAATTAAATAGTCAATTTTATAAACTAATTAGTTTTTATAAATTAAAATAAATCTATTAATTTTCATATAACATTTAGTTTAAATTATTTTAGTTTGATGTTTCACTCAATAAATAAAATAATATTATTTTATTAAATTAATATTTTTATTTATTGAGTTTCTAACACGTAGTTTCCCATAAATTAATTACTAATTATTAATGAATATTCATGTGTAGCTTGAGATTTAAGAAACACGAGGAGAGCTAAAAATATAAAATAATAAAGAAAAGGTTTCACACTTTTGACCATTTTAAATATTATAATAAACTAAATACTATTAAATTAAAAGTAGACTTTTGGTCAAGTTTCTAAATTAAAAAAATGATTAATCGGGTCGGTTCAACCCATCAAGTGTCGACCCCACACGCTTTCAACACAATGCCTCGTGCAACCCACGTTAGGGTACGAATCACAAAAATTAATAATTGGTTTCACGAAATTTATTGCCACCGTCGGATATGCTCAAGCACACGTTGAGTGAACTAGAATCTAGTTACGATCAAGGGATTCATTCCTGGACCGTCCGGTCCTTCCTTCATCATCGGATTCGCTTGGAAAACGAAACCCGAACTAGACTGAATCACGAGGCACGCGAGTGAACGGCGTGACTCTTTCCGCAAAAGATGTGGGCCCAACAAGATCTGCCAGCTGTCGAAGTGCCACGTCAACTTATCTCTCGGTGCACCGCCTCACGCGCTCAGACAGTGTTACAAAATTCTTTAAAGTGGTTGTGTCTAAACGACAAGTCGGCAGGTTCAACCGTTTAAAGTAAATGGTAAATACGTGTGCTTTTGCTTTCGCTTCTTCTAGATAACTTTTCCTAGATCGACGGTGAGCTTTAGGCCCGTTTAGTTAATAAAACGGGACGAGAAGTAATATATTTTTATCGTTTGAATGGAAATTTTATAATAAAATATAATAAAATAAAATAAAAGTGAAAAATTTTATGTTACGTTCTATTCTATTATAAATTGTGAAAATAAGAAACTTTCGATTCAGGGAGTTTAGTATAAAAAATAAACTAATAAATATATACTACCTAATATACTATCAATAATTTTTCGTAATATCAATTATTTCTCTTTAGTCCTTACCCTAATAACAACGAACACATTTTTATATATTTATTAGTTATTTTGTAATATCAATTATTTCTCCTTACCGTAATACCAATTATTTCTATACAAATAAAAATATAAATAAATTATTTTAAAATATAAATAACATACATAGAATAAAAATAAATTTAATATAATAAAATTTACTAAATAATTAATAATAATATTTTTATATAATTAATAATAAATTGTATATAATTACCAATAAAATTATTAAATTTTTATTATTTTAAAATAAAAATATATATAATTATTTCCTTATTGTAATACCAATTATTTCTATAAAAAAATATAAATAACATATATAGAATAAAATTAAATTTAATAAAATTAAATTTATTAAATAATTAATAATAATATTTTTATATAATTAACAATAAAATAATAACATTTTTATTATTTTAAAATAAAAATATATATATAATATTTGTCACGTTGTAAATAATTTTTATATATTTTATATTTTAAAATAATTAAAATTTTATTTTTTATTATTAAAGTAACTATCATAACTTTTTAATTTTACATGATTTCTGTTTTAAAATTATAGCATTAAACTTCCTGCAACAACTATTTTAATGTAAGGGATATGATATTTATTTATTATACATTACATTTCATTCTATTTATCTTTCAAACAACACTTCACTATATTATATTATAAACCCTTCCATCATTCTCAATCAACTTTTCACTATATTACACTCTATTCTATTATAAAATGTTTTGTTCTATTTCATTACATTCTATTTCATTTTATTACTTAACATCTAATCAACCACGACCTAACATAATTAATTAAGTTGTACTTAAATTAAAAAAATGTCTCTTGTCTTTTCACATGAGGTGATACTAGACGAGGTGATACTATCTTTCTACCTAATAATATTCCGTTATATGTATATATATATATATACACACATATATATTATTCATAAAGAAAGAAGTAGATACTGAAATTGAACAATACGCGGTCGTCCAAGGAACAAACCGAATAAAGAGTGAGTCCATGGAACATAAGGACAATATAAACATAGTAAAAGATCGTTGTTTTTTATAATTAATATTATAATTCTCGTATATTAGACATCCACATGAACTGAACCGACCATAATAAGTTCACACCTCTCTCGTAGGAGCATAGGAGCATCGATGTTATCATCCAAAAAGACAAAATCAAACAATTACAAAATACACATAATATAAATATTATATATACTAATTAAATGGTATTTATATAACAATTTAACTCATCTTTTAAATTCAAATAAGATTAATAAAATTTGACTTTAGCTATTAGTTCATTATAATTATTTGTATAATATTAATTTAATTTGTTTAGTTCAAATTCCGTAATTAAATTAAGTTATATGATTAATTTGTGTATGTTTTTATTAGTTTTAATTATTAAGAAAAGTAAATTTTTAAAAATTAAAAATTAAAAAAATTCTCCATCTCTTGATCGGTAAATCACGAGCTCTGCCGTGTGCGTGTAAACCACTCTCTCCCAAACCCCATACACCGCTCACAGTACACAACACACAAACACACAGCCTTTGACATTGTCACCAAGTCAAAACCACAAACCTCTTTTCAATGTCTGAAATCATGCAAAGAAAGAGAGAAAGGAAAAGACAAGATAAGCATTCAGATGCCAAATTGCCCTTCTCTCTCTCTCTCTCTTCCACTTATATAATATTATTGTTTCTCTACTCATTACATCTTCCTCCGATCCTTAGCCGGCCTTTCTTTTTCTCTATCCAAACCCAAAGTCAGCGCCTTGTTTTGTCTCCTTCCTCTGCGACCTTAGCAATAGTTGCACAGGCGAAAGGTACAGGTTTGCACAGAGCTTGTCTCGAGGCCATGGAGGTTGACTGGGATCTTCACGCCGTTGTCAGAGGCTGCACTGCTGCCTCCTCCACCAGCTCCGGCAGTGTCATCCCCACCGTGTCCACATCCACCAACAGTTCCAGTTGTTCTAGAGCTGATTTTGGAACTCGGTCTTTCTTTTCTTCATTTGGTTGTGGGGAGCAACAAGTTGCCAACTTTTTATCTCTAACATCAGATCCTTTTGAAGCAAGAGTCGGTGGTGGAGATTTGCAAGAGCTTTACAAACCCTTTTTCCCTAAATCTGAGCCTCTTTATTCATCATCACAAAGTGTACCCATCTCTTGTTTTAATCCTCTCAAGGAACAATTGCAGATTAAGCAACAGCAGCAACAACTGCAGTCTGAGAAATCTCGTGCTGGTTCGGTGAACATCAGTGCAAACTCTCACGCCAGTCGATCCAAAAAAAGGTGAATCCTTTGTACTTTTAGGCTTTAGCAATCTTTGTTTTGATACTTGAAAGAAAGTGAAACTGTGTTTTTTTTATTTTTTGTAACATTTCTCTTGTTTTCACAGGAAGAACCAGTTAAAGAAGACATGCCAAGTACCAGCAGAAGCTCTATCTTCAGATGTATGGGCATGGCGGAAATATGGTCAAAAACCCATCAAAGGGTCGCCATATCCAAGGTAAAGATTCCTAGTAGACCTTGATTTTCATCGACTTTTGATTGTACTCTCTTGTTTGCTTCGTTTGTATCTGTTACTAGGTGAAAACCTTAATCTTTACGAATCTAACCGAGTTAAGTTCTGTTCTTTTTCAGGGGCTACTACAGATGTAGCAGTTCAAAAGGTTGTATGGCTCGAAAGCAAGTTGAGCGTAACAAATCGGACCCTGGAATGTTCACAGTGACCTATACTGCAGAGCACAACCATCCGGCACCTACACATAAAAACTCACTCGCCGGAAGCACTCGTCAAAAGAACACCTCACAAACCGTCACCGTAAGTGACTGCAATAACGATAACAACAAGCCTTCACCGGCAAAACCCACGTGCTCATCTCCGGCGGCCTCCATGGAAGACGAGTTCTTGCCACAAAGTACAAACACAGTTGATAGTAGAGAAGAGAAAGATATAATGGATGACGATGAGGATGAGTTTGATGGGTTCTCGGATATGGGTGTGAGTGATGATTTCTTTAAGGGTTTGGAAGAACTCCCGCTTCCAGTCACCGGAGACCAATTCTCCAGTCATTTGACACCGAGTTTGGCTCGTCCTTGGCTTGTTAACAATGCCACCACAGCTGCCGGCGGCATCTGAGAATAACCAACGACGATTTGAGTTTTCCAAAGTCTTTTAGTTTGTTTAGTTTTGTTTATCCTTTTCAATTGATCATCTGTACACTAGCTCTTGTGGAGCGACAAACAAACGTTGTTCGTAGGAAAAGAAAAGGCAGAGATTCAGTCATTTTCGGTTCTAAATTAATATTACTAGGCTGAGTTGACGAGAATTTGTTTACGAGGATTCAGGTGCACATTGGTTGAGATCAATTTCTACATTTTCCCGACACTACAAACAAAAAGAAATTAATAAGTCTTGAATTGAAGTGATGTCCAAATTTCAGAATCTGGTTCTGGTTTCTCTGATCCTGCTCTCTTCGAAAGTCGAAACCTTGAAATCTACAGCATACAACGTTTGTGTTCGTTGAGTGCTCGAGAATAGTAAAGAAGGAACACCTTTTTGACTTTTGGTTCCTACAAGAACTCCACAAAAGTTGTCTCTGTTACCAAACTTTCCAACTTATACAGAGGTGGTTTTCAAACAATTTTTTAGCTTCTTGATTATTTGTTTTACTATTTTAAAAATTATAATGTCTAGTGAATGATTTATTAATTAGTTTATTTAACTCTAATAAGCTGATTTTTAAAAGTTCTATAAGAGTAATTTTTGAAGTTAGATGTTTGCCCAATCACAATATTACCTTTCACTTTACTCTCTATTTTTGCTTCGATTGTTTTCAAAGTTAATTTTTTTTATCATAGTTTGAAAGAATATAATAAAGAAGTTAATTAAACCTTTTTATCTTTATTTAATTTGATAATATTATTTTACATTTAAAAATATCATAATATTAAGTTTTTGAACGTAAAGAATTATATCAAATTAATATTTTTAGTATATAACTATTATATATCGTATCTGTATCATACTATAATTATAGATATTTTAATTTATTAAATTATAAAATTTATACATATTATATGAAAAATTTAATATGATGTAGCTCGCTGCTTCATTCATATCAATAGAGAATTTAACGTTAGATTATTATTATTATTATTATTATTATTAAACTTAATTTTTGTAAAATTAAATATTTAAATTCTAAATTCTTATAAAAATATTAAATGACATACTAAAAAATATAATATTTGTCCTTATAATTTTTTTAAAATTATATCCTCCCAAGTCATTTTACACATCAACAGTTAATTTTACGAAACAACTTTGATAAACAATTAATGTTATTTGTTAATCAAATCAGTTTATATAATCAGCTATTAGTTAACCGTTGATAAAATCAGCTAACAGCTAATACAATTTACTGCTTCCCAACCAGGGTCATAACCACGACTACTTGTTTCATGGATTGGAAGTTGAGTTTTTTCAAATATTTGATTTCTTTTCTAGGTAAAATATCCATTTAACTGAATTTTAAGAGGGTTATCTCAATCCAAAAAATTGAAAGACTCGAATAATATTATTTTAAATTCAATCAAATTTGGAATGGCTTGATTAAGTTTTAGAATGCTGAAAACTAAAATAATCGATGATCTAGTCCCGGTTAGCCTATTACCAACCCTAATTCTCTCAGTTAATAAGTTGAGAACTTTTTTTTCAATAATAAACTTGTTTATACATAATTTTTAACTATTTATTCAAGTGTTGTAAAAATTGAATTGGTTCAGATGATTTTATAATGAAAAACTTGAATCGATTAATTTTTTGGTTTAATTTTCAACTTTTTAATTTTTCAATTTGATTTAATATAATAATTTTGTTGTTAAAAACTAATTAGTTTGTTAATTAATTAGCTATTTTTTGTAAACTAATTAATTTTTATAAACTAAAATAAACCGATTAATTTTCATTTAATACTCTTTTTAATTAAACTTTAATTTTTTGATAAATAAGGATAATCTTCTTCTATCGTTTTTTAAATTCTTTAATTTTATTTAATATGTAACCGATTTAATGACGATCTAATACCAATTGAACCTTTTAAACCTTAAATATCTTATCTTTCGGGTTTAACTTTTGATCTAGTTTTAAAATTATTGATTTATTCAACTCAATCTAGGAAGTATCCCCACTTAAATCTCACTCAAGTAAAGACCATAGGAAGTTATTGCAAGTTGTAGTCGACGATATTGTCAAGTGTAACTAATTTCTTAGAAGTTGCACATCAACTTTATCGACTCCATTCAAGAGCTCTTACATTCATTATGAAAATATAGTAACGTGCATTCCTTATTGTACTATGGAACTTGAAATGTTCGCCTCTATTTATTTCACAGCTTCTATCTAAATTCCCAGAAGTTTATATCGCAGAGGAAGCTTTTCATGTAAACATATATAAAAGTGAACTTGGAATCAAAGTAGATAAAAGCAACAATTGGGAGAATTACCATATAAAACAAAAGAATGTCTCGTGTATTTAGTTATTTGTATCTTCTGCTTCTAATTACTGCTTGTGTCAAACCACGCAAGATAATGTAAGAGAAAGGAGACAGCAACTTGTACAAAATAATTGTGTTCTCTATGGATGTTGTATTCAGCTCCCTGGTAAAGATGATGTTTTGGGGTCGGATCATCGTCCCCTTTGGCTT
>JAOTAY010000004.1:2734951-2747638 GCA_025629805.1 Erythroxylum baracoense
CCATCACAGCAATTCCAGCCTCCACAATCGCCTTTGCGGCACCAATTCTAGAAGGAGCTCCTCCTTCCAATTTAATCGCATCCATCCCTCCCTCTTTCAAAACCCTAACCGCCGTATCAACCGCCTGTTCACAAGCCAAACTGCCTCATCAACCCCTAATCCGACGCTCTATAACATTACATCAAAACACATGCCCCTTTGAACTTCGAGAAAAAAAACTCACTAAAGAAGACAATAACAACAAACACAAACAACAGAAAATGTCACCACCTGTCCTGAGCTCGCCTCGTACGACCCAAACGGCAGGTCGCCAACGAGAAGCGGCCTCTTGGCTCCGCGAGAGACGGCTCGGCAGTGGACTAGCATCTCGTCGAGAGAGATAGGAAGAGTAGTGTCATGGCCGTGAACGACCATGGAAGCAGAGTCACCGACCAAGCAGACGTCGACGCCAGCGGTGTCGACATGGACCGCTGAAGGGTAGTCGTAAGCTGTGACCACTGTGATGGGCTCGCCTTTTTTGTATTTTTGCTTCAAATGGGTTAAGGTTACTCTTTGGTTTGGGTTTTGAGGCTTTGGACCACCGTAGACTGTGTTCTCCGGGTAATTGCTCATGTACCGGAGGCGAGAAAAAGCTCGAGTTAGTGAAGAGGATCGTGAAAGTTTGGTAAATACGGCCATTGTTGATATGACAGCAAACTGGCTGCCGTTTCTTATATATAATTTCATTATTCAACTAAGTAAACAATTTGATAGAATAATTTATTTTATATAAATATATCAATAAATCGAATTAAATTTAAATTCGATCAAAACACAGTCAAATTTTAAATAACATAATAATGTTTTAATTAATTAATTTTTAATTATTAAATAAAATAATTTTAATTTCCTGTTTTATGTAGAAAAACCTGTTTGAGTTTTTTCTGTTTTGGTATTATATTTAATATATTAATTATTAATAGAAATATGAATAATCTAATTTAATATTATATATTTAATTAACTAAAATTAATGATTAATATGAACTACAAATAATTTAATAAATTTATTAATTAATTAATTATTAATAAATATAACTAAATTTAAAATAGCTCCAAAATATATAAAAATTAAATAAAATTTTATTTAATAATTAAAATATATTGTTTAAAAAATTATATTTAATAAATTACAATTTTTTATTAATATAATATTATATATGATATCAATCTAAATTTATTTAATGAAAATAATTTATTTTTAGTTTATTTAATATGGAATTATTATTAATAAAAAATATAACTATATTAATATTAACAATCAAACAAAATTTTGTTTTTATTTAAAAAATAAAAACTAAAAATTAAAAATCAAAATAATTTAAAAAAAGAAACCAAACGAAATTTAGTATTCAAATCAATTTAAAATTTATACCCGTTGACTTCCAATTTAGACAAATTCTCAACTGTAATCTAAAAGAAGTTTGGTTTTGAGCGGTTAGATTACATGTAAAGCATGAGCTTACACTTGTTCCACCATGGTCATGCTCTTCTTCCCTGTTTTCCTGCATACTTTTGGGATGGGGAGAGAATAGGATTAAGTATTGAGCCGTTTGTTTATATTTTTTTACGTAATTATTTATTTTTTAAAAAACTTGTTTTATTGTTAATATTATTTTAGTTATATTTTTATTACTGATAATAATTACATATCAGATAAAACATAAAGATGAATTATTTTTAATTAATAATTTATAAATTAAATTTATTTTAAATATATTTAGTTATTAAATTAAATTTTATTTAAAATTTATATATTTTGAAGATATTTTGGATTTATTTATATTATTAATAATTATTAAATTAAATTAACATATCATTAAATAAATTATCAATTTAAATTAGACTATTCATATTATTAATAATTAATTTTAATTAAATATATAATGTTAAATTAAATTATTCACTATTTTTATTATTAATTAATTGATATCTAGTTTTTAGTCAATCAAATTATGAAAAAATAGAAATAGAAAGCAAAAATTACTTTTATAGTTTTATATATTTTGAAAATCGGAGGAAAATGGATCAAAAAATTCAAATAAACAAAATTTTTAACTAAATTTGAAAATAAAAATAAATAGAAACAAGGAGGCTCTTAACAGTAAGACTATTCATTACGCTGCTCGCAAAACTGGGCATTTCTAACCCAAAAAAATATTTAATATATGAAATTATTTACAAAACAAATGAGAAAAGACATAACATTGAACTAGATTGAATATAACATTCTATTTTTATAATTCTCTATTTTGAAAATTAAATTATTTATATATATATAGAAGGAAAACACAAATTAAAAAGAATAAGTTATAGATTCATTTATATAAATAATTATGGCAAATGGTGGATGTTGGAATTAGATAAATTTAACACTCTTGAGTATTGTTGTTGTTTGTTAGTCAAATTTTAATAGAGATGTCAATTTTAGCTTAGCTCAGCCCAATTTTGTCCCGGGTTAATCAAAACATCGGTTTAAATTTGCACGGGTTGGACTAAGACGACTTGTGATCTGACCAAAATAACAAAAAAGACATTGTTTTGTAATTTTTTTTATAAAAAGGATGGGTCGGGCAGGGCCAACTCTCTTATGATCCATCTGACTATTAGCCAGGCTAGGAGCGGCTCCAGCTCGACTCGGTCTATTGACATCACTAAATTTTAATTACTATAGCATAAGGCAAAAAGTGAACTTTGAGGCGTTCAAAATGAGTAAGGGTATTTAATGGTTGATGTAAGGCCCATTTAAGGCCCACCCTAAAATTGAAAATAACTTTTTTATTAGTTAGAAATAAGATTGTGTATTATAAAACTTTTTCAGAATATGCATAAAAGTGAAATTTTTATTGAATTTTTGTTGTTGTATAAAACTCTCAAAATTTCAAGTTGAAGTTGTAAAAAGATCGAATAGGAATCACAAATGGAATTTAAGTTTAAATTTAATAATTTTTAAATTTGATTAATAAAAATGTCCTGAATAAAAAAATTAATGAATCAACTTATATTTTATCAATTTTAATTTAAATTTTAATTTTATGTACAAATTTAACTCAATTAGGGATGATAATGTGTCAGTTCATAACCTAGATTTAATTATTTTTAACAGGTTAACCTATAGATTCAGGCCAGGTCGAGACTAACTCAAGGCATGTATCAAATGCATTGAGAAGCAAAGTCTTAAAAGTGTTACAAGAGGAATAATTTTCATAAAATTTAAAATTTAAAATTTTAGTATTATTAATATTATTCTTATAAAATAAAATTTATTTAATTTAATGAGAATGATCAATCACCTAATAATAAATCATGAAAAACGTTAAAATGGATATATATTTTGTCCTTATCTTTATCTTCCTTGAATAAAGATGGCAATAGGCTGAGTCCCCCGTTTAGTTAGGATTGATCGACCCTTGTACTATGAGTCATAAACTGCCCGTCCCGTAATCCAACCTCCAATTCGATGGGCCATAGATTGATAAGGTCGACTTTACCTGACTTTTAAATTTTAAAAATTTAAAAAAACGACTTCACATAAATCGATGTCGTTTTGTTGTTCTCGATTTGAATTGTGCCTGAACAGCCCTGACTCGAGCCCGGTCAATAACTCGCTCTAGCCAAGAAATCTCAACCAATGACTAGATCAATTCAGACTTAACCTATTAACTTCGAGTTGAACCAAACCGAACCAAGTTCGAACAAAGTTGTCATCCCTGTCCTTGAACTTATGCTTGTAAAGAATTGAAAAGGTAGTAAAGGGTTGTTGATTCGAATGAACGTACAGGGACCACAGAAAAGAAAGAGAGGAGGGAATGGTAATCGATCAGGAGCGTCCACTATGAGCATATTGGGATTGGTTGGTGAACGACATCGTCATATTCATATCCATAAAATAACGAGTTTTTACAAAATTCCTTAACACGTGCTTTTACCAATTCTCCTAGAGATATTTAGCAATTAATTAACTAAAATCCACTTATGTAACTAATTAAGTAACTAACATTAAGTATACACCTCTGCAATTTTCATTAAAATTCAAATAATTCATAATAATTTTATCATTTAACATAAATACTTCCTCTAAATACATATTTTTAGCTAAACATAATTTATCGAAGATAATAAAACAACAACACTCGGTAGAAATCCGACTCTAATAATATACAACTTTAACTCTAGTTAGTATAGAGATTGGTTCTAAATAACTGACTCTTAAATTATCTTATATATAAAAAATAATACAAGAATTAAAAAGATAGTGTCCAGATGTTATTAACACTCAATTTTTTTGATATTTTAATTTAATGTTTTCAAGTTAACAATTTTTAAATTCATACAAATTAAATCAAAAATTTTTTTTTGCAAAAATAATTTTTGGATGCGGTTTATACAAATTTTTAAAAGTTGATCGTTAAATTAAAAGTTTTGATACTAAATTGAAAATTTATCAAAAGTTTAAATACTTTTAAATACATTATTATATTATTTAAATCAATATTAACATTCAAGAGTGACTACAACGTCAGAGGTTCAGAAATTGTTTATTTGTAAAAATATAAAGGGCAGATTGCATCTATTGATAACCTTCCTCTAACATTCGTAAAGCAGAGTCTTGTGTACGGCATTATGTTTATTTTTTTAAAATATTTATATTAGCATTAAAAATTAACTTATAAAGTTTTTTTTTTTTTAATGAAAGGAAATGAAACATAGAAGATAACGAGATACAAATGTCAGGCACGTCTTCCCTGTTTTACAGAAGGCAGTTGAACAGAAGTAGGTGAGATGTAGTTGGCTTGGCTTTACCGTCGACTGCAAGCTATAGAATGAACTACGAATTCATCACAAAGAACTACATTACTCCTTCCACAATCTCAATCACAGAGACAACACCATTAAAATATTTAATATTAGCTTCTTAATTATTAGTTAATCTCAATCTTTCTCTGTCGAGTCTGTCCAACCTCTTTTCACCTTCCTCCGTCACCTTTTATATAAGCAATCTCCTGACATTCTCAGTCCTTCTCTCTTCATTCTCATTGGAGCCCCACCATGGAAGGCCACGATGTCCCACCACCACCGCCGCCTCTGCAGGATCCTCCGTTGATGTTTCCACCGTCGACCTCGTTGCCTCCGCCAGGGATGGAGGTGCTTCCAGATATTGACTGGGTTAGCCTTCTCTCTGGTCAAACCACAGGGCTCGTCGAGAGTGCTAGGCCTGCCATGGAAAACCCTTGTGTGATGTCTCGAAACAATATTGGAACAGCCGAGGAAGAGATGATCAAGAGTCAGATGGATAAGAAGAAAGTTGGTAAATCGAAGAAAGCGACTCGGCCTAGGTTTGCCTTCCAAACAAGGAGTGTCGATGATATTCTCGATGATGGATACCGGTGGAGGAAATACGGACAGAAAGCTGTGAAGAACAGCAAATACCCCAGGTGTGTTCATTAGATTTTTTGTTGTAAGTAGATAACCTAATATCTAAACCTTAGTTTTCTCTTCGTTCCAAGTCATCAGGAACTTATGTTCTTCATAAGCATGTCTGAATTTTCCTAGGAGTTACTATCGTTGCACATATCATACATGCAACGTGAAGAAACAAGTCCAGAGGCTATCAAAGGACACGAGCATCGTGGTTACGACCTACGAAGGAGTTCATAACCATCCCTGCGAGAGGCTAATGGAAACCCTAACTCCTCTCCTGAAGCAGATGCAGTTCCTTGCCAGGTTCTAAGTATAATCAAACAGAAGAAAACTTCTCTTCTTGGCTGGCATCTTGTAGTTGTACACTTTATATTATACACGACCCAAACACAGTCACTTTCTGTACTATTTTCATTGTTTAGAACCTTATATCTCCTGTGTCTTAATATGTATGTATTGTCACTTTCGATTGTGTACATGAACTGAAATTTGATGTTTATGACATAAAATTTCAGGAACTGTGATGTTAATATCTCATGCAAGTCGTAGTGTTGGTCTATCTTGGATATTTGCAATCGCCCATTAATAGAAATATAGGAAGCTTCAGAGAAATTTCGAGACTGATAACTACTAGAAAACAATGTTTTAAAAACTAATCGTAAAAATTTAGAACTAGCTGATTTTTTAGTTCGATTTTTTAATTTTTAGGATTGATTTAGTTTAATATTTTTGTTGTTAAAAGTCGATAATTGACCAATTTTTACAAATTAATTAATTTTTTATAAATTAAAATAAAATAATTAATTGGTATTTGATTTTTTTGAAAATTAAATTTTAAATTTTTCGATAAGTAAAGATAAAATTTTTAATTATTTTTTAAATTCTTCAATTTTAGTCGATCTTTAATCAATTTTATGATAGTCTAATACTAATTGAAATTTTTATATCTTTAAACTTCTTGTATTATTAGTTTAATTTTTGATCCGGTTTTGAAAATATGGATAGAAAGGCAAGGCTTATCCACAGAATGTAATCCAAGGGAAAGAAATAAGTATGCATTCTATTCTGTGTGACAAAGAAGTTTCTTTTCTTTATATGTGAGTGGTTCAGCATCTCATCCCTTAACTAGAAGCCTCGAATTCAAATTCTTGGAATTGAAAAACTTATTTGGCCAACACTTTACCTCTTACGGACTGACCCAGTTCGAGTGGAGATTATTCTAAGTGTGGATGATTTAAAGGCGTCTTCTCATAATTGAGCCCCTCCTAAAAAATCTCGTGGGCTAAACAAAAAAAAATCTTTTCCAAATTTTGAGTGTATAACATGCTTTTTCTAAAAATATAATTAATAGTTCACAAATTATGATGTTGGAATATATTATTTAATAAATCATTCGTTCTAAATAAATAAATTAGATCAAATAATTATTTACAGTCCAAGTGATTGTAAGATATTTAATAAAGAAAATAAAGAAATTTACGTAAAATTTGTTTTACCATTTTATTTAAGTAATTTAATAAAATATAATATTGTTATATTAGTTTAATTTTAATTGGCTAAATTATAAAGCTTACATTTGAATTAAATTTTATTTTTTAATTTGAATCTAATTTAAATTTTAATTAAAAATTTTAATTATTTAACTTATAACATAGAGTTACTTAGAGAAAATAATTTTTTATTTTATTAAACTGACAACCTAATTTCTTAAATTATTAAATAAGATGATGTTCTTTTATTAAATTTAATAAAAATATTTTTAGTACTTTAATTTTAAAATAAAATAATGTCATTCTAATTTTAATTTTAATTTGAACCCAAATTAAAATTCAATTAAAATAAGTTTAATTTATTAATTTTAGATGAAATTATTTTTTTTTTCTTTTCCTATGATCTATGGATCTGCAAAAACGTGTTGGCCCAGGTCACTAACATAAAACTCAAGACTCAAGAGTCCAGCATCCAAATCACGAAAAGTAACACCAACCATACCTTGGATCCTAATCAAATTCATAGTCAACGAAAGACATACACTAATAACCAAACAAGCATAGATCTTTTTACGCGGGCAGCCCACGACACAGACACGTTTACACTTACTTTACTATATATATGTATATAACACACACCAAGTCTATGTACATAGAAACAATACTCGTCTCTTCCGATAATCTCTGGGGTTCAAAATGATTTCCGAGTTGGTGGACAAGGCCAAAGAGTTCGTGGCTGATAAGGTGGCGGACATAGAGAAGCCAGAGGCCACAGTCACAGATGTCAATCTGAAGAAGGTCAGTCTCGGCAATATCCAATACGAAGCCAAAGTCTCCGTGAAGAACCCTTACAGGACTCCAATCCCCATTTGCGAGATCTCGTATACTCTCAAGAGTGCTGGAAGGTACGAATCTGTTTCACTATGATTTTAACTTGAGTGCTAATCAACAAGCAAATTGATTAATTCTTTGGACGGTAAGATCTTTCTAAGTGTTACCCTATTTTTGCTTAAAACTATGGGTATGTATGACTCCGGTTCTGTGGAACAGAGAGATTGCGTCAGGGACGATACCAGACCCAGGGTCGTTGAAGGGTAACGACACAACAAATCTGGATGTGCCAGTGAAAGTGCCACACAGTATACTGGTGAGCTTGGTGCGTGACATTGGAGCAGATTGGGATATTGATTATGTACTGGAGTTGGGACTCACCATCGACCTTCCTGTCATTGGCAACTTCACCATTCCTATCTCAAGCAATGGCGAGATCAAGCTCCCCACCCTCTCTGATTTGATCTAATTTCGTATGTGATTTTAAGTTTCTGTACCAAGATTGGTAATTATTATGAAGCTAATGAATAACTTTCATCTCAATTGCATTTTGCTCATGCATTCACAAACTTTCCGATTGGTCAAAGTGAATTCTAATGATGTCAGGTAGAGCAAACAACGCCAGCTTAGGTTAAATATGATTCTAATTAATTTAAAATTTAAATTAAATTGGAATTAGATTTAAAATTAAAATAATATTATTTTAATACGAAAATTTGAATTGTTTAGATTGATTATCGAATTAAACCCAAAATTTAATTAACTCAAAATTAATATATTGATTTCACACCTGATCAGATGAACTTTTGCCAAGTTTAATAAAAAGGAGTAACAGGCATTAGGGTGTTAGAAGGACCAAATCCTCTATTCCAATAACCTCGTTCTAACCTTGTTCTGTGCATAATATGATGTCGTTTTAACATGCTTTTGCCAAGTTTAATGAAAACAAGTAATAGGCATTAGGGTGTTAGAAGGGACCACATCTTATAACTTGTTTCAATCTTATTTCTCACATATCAACTACAAAACGTCATCGTATTGGGTCATTTTATACATTTAAAGTGTTTCAAACATTTTATATATATGAATATCTATTTTGTATTTAGCGTAAATGTTAAGGTTGGGAAGATTCCTTAAAAAACAAAACGAAAAGAAGCCTTTTAATAATAATGATTTTTTAATAAAATACGATATTTAAATTAAGTGACGGAGAATCATCGACAGTTTCGTCGGCAATAAAGTCACAACCGGAATAAAGTACTTGTTTTAATAATACATAAGCCGTATGTCATGGGGATGTAGCTCAGATGGTAGAGCGCTCGCTTAGCATGCGAGAGGTACGGGGATCGATACCCCGCATCTCCACTATTTGTTTTGAGTTTGTCCATTTACGTGTTACGACCAATTACAAATCGTAAAGTAAGCAAGAATATGTCGAAATTACTCATTTATTCATTATATAATTATAATAACAATAATACGTTAATGGTAGATTTTAAAATTTTTAAAATTATATTAAATGCGAATTAAAACTTAAAAATATGTTTAGAAGTTCAAGAATTTATATAAAAGTCCAAAAAAATTATAATACCATTTATAAAAGATTTAAAATTTTTGTAAGTTATAATTGCATAATTACTCAAAATTAAGCGATTTGATCTGTTCAATCGTGAAATTTTTAAAACAGTTAATTTTTCGATTTGTTTTAAAATTTTTAATTTGATTTACTTAAATAACTCTTTTTAAAAAAATTTATTACTTATTAGTTAATTAGTCAGTTTCGTAAATTAATTAATTTTTATAAATCAAAATTAATAAATCAATTTTTATTTAGCAAATTTTCAGTTAAATTTTAAAATTTTTAATAACTAAGGACAATATCTTTTAATCATATTTCAAATTTTCAATTTTATTTAATTTTTAATTAATTATACGACGATTCAGTATTGATCGAAACTTTTAAGTCTTAAATTTTTTATTTTTGGCTTAATTTTTAAAGATTAAAATACGAATTTGTTCTTAAATATCAACTTAAGTGTCCCATGGTTATTCTCTGTCTTAACATAGATTGTGAAAATGAATCATTTGTGAATCAATTACCTGTTATATCTATGCTTGGTAGTGTGCAGGAGACCTTGAAGGATTCCAAATGGAAGGGATGAAGTCTCTCCAAAGGAACTAAACGTGGGAAGTAGTTGACTTCCCTTGAGGGAAGAAACCCGTCGGATGTTGATGGGTCTTCACCACTAAATAGAAAGTGATAGAACATTGAACGGTACAATGTCGATTGTTTGAAGCAACCCCAATTCAATCTGATTTATCATAAACCATAATCCTTAATCAAACCCTATCACCTATATGATTTTTGAACTAGTTCGATCAATTTAATAATAAAAATTTTAAATTGGTTAACATTTTAATTTAATCTTCAATTTTTCATTTTTGTTATTAAAAATTGCTAAATTTATTAATTAAATAATCAATTTTTATAAATTAATAAATTTTATAAACTAAGATAAACTAATTAATTATTATTTTACAATATATTTTTTAAAATTAAGTTTTAGATTTTTCGATAAGTAAAGACAATTTTTAAATTATTCAATTTTATTTATCTTTAATTGATTTTATAACATTATAATATTAGGCGAATCTTTAAAACCTTCAACCCCGTGTGTTATCACATCGAATCTTCTATTTTAACTACTTTGTTTTAACTATATTTTATTAAATCTCACCTATATATTTATGTGAAATTTATGTAAACGCGCAAATGAAATTTTATAGAATATAATAGAAATATGGTAACTGAAATAAGAGATATGATCGCTTATGTTATAGGTTAACTTTCGGTTTCAAAACATTAATTTTTTGAAAAGAGCAAGACTAACGAGATATTTAAATGAGTATGATCAGACACCAAATGACTAAAGTGGTCTTCCTCCAAGTCTTTTTCTAGTTATTGTAGTTTGACACCCACCATTAGAATCAAGTGGTGGGTCTAGTACCAGCAGACGCCAGACAGTATGTTTGTTTTTTAACTAGTAATGTGAAAGATTAACTTTTATAACGCTTTAAACTGTTTATCTCAAAGTATGTGAAAGGGGAATGTAATACCTTTTATGGTCAAAAGTTATGCTTAAATGTTTCGTGTTCTGATAAAGGAAGAAACAAGCTCGACAAAAAGCACCCTAAAGAACATCTAATTTTGGGTTAATTGTAACTTTTTAAAACTTTGACTCAATTTTGATAATTGAGTATCCACCCAAATGATCAATATAAGATTTATACGTAATATAAGTACAATATATGAAATTCGTGTGAAAAAATATTATAATTTTACGTTATCTACTTTAAAAGAGAACTTAACGTCGGATTATTTTTTCTAAAAATTTAAAATTAAAATATTTTAACATTACTTTTTAATATTCATGCTAAGATTGTAAAATTAAGTAAAATTTTGAATTTTTTTTACATTTAACTTTCTAAATTTAATTAAAGTTGGAGAAAAAGAGTAAAATAATTAATACAAGTTGAATTTTATAAATAATAATTAAATTAAATATATTATTTAATAGTTAATTATTAACTTATCAAATAATTTACAAATTATTATATTTATGTAAAACTTTATTCAAAGTTTACCCATCATCATAAAAAGATAGATTTAATTAGAGAATTACCTAATTTGAAAAAATTCTATAATAAACATTATAGTTGACTCTTACTTACTTAAAGACTTGATCCTAATAATTACTACATTGATTGTGGGATTTTTAAATACCTTTGCCTTTTATATATTTAATTTGTATTGTAAGTATTTGGTATGACTTATACACTTAAGAAAATGAGTTGTATTACATAATCAATCATAAATGACCAGAAAAAAATGAACAAAAGAGGGAATTCTTCTTTTCACATTGGGAGTTTGCAATAGAAAATTGGAAAGGCACTAACTAAATTCAATTAAAACTCTGTCGAATGTTGACCCTTCCAAGTACAACCAAAACACACACATTAAAGCCTTTTGACCATTATAGTTGGAAGAATCTTGAAAGCCAACTTGTAACCTCAAAGGTAGGTACCAATAAGATCCTTAGTTCACTCAACAACCACACCACATGGTGGACAATTAAAATATACAACTTAACACATGAACTGATGAACCCAATTAAAGCATAAAAGATGGAAGAATTGTATTCATTTCAAATAATGGCATTTGGTTCAAAAATAGTGTAAACCAACCACCGTCATTTGAGATTTCTGAATAAAATTTGCAAACTGTTATGAACTTTCTAAGTTTTTTTTGTACAAGAATTAGTCTTAACCGTCAGTATGATCATCAAAACTATCTGATTATAAATTTTTTTTTGAGGGCTCGATGAGCAACACCTTTTGTGCAATGGAGCGCCTAAATGGGCAGCACCTCCAATGAGGGTCAATCGAGCAACACCTCTCGCAATGGAGCGCCCAAATGGGTAGCACCTCCAACGAAGGTCAATCGAGCAACACCTCTAGCAGAGGGCCCAAACGGGCAACACCCTTAGCAGATAAAATTCTCAAATGCCGTAGGCACTTACAAGGAGTGCAGCAATGTGGCATGGAATCGAATATGAGACTTATGGGCTGTTTGGTTCAAAGAATGGAATAGATAAGGAATAGAATAGTTATTCTTAAGAATAGAAAAGATGAGTAATAGGATAGAATGAATATTACTTTGTTTGGTTCAAGGAATGAAATAGATAAGAAATTTCTATGCCAGTGTTTGGTTTGAAAATATAAACTTGGAATGACAAAGGAATAACTAAAAAAAAGACCAAAATATTCTTGTTATTGTTATTATTATTATTATTATTATTTTGATTATTATTAAATTCCTTATTATTATTAAATTTATTATTTTTATT
>JAOTAY010000004.1:2798333-2812723 GCA_025629805.1 Erythroxylum baracoense
GCGCCGCTCCCGACCATGTGTTGGGCTACTCCTACCTACAAAAGATACACAGCCAAATGGCACCAGTACAAGAATACCTGATACAGGTTTTGGAGTGAAAATCGCCAACCACACAGAGCAGAGAAGGGGCAACACCAGTGAGTCAACTACCTGCACTAACAGATAAAGCAGTTAAAAGTTCCTGTCTGGTCCCACCCACACGCAAGGGAGGGTATCACCAAGTATGGGTACGCTGATAATAGCACGTTGGTGAGGTTGAGAAATAAATAATCAGTGGTAAAGTAGAAGTGCGCCTCCTAGATCTATGCCTGGAGTGGGACCACAAACACGCAGTCGACCGCACCACCCACAGATCCCCCCACAAACACGCAAATCAATCCACACCCAACTAGATCTATAATAGATGCGCAACCCATAACCCACCAGATCTGAAGTGCAAAATTGGGGAGCTAGGGCTCGAAGCAGAGACAAAGTACGGACGGCCACTCAAGTGACTTTGTGGCTCTTTCACTCTTGTGGGATTTTTTGAATGGACAAAAAACGACCTCAGTCAAATCGACCACAAATAGCCCAGATGCCCAGGACAGCGACGCCGATGAGAAGAGCGCCGATGGAAACACAAAAAAAGCGGAGCGTGAGCGAGAGAGTTAATCTATTATGTGCCTTATAAAAAAACAATAAATATCCTTAACTCCAAATTATTACAATTTAAAATAAGAGTTCGTAATAAGGACACAACTAAGTAGAATTGAAACATGAAACAAAAATATATACTATTTAATTTACTATCAATTAAATATATTATATAATTAATTAATTAAAATTAATTATTACTAAAATTATAAATATCTTCATTTAATTTATAATTTAATTTAATTTATAAAATTAAATTTAATATTTATTAATAAATATAATTAAATTTAAAAATATTTTTAAAATATATAAAATTCAAATAAATTTTGATTTAATAGTTAAAAATATATAAAAATAAATATTAGTTTATAAATAATTAATTTTAAATTATTTATTTTAAAAATTAAAAATTTTATTAATAATTTATTAATAAATATTATATAAAAGATTAAAATAAATTTAAATAAAATAATTTATTTTTAAGTTTAATTTAATGTATAATTATTATTAGTAATAAAAATATTTATTTTATTTTAAAATTTAAAATTAAAAAATCACAATAAAAGTTTAACTAATAATTAATTATAAAAACTTTGAAAAAAAGAGGGGGAGGGGGAGATTTTTTAAAAAAATTTTGAAAATTTTACAAAAAAAGTCCTTATATTTTCAAAATTTCCTGTACCAGCCAGTACTGACTGGCATTATAGGTACTGGCTAATACCAACTGGTATTGGCCGGTATCGACCAGTATTTATACTTGGTACCAAAAACGTCGGTACCATTCTGTTTTCCAGTCAATCTTCCAAGAATTCCGAACCTAATCTTTTCCAAAAAAACGTAAAGTACATTTGTGTTTACAAGCCAAAGTCTTAACACATGAAAGTCTAAGTATATATTTTATTCGATCTCCGGGAAAAAAAGTTCACCACCCGTAGGGCTTCTACCTCCACACGGCATTGCTCCGCCAGGGTTTTGCCCATTGTGGGAAGAAATACTCGATTAGGACGTAAATCTCATTTTTTAATAAAAATTTGGATTGAAAAGATATACATAGATATCTTTTAAGGTACCATCACAATTCCGTGTATCAATACACAACTTTTTCTCGATACCTACCAATACAGAACGATACCCATAACAATGATTGTGAGATTTGAGTCACTATGCACTAGCTCTATCGATAAAAAGAATAATTAAACATTTTAAATCATGCTTTTGGTCAATGTTTTAGAACATATACTACTATTGGACCTAGCTGATTAATAAAATTGCAAAAGGCTAACAATTGAGTCAAATATTAATTTAAGTAAATTACAATTAGTACCAAGAGTTATTAACAAAAAAATTATTAATTGTCAACGTGCCGAATTTGTCTTGCTCTTATAATCTTATCATGACTATTTTACATACATGCAGCTACTCATTTGGTAAAGCAACGATGAAAAATGACCAAATAAGACAATAATGTAATATTATGTTGCTAAATACTTTTGTAACTAAGGAAGCACACATTTTCTTCTAGTCAAGCAAGCACACATTTTCCAATTCTGTGGCATATTCACAATTTAAAAACCTAACAACAAAATCAAAAATTCAATGCCGTCCCATATTTACATCTTCACAAGCCAACATTCCAAACCTTTCAAAACCCAACAACAAAATCAAAAAAATAAAAAATAAAAAATTGAGTGTTACCAACTAAAAGAGGCACTCAAAACTCATTTTTTGATTTCTCAAAACCCAAATTTCCGTTTCCAAAATGGTAACCCCCTCACTTCACTCCACCTTCCTACAAAAACCTCGAAGAACACCTCTAATCAACACACAAAAACTCTTCAATCTAAACGCGCACACACACACATACCCAAGAATCCATATCCAGCTAAATGAAAAGGCCATAACAAACACCTACCTCCTCGGTTTGAAGATAAAGAGATGCCTGCCTGCCCGCGTGAAGACCGTGCTACGTGAAGATAGGAGACACTGCTTGAGTGAGGTCTGCAGTTTGCGTAAATGAGGTGAGTGAGATATGCGTGAAAATAGACGAGGGGTATGGGTTATCTAAGAGAAAGAAGGGTTATTCCCAATTGCGTTGAATAGTTAGGGCGGGTAGGGGCGGGTGCTGTCTTTGGGTATTCCTTAATGTAAGAAATACGTAATCTTTAGCAACGTTACTCCGTGGATCAAAATTTAAACCAAGCAAAGGAATAAATAATAGGTAGGTATAGAAGGATGACCAAACAACTTGTAAACTCCTTAGTGGGCTCCACTTGCATCAAAAATTCCTCTTTTCTATTTCTTTTAATTGTTTTGTTACAATTAAATCCTTTTTTTTAACATAAAAAAATAATGTATCAAATTTGAAGAAGTTGGCTTTAAATTTAGTTTATTATTTTTGGGTAAAATTAAGAATTTTTATTCAAAATTAAGATGTTAAGATAAGTTTTTTTTGTAAATATCATCTAATAAAAATTTATAGTCTCTTTTATTGATAATAAATCTAAACCAAATTAAAAATATATAGTTTACTAATTAATGAATACATAAATTCATTTTTTAAAATATGCAATAACAATAATACCGAGTGAGAGTTTCACTAAGACGTGGGGTCTAGCGAAGTCCAGTAGTTCGTAGCCTGACCCTTATTTAGTAAAGAGTTCCACCAAAACGTAGGGTCTAGTGAAATCTAGTAGTTCGTAGTCTGACCCTTATTTAGTAAAGAAGTTATTTCCGATAAACCCACGAATAATACAAAATAATGATAATATAAAAAATAAAAATAGTATAAATATAAAAAAATACAATACATAATATCATATATATGGAAAATGGTAAAATTAACAATGATATATACAATAATTAAATAAATAAACAAAGTAGAAAAAGACAAGTATAATAGTAAATCGTCAATCATGTTAAGAAAGTAATTAGGGTAAATAAAAAAATGTCTAGGCTAAATAAATAGGAGGTAAATAATACATATGAAAGAAAAGGTTAAACATAAAACCAAAAACTCGAATGAAAATGGCTTAAATACCTAAGATATCGATAATAACCTTTATAAGAGAGATCCTTTAATCATATTCTGGTACTTCAAAGCTTTTATTGTGAGTTATGTCCTTAATAAGTTCCATCATAATCGTATCATTCTTGATTATTTACCCAAATTCTTCTTAAGTCTCCTTTTTTTCCTCTGACAGTCTTTAAATCTTATTTTCTTGCATCTTCTTACTGGAGCACCTGAGTGTCTCCTTTTAACAGATTCGAACCATCTAAATCTTGTATCTTTCAAATTTTTATTAATATCAAACACCTTTAATTTATTTCTTACTATTACATTATTGACCCTATTTCTTCTGACAAGGTTATACATCTATTGAAATATTTTCATCTCTGCACCATTAGTTTATAAATTTTTATAGATATATTAAAAATAAATAATTTAAATAAAAGTTATTTTGAATTTGATTCAATCTGAAATTAATTAATAAAGTTTGAGGAATATATAGAATTTAAAAAAAAAAAATATAAAGCTAAAAAAAGTTATAACTATTCGAATAATGAATGGAAGTACTAATGTCAGTAAATTTTTAAATCAACTTAAAAAGATACTATACCTTTCTGAAATGCTCCATATTGGTTGTGAAGTCAGAGTCAAATTCCGTCAAGTCTGCGCCATGTAATTGTTAAGATAGAATGGAATCTTAGGATAGGATTGATATTGTTGCATCAATGTCACAATTAGAATTCCCAAAAGAAAAGGTATGCCTAAGAATGCTAAATAAATATGGACAAAAATAATCTACCAAAGCCTTCTTACCTTATCAGAGAAAGAGTTGGCCCACATTACCTGCCTCCTCCAGGTTGTAAGTTAGTAAAGGAAAATGCTTGATGGGAGCTTTGAATCAGGGTGGGTCTTCTCAGGCCCAATCAAAAGGAAGTCTCATGTAGTATTTCTGCTGAGCTAGTAAAAGAATTAAATAAATTTTGCATCATAAAATTTTTAGTACGCTCATATATAATCACACATAAGAGAATAAAAAAATAAAATTTAAATTTAATGCAAAACAATTTGATTTAATTCAAATTAAATTAAACCTTTCCAATTTAAATCAACTTCTATTCTCGTCTCAAACTCCTCAAAAGCAAGTACTGTTTCTTTTTCATAATTTTATTTCTGACCATCTTCATCCTATCTACTAAAATGGCAGCAGTAGTACCAAGATTCTCTTCTTCTTAACCACTCTTTCCCATTTTTAATGGATAAAAATACGAATGGTGGAGCATCAAAGTGAAAATTTTGCTCAAATCTCAGAAGCTATGGGATTTGGTAGAATTTGTGTTTGTTAACGTTTAGGGACCTAATGAAGGAGAGGAACAAAGATTGAAGTAAATGAGGAAGCGGGATGCCAAGGCATTATTTATCCTTCAGCAAGCTGTCGATGAGAGTATTTTCTCTAAAATTGCAGCGGCAACCACATCACACCAGGCATGGTCATTTTTGTAGAAGGAGTTTCAAGGTAGTTCAAAGGTCATTAAAGTGAGAATGCATTCACTAAGGGGTGACTTTGAGACATTAATTATGAAGAATGATGAATCAATTGATGATTTTTTGTCAAGAGCAACGGCAATAGTCAGTCAAATGCGCTCTTATGGTGAGCAAATACTAGAAGAGATGATAGTTGCAAAGGTATTGAAAAGCTTAACACCAAAATTTGACCATGGGTAGCTGCTATTGAGGAAGCAAAGGATTTATCAATTCTTTCGATTGATGAACTGATGGGATCTTTTCAAGCGCATGAGTCAAGAATCAACAAATCGATTAAGAAGAAAGAAGAGAAGGCATTTCAAGTGAAGGAGACAATGATTAAGCATGAAGAAAATAACCGTTCTTTTAGAGGAAGAAGAGGTTCTTGTGGTAGAGGAGGTCGAGGTTGTGGCAGAGGTAAAGGAAGATATAGAGGACATAAGCAGCCAATGAGTAGAGTAACTCAAAAAGTGGCATTCAATGTCACCATTGTAAGAAATACGGGCATATAAAAGCTGATTGTTGGTCCAAAGATCAGAAGATGAATTTTGCAGTGGAAAACGAAAAAAATAACAAGCTTTTTATAGCTTGTATGGATACTATTTGTTGGTACATTTATACATATCCAAAGCCCAGCAAGAGCCTACAAAGCAAGTCCGTAAACACCAGGAGCTAATATACAATCCACCATAGCGGATAACCCCCTTTTTAACAAATCCTGTACATAGCTCTAACGAATCTCAAAAGCAAGGACACCCACGCAAAGTCTCTATAAATAATCGAAACAGAATTCGTTAGCTCTGTATAGTGTATTTGGTAGCAATATACAAAAAAATTATTTGCTCTTCTCTTTTCTTTTTCGTTTCATTGATTACCGGTGAAAATACCAACACGAAATTCATATGGTATCAGAGAAAAGATCAACATTAATAGTATGTCAAAAGGTGTGAATAACATGAATATTTCTTTGTTAGCAAATCTTGCTGTACAAAGTGGTCCGAGAAATGATAAACGTCAGAATTGGAGTAAGGATCGTGGAAACAAAAGGAGTTTTGTAAAAAAAGAAGACAAGGTGTGCAGCTACTGTCATGAAATCGGACATCTCAGGAAAACATGTTTCAAACTAAACGGGATATCAGAATGTTATAAAGAGCTTCAACGTAAAAAAGGGAAGGGTGTATTTGCATGGGGCAACAGTGCTGGAGAGTCCAATTAATGAAGGACAAGAAACACAAGAGAATCAAATGGATGTTGCCACGCTCGCAAAACAAGTGCAAGAGCTTATGCAAATCATTAAAGGTAAACAAGTCCCTAAAGCACATCTTGTTGCTTACAACAACTGTGCAAGTAACTCCTCTACCTCTAACGGTTCATTTTGTAGTAGCGAAAAATATGTCAATGATTCATGGATAGAAGATTCGGAGGCCTCTACACATATGTGTTCAAAGCCTAGTTTATTAGAAAATCTGACAACAAGATACACCACCAAACCAGTAACCTTACTTGATGGTTCTTATAGAAATGTTATTGCTGTTGGGAAAATAATTTTACACCCAAAACTGACCCTTTCGAATGCTTTATGTGTTCAAGTTTTCAACGTTATTTCCAAGTTGGTGTTCTTCCATATATAGATTGATTGTATATATATTTCCTAGATTAGAGACTTGCTTTTTTGGCTGAGAGATTTTCTTTCCTAAACTTTTGCATTCCATGTTTTGTACAGTAATATATATACCCATATATTGTAATAAGAAAGGTATGAAAAGATACCAGATTTTTGTCTTGGTATCAGAGATATGGCTTCCGAATCCTCTACTCTTGAATCATCAAACCCCACAATCCATATTCAATCAGAAAATTCTAGCTTTCATGCTAGAGTTATCCTTACCGAAGTAAACTATGATATATGGTCTCAAATATTAGAGATGCAAATCGCAGGATGTGAAAAACTCGAGTATATTATAGGAAAAACTGATCCATTGAAGGAAATTGATGCTACCTATACAAAGTGGTATGCAAAGAATCAAAAGGTCAAGGGATGGTTGCTGACCTCCACATCATCAGAAATAATGAAGCGGTATCTGCGATTACGTACTGCAAGAGAAATCTGGAGTGCTTTTGCCAAGGCATTCTATGATGGATCAGATGAGACACAAAATTTTGCACTAAATCAGCATGCTTTCTCTACCAAACAAGCTGGTCGACCTTTATCAACTTATTATGGTGAACTGGTCGAAATCTTTTAAGAATTAGACCATCATGATAAGATTGTCATGAAGGATCCTGATGATATTGTAACCTATAAGAAATCTATTACAAGATTAAGGGTGCACATTTTTCTCAGTGGCCTGGATGCTGAGTTCGAATAGGTCAGAGGAGAGGTTCTTTGAAAGGATCTCTCGATGGATCTTGACGACACCTATGCCTATGTTCGTCGAGATGTTGTAGGACGAATTGCCTTGAATGATGAACTTGACAATCCTGAATCTTTTGCTCTAATGGTTCGACGCGATAAAGTCCAGTCTCGACAACCCACTCAAAAGGTAAAATCTGACGCGATAAAGTCTAGTCTCGACAACCCACTCAAAAGGTAAAATATGACCATAAACGATCCCAAAAGAGCAGCTATGAGATATATGATACCAAACCTGAACGTTTGTGCACTTATTGTGGTAAGAAAGGTCATACAAAGGAACGATGTTATTAGTCAATTGGCTATCCAGATTAGTGGGATCCAGAAAAGGCACCATGCAAACGTAATTCAAAGACAAACCACCAAGCCTCTATTGCTGAAACCAAACCTTCCACTGATGTTGTAGAAGCTTCCTGTTTGATTGCAACTTCAGGTAACATTGGTAAGGTCTTCCATACATCTGCATCACGTAGAAGTATTTAGTACATGGATAATTGATTCCGGTGCAATGGACCATATGATTTTTGATAGTCAATATGTTTAGTCAATGAAACAGTCCAAAACACATGTAGTTTCTAATGCTAATGGCAATCCCTCATTTGTGATTGGAGAGTGTTCAATTCCTCTTTTAGATAATTTGAATCTTGACTTTATTTTAGTTATACCTTCCCTCAACCATAACTTATTATTTGTTGCCCAAATAACATGTGCATTGTCTTGTGTTGTGATTTTTTGGCCTAACCATTGTGTTTTTAAGGACATTCGAACTCAGAAGACAATTAGTTATGGTACTAGAAGAGGGAACCTATATTTTTTGGATTTGAAACCTACCAGTTCACATCAGTTGGCTCAAGCTCTTTCAGCAAAGCAAATCAACAATGCTGTTTCAACAAATCAGATTAATAAATCTTCTGAAATCTGGTTGCGGCACAAGCGCCTGGGTTATGCATCTTTTGGATATTTTAAAAAATTGTTCACAAAGTTATTTTCTTAATTAAATACTGCAGATTTCAAGTGTGATATTCGTGCATTTGCAAAAAGTCATCATGTTCCTTTTCCAGTAAGCATGAATAAAAGTCCAGTGCCTTTTATGTTGATTCATTCTGATATATGGGGACCGGCTAAAAACTCTTCCTTGAATGGCTTTCATTGGTTTGTCTCATTTATTGATGATCATACTCATATGACTTGGCTTTACTTGATGAAATCAAAGAATGAAATTAGTTTTTTGTTTAAAAAATTTCATAAAATGATTGCCACTCAATACCAATCTCACATACAAGTTCTTCGCACTGATAATGGTGGAGAATTTGTTAATCAGGAACTGAAGAAGTACTTACAAGAACATGGCATGTTTTACCAAACGACTTGTCCTTATTCACCTCATCAAAATGGAGTTGTAAAATGCAAGAATCGTCACTTACTTGAAGTTGTTCGAGCATCTTTGTTTGGAGATCACATGCCCATTAGTTACTGGGGTGAAGCACTCAATAGTGCATCTTACCTCATCAATTGTATACCCTCCAGCACTCTAGAGTTTCAGACTCCCTATAAAATTCTCCATTCTATTGTAAGTGCCCTTAAGACTCCGAACTTATCACCTAGAATTTTTGGGTGTGTGGAATTTGTGCATCTTCCTAAACCATTGCGAGATAAGCTGGAACCAAGAGCCCTAAAGTGTGTCTTTGTTGGGTATGCATCACTTCAGAAAGGCTACCGCTGCTATTGCCCCCCATCACGAAAAATGTATATCACTCTTGATGTTACCTTTCATGAAAATGACATGTACTATACTGTTCCTGAGTCTTCAATTCAGGGGGAGAGACAAAATGAATTGCAGACCCTGAATCTAAATCCTCCTTTAGACCATTCGGATATAAGTGGTGAATTGTTGGATAAATGTGGTGAGTGTCTAGAGGAGACGACAGAGGTGTGTGAACAACCTATTCTTGATCATCTAGAAATTAGTTTGAATGAAGGAAATGATCAGAATCAGGTGGAAGAAACTCTACAAGTACCATCATCTAACTGATCATTTTTTGAAACCCAGGTACATTCTGAATCTCAAATTCCTCAAAAAATCCTTCCTACTCGAATTACTAGAGGTGTACCTAAAGCTAACTATGAACCTGTTATAAGTTCTAATCCTAAGTATCCCATGAGCAACTATGTATCCTATCATAGACTATCAAAGGAAAGTACATCATTTATGAATCAATTATCTGTTGTATCTATTCCTACCAACATATTGGAAGCTTTAAGAGATCCCAGGTGGAAGGAAGCTAGAAATGAGGAAATGAGGTCACTTCAAAAGAACTCAACTTGGGAAGTTGTTGAACTGCCTAAAGGAAAGAAACATGATGGGTGTAGATGGGTATTCATAGTCAAATATAAGGCAGAAGTAACCATTGAAAGATTTAAAGTTAGACTAGTCACAAAAGGGTACACTCAAACTTATGGAATTGACTACATGGAGACATTCGCACCGGTAGCAAAAATTAATACTGTCCGTATCCTTATATCCTTAGCAGTGAATCTTGACTAGCCATTATACCAGTTCGATGTAAAAAATACTTTTTTGCATGGAAACCTTCAAGAAGAAGTATACATGGAATTGTCACCTGGATGTAATATGCAATCGAAAGGTTAAAAACATGTTTGCAGATTAAAAAGGCCTTATATAGTTTGAAGCAATCTCCAAGGCCATGGTTTGGAAGGTTTATGTAATCAATGAAAGTTTTTGAATACAAGCAGAGTAACTCAGATCATACTCTTTTTATTAAGCATAATAAAGGATTGATTACTTGTCTCATTTTGTAAGTCGATGATATGGTAGTAACAGGAAATGACTCAGAAGAAAGAAGTGCATTGTAGAACCACCTAGCCAGAGAATTTAAAATGAAGGACCTTGGTCCTTTGAAATACTTTCTTGGTATTGAAGTATCATGATCAAAGGAAGGTATTTTTCTGTCTCAACGAAAATATGCCTTGGATTTACTAAATGAGACTGGTATGATGGCGTGTAATCCTATTAGCACTCTTATGGAAGAAAAATTAAAGCTGGGCATGTCTTCGGATCAAGTTCCAATAGACAAGGGAAGGTATCAAAGGTTAGTTGGGTGACTGATGTATCTTACAGAATTAGCATATGCTTTAAGTGTCGTTAGTCAATTCATGCACTCTCATAGTGAATAACATATGAATGCAGTTACCTGGATTTTGCGTTATTTGAATTCATCTCCAGGAAAAGGGATTATGTTTAAAAGGGGTAATAAACTGAAGGTTAAAGGATATACTGATGCAGACTGGGCTGGATCAATGGTAGATAGGCGATCTATAGCAGGATATTTCACTTTCATAGAAGGAAATCTAGTTACTTGGCGAAGCAAGAAGCAAGTTGTGGTTGCTTTATCTAGTACTGAATCTGAATTTAGAGGAATGACTAAAGCAATATATGAATTATTATGGATTTGCAAATTATTAGAAGACTTGAATATTAAGCATGATAGCCCGATGAAGCTGTATTGTGATAACAAGGCAGCTTGTGATATTGCCCACAACCTAATTTAGCATGATCGAACCAAGCATGTGGAAGTTGATAGGCATTTCATCAAACAGAAACTAAAAGCAAAGATCATTGAAACACCTCATGTCTCATCTCAAGAACAACTTGCTGATCTACTAACTAAGCCTGTGTCAAGTAAGGCATTTCATGATGGTCTCAACAAATTAGGAATGAACGATATTTTCACACCAACTTGAGGGGGAGTGTTAAAGTTTTCAACGTTATTTCCAAGTTGGTGTTCTTCCATATATAGATTAATTGTATATACATTTCCTAGATTAGAGATTTGCTTTCCTGGCTGAGAGATTTTCTCTCCTAAACTTTTGCAATCCATGTTTTGTACAGTAATATATATACCCACATATTGTAATGAGAAAGGTATGCAAAGATACCAGATTTTTGACTTTGTGTGTAGCGACTTTTAACCAAAATCTAATGTCAGTACACAAAATTGCCATTGATAATAAATTGATAGCCATTTTTTCTGACAACCAAGTTTTTTTGCAGGACCAATAGAGTGACGATATTGTAGTGATAGTCGAAGCGGACAGATGCATTTACCGACTTACTACTCAAAACTTTACCACCGACTTTAAAGGTCCATCTCTCAGGTTTTACGTAAATAAATCATTTGCTAATTTTGTATTTGATGATTATACTTTGTGGCATTATCGATTAGGACACGTATCATCAAGTAAACTTTTGCATGTATCAATTTCTATTTCAAACACTCCTACTAAATTTTGTTGTGATGTTTGTCCTCTTACAAAACAAGAAAGAAAACCTTTTTCAAGGCACAAAATAATAACTACAAAATCTTTCGAACTATTGCATATCAATGTTTGGGGTCCGTACAATACTCGGAACATTGATGGATCATGATTTTTTCTTACCATATTTGATGACTTTTCACGTGCTACATGGACTTACTTACTCAATAGTAAGGCCCATGTTCACGAAATAATCAAAATTTTTATCAACATGATTAAACCCAATTCTCATTGAAACCTTTATGCATAAGAACCGATAATGGAACCGAATTCATAAACAAATCTTGCCAAAATTTTTCTTATGAGAAAGGCATCATTCAACAAAAATCTTGCACTTACATACCACAACAAAATAGTGTTGTGGAACGTAAGCACAAACATCTTTTGCAAATTAATTGTGCACTCATTTTCTAAGCCAAATTTCCAACAATGTTTTGGGGAGAAGCTCTCCTAACGATCGCTTTTTTAATCAATCGCTTACCTACAAAAATACTCACATGGATGACTCCATTTGAAAAACTCTACTAAAAAAACCAAATTACGACCATTTACGCACATTTGGATGCCTTTGTCTTTTAACAAACACCAAACCTTTCAAAGACAAACTTGAACCACGTGCATCAAAATGTATATTCATTAAATAAGTATCCGATAAAAAAGGATACAAATTATTTGAGTTGGATTCAAAATAAATAATTATTTTGAGAGATGTTATATTTCATGAACACCTATTTCTATACCAAAATATACCCGCTTCACTTTAAGAAAAATATCCAAACTAGCCCACATATCAACCTATTTTTTGTCCCCAGCCTGATTTCCCTATCACTATAATGCATAACCTTCCAATTAGTCCTACCAGGCCTACTACGCCTCCACTCCTTTCACCCACACCGAATCTAGTGTCCTAAGGTCCGTCCGTGTCCCAAGGCCTAGTTAACCTTAACGACTCACGTGAAACCCTACCTAATCCAACACCTATTGTTACCCTACCCGATACACACATTTCTATCCCTTCCACCCTCCTACATTACCTTCTTGTTCATTTATTCCACATACCAGTACTTGTATTCGCACCAGACCTAAGTACCTTGACCACTATGTCTCTCTTGCCACTGCTGATGCTTCGACTACCGTTACCAATGGCTTGTCACTCTCCTCGGGTACACTCGACATTCCCTCACCTAAATTTCCAATTTTTTTTCCACTTACATGTCATTTATGGCCAATGTTTCTAGTGATGATGAACCACTGTCATATGAAGCTGCTTGAAATGATCCGTTATAGGTTGGCCCGATGCAAGCAGAATTAGTGGCTCTGGAGGAAAATGAAACCTAGGTAGCCTTCAATCTACCGAAAGGGAAATGTCCATTAGATACAAAATGAGTATACAAGATTAAACACAAACTAGATGGCTCAGTAGAATGGCTGAAAGCAAGACTTGTTATTAAGGGTTTCAAACAACGCGCCAGAGTTGATTATTCTGATGTTTTTTCATCCCTGGCTAAGGTTACAATAATAAGATTATTATTTGCCATCGTTGCTACTAATTGTTGGTCACTCCATCATATCAACATCAATAATTCTTATTTGCACGGTTACGTTGACGAAGAATTATATCTTCGGCCTCCCAAGGGTTACGATAAACTACAGGATGGTTAAGTCTATCGCTTGTAGAAATCCCTCTATGGCCTGAAACAGGCTAGCAGACAATGGAAAAAAGCTCTCACTAATACACTTCTTGACTATGGGTTCGTTCAAGTAACTGCTGATTACTGTTTATTCACTAAAGATACCAGTTCGTCTTTCCTCGCCATTACTATCTATGTGGATGATCTGCTAGTTCTAGTTCTTGATCAATCTGCAATTATTGGTGTTAAAGCATATCTAGATAGCAAATTCACTATTAAGCATTTAGGATATGTGAAATTTTTTGTGGGTGTTAAGGTTGCTCGTTCTGCTGATGGTATTTACTTATCTCAATCTAAGTACATTTCAAATATTTTACGTGATGCTAGTTTATAGGAGCTACGACCTGCGTCGACCCCAATCCCACTAGGTACTAAGTTGCCCTGTGACGAGGGGCTATTTTACCGAATCCTGAAAAATATCGACGTTTGGTGGGTCAGTTGCTTTATCTAAATTTTACTCATCCTGATTTATCTTTCGTGGTTCAGTATCTCAGTCAGTTTAATACTGAACTAAGGCAGCCACATTGGGATGCAATCGTACATGTTTTACAATACACAAGTGGCACACTACATCGCCATCTTTTTTATCTGGTTCAAGCTACTGTTTCGTTGCAAGCTTTTTCTGATTCTGACTGGGCCGCTTATCTGTTCTCCCACAAATCACTTACTGGCTATTGTATATTCTTGGGACGGTCACTGGTTTCATAAAAGACTAAAAAATAATCCACCGTTAATTGTTCGTCCGCAGAAGTAGAATATAGAAGCATGTCTAGCACAGTTTGTGAAATCT
>JAOTAY010000004.1:2813394-2837332 GCA_025629805.1 Erythroxylum baracoense
CCACAAGCCGGCCCGAGGCCCTCCCACCCCGGTCCACGGCCCGTGCTTCACGGGTTGTAGCCCCCGCCGCCGATCCACCAGCCATATCCACCCAATCCGTGGGCCAGTCAACCCAGGTTAAACCCGTTAACTACGGGCTGGACCGGGTCCAAATTTACACGGGGTTACTTACTCAGAAAAGCAGTAACCTCCCATAGTATTCCATGGCGAGGCAACTTTTTCTGCCACGTGTCAATATGACACGCATTTCGTCGGTCTTGTTTTTTTTCATCGGTGCTTTTAGAAGCATCCATCGCACCGTCCCACAACTTCCTCCGTTTAAAAGCAAGCACTCAGTCACTCCTCGATGTTGTCAAATCTAACGCCGTCAATTTACTTGATTTCAAATTCCTCCGAACCTCAGGCTCGGAATACACTTTTATATTCACCGAACTTTTGGTTTCTCTCTGCTTGTTTGTCTCTGTACTCTGTAGTCACTTTTGCATTTGCGCAGAAATTGTTTGAGAGAGACTCATTTCGGTGAGATTAGGGTGTTAGAGAGGTACATTTTAGGGATCTGAGTATAATGGCCGACGAATCTGAGAATCCGATCGAATCGATGGTGGAGAAGATAAGCGAGAAGATCCACGATCACAGTTCTTCTTCTTCCGATTCCGATTCCGATTCAGAGAAGAAGGAGAAGAAGGAGAAGAAGCCGGAATCTCCATCTTCGGTGAAAGAGAAGATTTATCGGTTGTTTGGGAGAGAGAAACCTGTTCACAAGGTTCTTGGTGGAGGAAAAGGTACAAAACCATGTAGTTTCCTGATTGCTTTCATGTAATCTGCTAGAGTTCTTGATTGTACCTTTTCGTCTTCCATACTGAGATGTTACCTTTTGCTTATGTATTTCTTGTTTTTAATCTTCTAATGCTTTAAAAGTAGTAGTAGGTTGCCTTTTGGAGTAATCATCCGATCCAGTAGATTCTTCATTTTGTGAAGGCTGTGAAGCCGTTTTGGAAATGTGATTAAATTAGCTTCTTTAAGTTTTGCAATATCTTCCTTTAAACTAATTTCTTTGTCGACTTAGATCTTATAATAGTTTTTGTTTGGTTTTTTTAAGTGTTTATTTGGATTCTTATTTTCGTGAACTTTCAAATCAAGCACTAAATTCAAAAGCAGTTGAGGGAAACCTATGCCTTTAGAGATCCGTTTTCTAATTTGTTCTTTCTGCTTCTTTAGTTTTCATAGCACTTTTAGGTGACAATTCATAAAGCCCTGTAAATTGCATATGTTGAGATATCTTTCTGCTTCTTTCATGTCATTATACTGCTAATGCATATTGTGTTGGATGCTACGTTGTTCGTCTCGTAATAATTTTTCGCAGCTGCTGATGTTTTCTTATGGAGGAACAAGAAGGTCACAGCGGGAGTACTTGGTTTTGTCACGGCGATTTGGGTCCTTTTTGAATTGATCGAATACCACCTGCTTACACTAGTGGGACACATTTTGATACTCTCGTTGGCAGTCCTTTTCCTGTGGGCCAATGCTCATACATTTATCAACAAGTGATTCTCATGAAATTCCCTTCCACTTTCCTAGTACATATGGGATTTGTTTTGTGTAACAAGGGAGCATGTTATGCTCATGCAATTGACGTGATCACTTCTGCAGGACTCCACCTCGTATCCCAGAATTTTACATTCCAGAGGAACCATTCCTGCAGGTTGCTGCAGCACTGAGGATCGAAATCAACCGTGGCTGTGCAGTCTTACGAGATATTGCATCTGGCAAAGACTTGAAACCATTTCTCGTTGTAGGGCTTTGTCCATCTCATTATTCTCTAATTCATGATGTGAAGTTCAAATTGTATACTGGGTCTTGTCCATCTCATTATTCTCTATCCATAATTATACTTCTATCGATGCATCCGATGGTTGTTTGAGTATTATGGTATTCTTTTTCCATAAGTTAAGTATATATGATATCTTATGTGATCTATTTTACAGTTTGGAATCAACCTATCTTCAAGGCAGCTTTCTTACTTAACCAGTTTATGTCTCAGGTTATAGCTGCCTTCTGGATCATGTCAGTTGTTGGAAGTTGGTGCAATTTCTTGACTTTGTTTTACATTGGTAAATAACTAAATTCAACTGGTTTGATACACTTCCAATCGATTGTTGGCTAAATTTTGATTACTCTGATCGGGAAACAGCATTCGTCCTACTGCATACGATACCGCTCTTGTATGAGAAGTATGAGCACAAGATCGATCCACTCGCAGAGAAGGCCATGATAGAGATAAAGAAACAATATGCCGTATTTGATGCTAAGGTCCTCAGCAAGATCCCGGTGGCTGCATTGAAAACCAAGAGAGTATAGAGGAGTCTGATGGTTGTGATTTTACTTCAGTTCCGTCCTTTGCCCCGTTTAACTCTTATGCAAGTGTTGTGATTGAAATTGGTCTGAAATGTGGGGATTTTTAAAGTTTTAGGTTCTTATATGCATTACGATCAGTTTGTCACTAAAAGCTTCGTGTTAGGCCAGTTTTTATTTTTGGCTCAGTTATGTGGGTTTCTTGACGTTTTGGTTTTTATTGAGACTTATATTTAATCGTTAAGGAGTAGAATTAAATTCAAATAATGTTATTTTTAGGAGCGGCAACGGATCATACCTGAGTTTGAGTCTAAAAGAGAGTTTGGATTTGAGCCGGAGTCGTAATTTGGTCAAACATATCCTTTGATTTAGGCCATCGTCAACCCAATTTCCTATAATTTGTTGAATTCGAACAAAATGTTGAGCTTTAGCTTTAGTTAGATAGTGAAGAAATTGAATCTGATCCGTCAGATTTCGAACTGGGTCAGAGTTTTGATTGTGCCAAACTTTCAGAATTACAGAAGAACGAAGGGTCTTAGCTATTGGCAGAGCCGTAGATCTAGATCTCGTTATCGATTGCGACTTTGCTCACTTTTTGCTTCAAAGGTTCAGAGTAGGAAGAAAAATGTGTATGAATTATTAATTTATACATTTTAAATTTTATTTAAGTTTTTATGAAAATGATAATTTTGACGTCTATTATTTATCGTAGTATAGTTATTATGCAACATGAATAATTGGGCCTTGTGGCCCAGCAGAAGTAAGCTGTATGTTACAGATCTGACGGCCCACAGTATCCCGCAAATCGCAACACTATATAAACAACCGTCCACGTTGTATAAACTATAAACTCTGCGGTTAGACTTTTGGAGAAAGCGAAGAAGCATCTAGGGCTTGGCTCCGCGACGCCGTCGGTTCTTCGCCTGTCAACTTTTCTTTTGGTTGTTTGATTATTCGCCGTGTTCTTTTGATGCAATGACGATAACGGAAGAAAGATATCTTCGATTGCGTGTCGCTTAATCACGCAACATGAATCTTCTTTTTACTGGTTCGTATTCACTGAGCATCTTCTCTGTTTCTAGTCACTTTTCTTTTTAGAAAACGAAGGACCTATGGAGGGAGTGCTTTTTGTTTACTCAGTGCACTCTCATCCAAGTTTGCCTTCGAAGATCGGTGTTGATAGTGGATCTCTTGAACCGTTGATCTATTCGATGCGGTTTTGAGGTTTCAATTCGCACAAGTAATTGTTTCTTAAAAATTTTGTTTGTTTGCGAAGGTTATCCCAGCGGAGGGGCAAAAGTACTCTGTAAATTGAGGCCTCTCTAACGATGTCGTTTATGCCTTCGTAGATTAATTTGCCGAATCGTAGGATGCCCTGGATTGTCAATTTCAGTGCGTCTGGAACCCTCGGCTATAATCACACCTTGATTAAAACCTGTTTTTAAGTAATTAATCATTTAATTGAATATGATAACCTAATTCCAAACTTATTGGAAGAGAATACAGAGGAATCTATTAAATGGTGGGTATCATATAGGTGATTACGGCTGCTTTTTAGTAGCGATTCCAAACCTTTTCTAGCCAAGTCTAAATTTAAATTACCTTAATAAGTAAAAATATATTATAAAATAAAATATTTTATTTAAATAAAAATACATTAATAATATTTATTAATATATAATAAACTAATAATTTAAACCAAATTATATTTTCTATTATGATTTTTTTAAAGATTCTTAAAAGTTAAAATAAATTTTAAAAATTGACTCTAACTTTTAAATATTATTTTTAACACATTCTTAAACTATATTAAACAAAATTATTTTTATATACAATTAATAATTTAATTTGTTAAATAAATTTATAATAAAAATAATAATTATTTTTTAATGATAATAATTAAAAGTTTATAAAACAAAAAATTTAATTAAAATATAAAGATATAAATTTTAAAAATATATTTTATTAATTAAATTGTGTGATAAAATTAAAAAAATCCATAACAAATTTTAAAGATTTATCAAATATTAAATACACTCGTTAAAATCTCAAACTTCAATCTGCATTAATGGTATCAGAAATAGAGAGTGACAAAGGATTACTTAGTGGGCTTGGCATACTAAAATGAATTCCCAGATTCTTTAAAAAGGACAATGTGTTGGGCCTCACGTATTCTGACTCATCACTTGTTTTTTCTCATAAAGCTTATAAACATAAACCGAATTGAAACTCAGGCGGATAGCATGAAATGAGAATGCTGTCTCTTAAAAATTCCATGCGACGAAGGTTATTGATCCAACAATAAAAGGCACGATGGTAATATTTCACCAATATGAATGTTTTGAAAATTAGGATCGTCAACTACTAACTGATTTGACATGTAAATTGGACGTTATAAAAGGTTTTAGCTTGAGTAACTTATTATCAGAGATTATGGGATAGCTTTGGATGATTTGGTGGGAGAACTTCTACATTAGCTTTAAAAGTTAAAGACAAAGTGAAAGCATAATTTGAATATGGTACAGATCTTTTTTAATTCAATATAATCTTTTATCTTGCTAATTGTGATGTAATTATACACAATCATTTACAGTCTTATTTGAATGGGGTCTTATCCAAATGTAATTGTGTACAATCATTTGTTGGATGAGGTATTATCCAATTAGTTGGTGTGAAGTAATTTGATAAGGATAAATGTGATTTAAGTAGTCAATTTAGTTATAATTCTGATTTGTAACTTGATCATCAAGCCTAGGGTGCTTATATATAGCTTATTTGAGCTTTGCTTCTCACAACATCGAGAGAAAACTTTTATTTGTATACTTTGAGAGAAGTAATAAATGTTGACTTTTGTTGTATTTCTGGTTTATTGTTGCCATTGATTACCTATTGCTTTTGTAATATTCTTATCCGAGTGAGAGTTAAAACACTATAAAGGGAAGGTTGAGTCTTGTTTAAATGTCCTAAAGTGATTGTCATGTAAAGGTGTAAATACAACTTCGGTACGAAAAGGCCTTTGTAATAACTGGTATCATAGCCAAATTTTGATATGATAGGAGGCATCAATTTAACTGAGTATATCACCAGGATGGAGGCACTCATTTGGGTCAATTCCTTAAGGGGAGGAAGATATCATTTCCTATTTATCTTGGTTCGAAATGTTGAAGGTGCAAATTCAACAATTGCAACATTAAATTACATATTTGATGATGGCACAAGAGGACTTTAAGTTCAAGATCACGATCTTAAGGCATACCGTTACAACATAGGATGATGGACACGTCAAAAGCACTACAATGAAGGTGTAAGAACCCAAAGTTTTTGAGTGCGTATGGAACATGAAGGAGTTTAAGAACTCTTTGTAGCATATGAAGCAATACTTTACAACTGTTAGAGTGCCCGATGTTGAGAAGATCAGTTTGACGATCATTTGTTCTGACAGGGATGCCAAGCTTTGATGGAGAATGAGGATTTATGTCGAAATAAGCACAAGTAGAACCCTCATCAACATATGAGAGAAGATGGAGGAGTTAAATGATCAATCCCTTCTAATGAACACTTTTTGGCTCTTGAGAGATACCTTAAAGAAACTGAAACAAGATGGATTGGTACGAGAGTATGTTAAACAATTTAGTTCTCTAATACTTAATATTGATAACATGTCAATTGAGGACAAGCTCTTCAACTTTTTGGTCAGATTACAACCATAAGAGTAAATGAAGTTGCAGAGGCAAAATGTGAAAGATCTAATCGCAATCGTTGATGCTTTGTAGATTTTTAAATGACGATGGAAACTAAGGCGAGTTTCTTTACTTCTTCCAAGGGCAAAGTTGTAGCTCAACAGGAGAAGAGTAGGGAAAAAAAGTAGAAACACTCAATGACTATGGCTTCAATAGTGGGGGGATGTCCTCCAAAAAGGGCAAATTTGTTATTTGTGTAATAATCCACATTTTGTAAGAGAATGTCCAAGGAAGGAGAAGCTAAACATCCTGTTAGCCAAAGAAGAAGGAGAACCTTTAGAAGTCACAATAAATTCGATTGCCTTGTTGAATGCAATTAAAAGTGAATCTAATCCCTTTGATAAGTTAATATATGAGGGAATATAGATCAATGGGAAGGAGGTAACCGAGATGTTGGATATGATTGCAACATACTCTTTTGTGATGGAAAAGATGGTAAGCAAGCTAGGGCTTAAAGTGTCAAAGACCCAACAAACATAAAAGTCCCTATGGGCAAGGCATAAACGATGGTAGGAGTTGCTTACAACGTCCCAGTAATTGGCCTGCCAAGTTTAATTACATGATCATACCACTTCAAAATTTTAAGTTAATATTAGGGATCAACTTCTTTAAGGCAACAAAGGCAATCAGTGTTCAAGTTTAAGATGTATGATGATTATGCGTGATCAAAGTTTCTTCTATGTTAATTGTTATAGATTAGGTGGTGGAATAACATATGATTCAATGATGGTAGCATATGTATTAGCCATAAGCATCGAGACATATTTAAAGAAAGGTATAGAGATGGTAGCACATGTCTTAGCCATAAGCATCAAGAAAGAGTTAAAGAAAGATATAGAGATCTATCTCGTTGCTATGTGGGAGATTGACTAGGACCACATGGTGAAAGTCCCTGATATTGTTGTAAGCTTGTTGAGAGAATTTTGGGATCTAATGTCGAAAGGAAGTTGATTCCCAATATCCACTTGAAATCCTTAAGTGATATGACCATACAGCTAAACTTGGCATGCTGACTCCATATACTTATTGGGACGTTGTAAGCAATTCCTTTTACTGTTTCTGCCATACTCATAGGGATTTTCATCTTTGTCGGAGTCTTTGACACCTGAAGCCCCAACTTAAGCACCATCTTTTTGCCATAAAAGAGTGCATCACACTCGTATCCAATATCGTGGTTACCTCTTTCTTATTGACTTGTATTCCTACATAAATTACCCTATCAAAGGGCTTAGATTCACTTTTAACTACATTCAACATCGTGATTGGATTAATTGCCGCTTTCGAAGGTTCTCCCTCTTCTTCAGCTAGAGGAGTCCACTTTGGTTTCCTTTGTTGCTTGAAAATCTACCAAGGCATTAGCTACTATAATTGAACCAATCACATTTTTCAAAAATTTTCTCTGCAACTCCATTTATGCCAATGGTTATAACCCAAACAAAAACTTGAAAAGCTCATTCTCTTCTAACATGTTATTGATATTAAGCATTAGAGACCTAAAATGTTTGCATACTCTCTTATTGATTTGTCTTTCTTCAGTTTCTTCAAGATATCTCTCATAAGCTAAGAAGTATTCATTGAAAGGAATTGATCCTTTAATTCCTTATTCATCTTCTCCTATTTTTCGATTAGAGTACTACCTATGCTGATTTCGACAAAGGTCCTCATTCTCTGCCAAAGCTTTACATCCTAATCTAAGTACATGGTCATTACATTGACCTTCTTAGCATCAGGCTCCCTAGCAGATGCGAATTATTGCTTCATATCTCACAAAAGTTCTCAAGCTTCTTTACATTCTATATGCCCTTGAAAACTTTAGGTTTTTGCACTTTCATTGTGGTGTTTTTTGGCATGCCTAAAATCTTACATTGCAATAACACTATAGATGTCAATGGGCCGCGCCCAATATTTTTTTTAATATTAAAAAATACGAAACGGCGTCGTTCTGGACAAAACGATGCCGTTTTGTAAGGCCGCGGGCCAAGCTGGGCCGAATTTGACATCCCTAAATAACACATCTTAGGATCGTGATCTCAAACTTAGAGTCCTCTTATGCCTTCATCAAGCTTGCTATTTGATGTTACAACTATTGGATCTATCCCTCTAACATCTCGAGTCGAGATGAGTAGGAAATGAACTCTTTCTCCTCTTAAAGAATCTACCTAATTAGTGCTTCCATCTTGAAGATAAGCGTAGTTAAATTGTTGTCTCCTCCCATAGTAAAATTTGGCTATGATACTACTTATTACAAAGGCGTTTTAGATACTGAACTTATACAGAAGTTGGGCCTATACCTTTTCTTGATAATCTAGCTTAGGTCTGTTTAATAAAGACCAATCCTTCACAGCATAATCTTTGACCAATGAAACCTGTTCTTAAATGTCTCACAACTCTTACAGTGTGTAACTCTCACATTCGAGTAAGAACACTACAAAAATAATAAGTAATCAAAGGCAATAATAAAGAACATAAAAGATACGGCAAAAGGCAACCTTTATTGGTTTCCTAAAGTCTACAAAAGAACGTTATCTTTCAGTGTGATGAGGAGCAAGACTCAAATGAACTATATATAAGTACATGTGGCTTAATGACCAAGTTATAAATCAGAATCCTAACTTAGTTGAACTACCTAGATCGCATCTATCCTTATTAGATTACATCACACTAACTAATTGGACGATACCCTCATCCAAATAAGACTCTATCTGATTGGATACAATTACATCACAACTAACAAGATAAGAGCTTACATTAAATTAGGAAAGATACATCAACATCTACAAGGATATCCACTATTTTCAAATAATCCTCTCATTTGGTCTTTATCTTTTAGAGCTAATATATATCCAATATAATCTTCTTATCTGCATTATACAAGATCGCACCATGATCTCAATTTGTTAACAATCAGTTATCTAAGCCAAAGCCTTTCATAACAAATTGATTTGATCCAATGCTTATTTATGTCAAGTCCATTAGTCTTGATCTATTTATTTGAACATATATTAATTCCTTAATGCATCAAGAACTTAGCCTTAGCTAAGTCAATTCACTTAGCATCCGAAATTCTACCAAAACTTTTACCATGCTTTATCTAACATACTAAGTTACCTTAAAGCTCTCGCATGCTTTTCTCATTCATATAATCCAATTAACCTTCAATTCAAGATTCATCTCAAACTAGCTATAAAGTGCCTTCATCTACTAAAAGGTGTAACCTATATTTTTTAAGCTTAAGGCCTTAAGCTCAATCTAAAAAAAGTTGAACAAACTTGAGTTTGATTGGGCGTTAATGTGTGTCTATTTAAGACTTTGACATATTTGAAAAAGTTTAAGTCTATTTGTTCGGACTAAATTTTGTTTTTCTCATAATTTGATCCAAATCTAATAGTAAATTTGAATAAATACGATCAACTTATTAAAAGAGTAAAAAAAATGGTTATAAGTAAAATAATATTTTTAACAGGGTTTTAGGACTTCAATTCTTGCTCCTCTTTTATTTAATGCATTTATTGATTTAGATCGTTTGAGTTTGGGTTGGAATTTGTAAAAATAAGGAAAACATGCTAAGTGGTGATTTGATTAAAAGACAAGTATCGATTAAGGCAATAGTTTCCTTTGGAAGACAGTGACTTCATTATGACGCATAAATGAGAAATGACGTGAACAAACATATAAGATCAGCGAGTCAATCTTTAAATTACCAAAGTTAACCATCGAGTCAGGATGGCCGAGTGGTCTAAGGCGCCAGACTCAAGTTCTGGTCCTCTAACGAGGGCGTGGGTTCAAATCCCACTTCTGACATCAGTATCTTTTATCATGACTTCTTTTGCTTTTCCACTTCATATTTGGGCCTATCATTTTGAAACTTTACATTCCCCTTCACCTAACTACACTTCATTTCACCAAACTGATTTTTAACTCTAAATCAGATTTGAAATTATGATTGAATTAAATTTTATTTATTTATTTCGAAACTCAGAAAATTTGAAAGCTACACCCACGTTTCTGCAGTTTCAAGTTTGGTTGTTAAAAGACATCTTTCAAGTGCGACAATCTAGTTAGGACATCAGTGTTTGGAATCTAAGAAATAAGCATCCGTTATCCATTCCCTGGCTGCTTAGTTTGTAGCAAGACAACGATGACACAAACTAAAGGGATTGAGGTAACACATTTGTGGCACTGGTCCCCAAGTTCGGTGACGCAAGAGATACTCCTTTGCAGGCAATTATTGGGAACCAGGGCCTTTCTTTTGATATTGTGTAACAACAAAGATCAGATTAGATTAAGTTCAAATTTAGTTCGATATTCAATTGGATTAAGATTAATAATTAGAGTCAGACTGAATTTTAAGAGTTTTTCAGCTCTTCAATCTAAATTTGACTTTAAACTTGTTAAATTTAAATTTGATTCGTTAATTTTAATTGAACCAATCATCTCTGATATTTAGATTGTTTAAGTTTAAGTTGTAAGCATATTGAAACATATATTTAATAATAATATACATTAGAATAACATATAAAATAAATGTGAAAGAAAAATAAAATACCTCCGGCCATTGTTGTTTGTACTTGAAGAGTCCTCGTTTTGGAATTCTTCTAAGCTCTCAATTCTCAATACAATTATGTATGTTTATAGAAGAGAAAAGAAGCTTAGGGATCTCAAAATTTGAGAAGAAAACCTATTGGATGTGCTCTCATCAAGCACAATATCTGTTACCATAAAACCAAGATATGAATACCTATTAAATACATAATGTTTGAACCATTACTATAAGGAATATGAACGGTTATCACATAGTATCATCTTAAATGTCTGAAATTAGATTTGGTATGTGAAAGGTTATTAATTTACATATTAAATTGGGGTATTTTTAAAGCATATTGAATGGATATTGTGCTGATTATGTTGTTTCTATGTTATTCTTGGAGGTGGGGAGATATAGAGCTATATGAAGAAGATTAGCAAAAACATATACTCATCTGAGTCTTGCTCCTCATCACATTGAGAGATAGCATTCTTTTGTAGGCTTTAAGAAACTAATAAAGGTTGCCTTTTGCTCTATCTTTTATGTTCTTTATTATTGCCTTGGATTACTTATCATTTTTGTAGTATTCTTACTCAAGTGTGAGAGTTAAACACTGTGAGAGTCGTGGGACGTTTAAGAATAAGTTTCGTTGGTCAAAAATTATGCAGCGAAGGCTAAGTCTTTCTTAAACAAACCTAAGCTAGATTGTCAACAAAAGGTACAGGCCCAACTTCGGTATAAGTTCAGTATCTAGAACACCTTTGTAACAAGTAGTATCATAGCCAAATTTTACTACGAGGGGAGACAACAATTTAACTGAGCTTATCGTCAAGGTGGAAGCACTAATTAGGTCGATTCTTTAAGAGGAGGAAGAGGTCACTTCCTACTTATCTTAGCTCGAGATGTTAGAGGGATAGATCCAATAGATACAACATCAAATAACAAACTTGATGAAGGCATAAGAGGACTCTAAGTTTGAGATCACGATCCTAAGACGTGATGTTGTAATGCAAGATTTTAGGCATGCTAAAAACACCACAATGAAAGTGTAAGAACCTAAAGTTTTCAAGGGCATACAGAACGTGAAGAAGCTTGAGAACTTTTTGTGAGATATGAAGCAATAATTTGCATCTGCTAGGAAGCCTGATGCTAAGAAGGTCAATGTAATGACTATGTACTTAGAGAGGATGTCAAGTTTTGGTGGAGAATGAGGATCTTTATCGAAATTAGCATGGGTAGAACGTGAAGAACCTAAAGGAACAATTCCCTTCAATGTGTACTTCTTAGCTTACGAGAGATAACTTGAAGAAATTGAAGCAAGACAAATCGATAAGAGAGTATGTTAAACATTTAAGGTCTCTAATGCTTAATATTGATAACATGTCAAACAAGAATGAACTTTTCAAGTTTTTGTTCGAGTTATAACCATTGGCATAAATGGAGTTATAAAGGCAAAATTTGAAAAATGTGATTGGTTCAATCATAGCAACTGATGCCTTGGTAGATTCTCAAGTGACGAAGGAAACTAAAGTGGACTCCTCTAATTGAAGAAGAGGGAGAACCTTCAAAAGCGGCAATCAATCCAATCATGATGTTGAATGTAGTTAGAAGTGAATCTAAGCCCTTTGATAAGCTAATTTATGTAGGAATACAAGTCAATGGGAAAGAGGTAACCACGATGTTAGATACAAGTGCGACACACTCTTTTATGGCAAAAAAGATAGTGCTTAAGTTGGGGCTTATGGTGTCAAAGACCCCGTCACAGATGAAAATCCCTATGGCCCCGTTTGGTTGACGAAAAAGTAAAGTGAATTTAGAATCTGATTCTTGGGAAAATAAATCTATGGAAAATAAAGATATTTACATGTTTAGACTGGGTGCATTCTTATTATAGTGTTTGGTATATATCAGTATTTCATGGAATGTAATGTATTTTTGACTTGTAATTCCATTTATATCCCTATAAAATAAAAATTGAAATCGTTAAATAATGTTAATTTGTAATACAAGTTATATTATTAAATGTTAATTTTTCATTTCTAATATTTTAATCATATAATATTATTTTATTATTCTTAATATTATTAATTATTATTAATAATTTTCTACTTATTAATAATTTTATTATTACCAAATTGATTATTTTTATCAACTACATTTATTAAATTATTATTATTATTCTTATTATTTTTTTATTAATTTTATTATTCTTATTATTTTTATTATTACCAAATTTATTATTTTTATCAATTACATTTATTATTATTAAATTTATTATTCTTATTAATTTTATTATTATTATTAAATTTATTATTCTTATTAATTTATTATTCTTATTATTACTTTCTACTTATTATTATTCTTATTATAATTAATTTTATTAATTTTATTTATTATTATTATTGTTATTAATTTTTTAATTATAATAATTATTATTAGTTTTATTATTCGTATTAATAATAATAATAATAATTGTTAATTTTCTACTAATTATTAATTTTATTATTTTTATCAATTATATTTATTATTATTATTACTATTATTATTATTATTAATTTATTATTATTATTATTATTATTATTAAATTCTTTATTATTATAAAAGAATTGTCATAGAGTTGAGAGAGAAGGAAGGGATGAATTGGCTAGTCTATTTTTTAGATTAAATTCCTAAGGAAAGATCTAAATATCAAAGGAATTGTGGGATTTAGAATCTAAGGAAAATGCTACCATTTTCACTAAATTGGGAAAGTTTTTACTTTTTTAACTACTAAAAAAATGAACCAAACATAATAATATAAATTTTAAGAAAAAGATTAATTTCTCAAGTAAGAATTTATGTCAATCAAACAAGGCCTTATATTACAATTTATGGTTTGATGGGCACACCAGAAAAATCGCGGCGATGGCCAATATAAATTTATTTAGTATATAGGTCGTGTTTCCATCTATTTACATTATCCTTTAGCTGACGTATGTTCTCTAAATAATTAAAAGAAATAAATTAGCTAATGGTTGGAACTCTTACGTCAAATTTTAAAAAAGGAAAACGAAGTTTTAACGATCAATTCCCAAGATTGGAATTGGAATCAATTATGAAGACATCAAGTCGAGACGAAAGTTATGATTGTGACCACTCGTATTCAGTGAGTTTCAAGTGCAACAACTGCTACCTATTGGGCTTGATTTGAATCCCTGAAAACTCCATAAGTAGAATTGCCTAAAAAGGCTTAACGTAAATCCCGTGTCAAGTTAATGTATGAAGATTTTAATCTACAATATACTCTATCATTCTTCCTTGTAATAAAAAATTTTACAAAAACTTTACTTAATGTCAAAATGAGTTTAAAAAATAATATTCAAGTAAAATGTAATTACAAATTAAATTCAAGATTCATAATAAAAAAAACGTATTTGCAGCAATAAATAGGATATTTAAGTAAATATATATGTGATGACGAATAAGATATTTTTTTTACTTAAAGATAAAACAACATACTCATTGTATAAATATGCCTTCAAAAAAATACTCATTGTATAAATAGTGTTAATCTTTAAAAAAATAAGAAAAATAAGATGGAAAATGGAAATATTAAAATATAGAGATGTAAGCATTGAATTATTTTTATATAAAAATAATTCATGATTTAATATATGCAATTTTTATATATAAATGACCACTTTTTCTAAAATAAGAAAATTACAAATTTTGCTTGTATTAAAATCAGCAATACGTACCTGTGTAAAAATTTTAAAAGGTCTTATTTGGCTTATTGCAATTTTTATTTTTTTCATTTTCATAATTCAATTAAGAAATAGGCTTATTGGATTTTTAATTTCTTTTTTTATTTTTTCTAAGTTTTATTATTTATAAAAATGGTAAAAGTTTATTATTTGTATTGATAGCTTAAAATAAATTAGTCTATCTGGATAAAAAGTAGCCCAGAAATAGTAGTGCAATAAATGTTTCGTTAAGGGATTTGTGGGCAACAAAATGTCAAGGACGTACGTAGAAATGTGTTGAATTTGTGGAAGTTTAGGATATGGAAGTTAAGGAAATGGTGGGAGGTAGTTAACAAATGCTTAGCTAAATTTGTTGGAAGTTAAAAATGAACTTAATGCGGATATAGAAGAAAAGGATATAGTGGCAGGTGGTTAGTTTAAATATAGGAAAATAGATAGTTATAACAAAAATTGTCTAAGAATGAGAGGATTATAAATTCACCAACACTTGAAAAATAAAAAGGACGAACACCATATATAGAACTCTAGACAATCCTAAAGAAGAAAACAACCCCAAAAGCATTTTATTACTACCTTTCAACTTTCTTTGCATTGTGTATTCATTATTTTTATTTCAAATTTCCTTTCTATCTTGTATTTTTTTCTTTTTTCTTAAATCAAATCATCTTTATTTCCCTACAAATTTTATTATTTTTGGTAGCTTAGAATTATGTCTTCTAAGTTTTTCGAAGTCCAATTATATTGTCGATAAGAAATTAGGTTTAAATTATGGGAGAATTCCTCTCCAGCATACTTGAATTACAAATTAACACCATACATGCCCGAATTATAGATTAACACCAAACAATTTGACACACCAAGTAAGACTCATGATGTTGTGAACATAAAATGGAAAAGAAATTGCTTTGCCTCTAACTCTAAAGAAAGAAGTCCTTACAATCACAAAGAAGGCTTTGTATCCCAGATGTTCGAGAATCTTGAGAAGCACCCTCGCTTTCATATAACTTTCTTGTTGGCAAGAATCCAAAATTGGTACAATAGAATGACATTGTTTGCACAAATAAAATTCCAAAATTGAAGTCTAATATTGCCTATACGACTGATGTAATCAAAATATTAACATAGAAGTTTGACAAATTGTTGCTTCAATACAATTTGTTAGGTGTAATTTGCCTGATTTAGCAAAGAAAATCTCCAAAGGACTCTGGAGGCATCCTGCTCCTAATAGAATGGAAGTTAGAGAATTCAGTTGCCTTCCAGTTACTTCCTCTATAGACGAATGATACGTCCCTCCTTATAAAAGAGAGGATGTCCCTGTGGTGCCTCCTTGCGTTAATCTTAGTAATTAACAATATACAGTTGTAAATTGCAATTTTATTATTCACCATCTCAAATGAGATTACAAGTTGATATTGAAGCGATTAGAGAAGCTATTCGGGAATTATATGGGCTTAGTTTAAGATAGTTTAACCATATAGAATTCCGCAAGCCTTAATCAAAACAGGTTGAATATGAGAATTCTTATCCTTGTGACTATAGAATTCTCAAATTTAACTTGTTTTCTAATGAAGATGATCAATCCACCATTGAGCACATTGCTAGATTCACTATACAATATGGAGAATTAACCAATTAGGAACGTTCAACTACTTTAAGCTCTAAATTCATTAACAAGAATCACTTTTTCTTAGTATGCTTTGTAGACCAAGAATTCTATTCATTTTTAGACTAAATTGGAAATTTTGTTTTATACTTTATTTTTAAGACTGAGGGTGAAGTTAGCATAGTTGAGTTATCAAGGGTCACTTTGAAGAGTAGTGAGAATCCTGACATGTTTATCACTCGTTTCAAGAAAATGAGAAGTCGATACAGGTTACACTTCTAAGATATAAACATGTGAAGCTAGCTTAAAGAAGGTTTGATATTAAATAGCAAAAGAAATTCGAATTCGGAGACTTTGGTTGCCAATTATAGAAATCACAGAATTCTAAGGCATGGAATTTTGTGAGTTCCTTCTTAGGGAAGAAGGTCACCATAAAGAATTCAATAGGCATTTATACTATTGAGACAAATTCTTACAATTCGGTAGTGACTGAAGTCAACATCCCTAGAATTTGTGTTTGTCACTCTTTGAAGTGTAAATCCCTAGAAGTCATAAAAAAATGCAGGCTTTATCTACTTAAGTTTAGTACTCCTTTAGCACCTCAAAAATAAAAGAGATCTTTGAATATTTTTTGCAAGAAAATTTCATAAACTTGCCATTAGAGCATCAAATTCCTAAAAAAGAAGAAATTAGAGGTAGAAACAACTACAAATATCATAATACTTGGAGCCACTCAATAAATTCATATTGGGGGTTTAAGAATGTGGTTTAAAACCAGATCAATAAGGGAATTATGTTATTTGTTGAGGCTAATCAAACCATATTGATAGATGAAGACCTATTTTCACCAGTGACAACCGTGAATGCCACTAAATTTGACTTACACCTATTGTTAGTAGGGATGGCAATAGGTCAGGTCAGCCCTTAGCCCATCACCTAGTTAACTTGGGCCAAAGTCGAGCCATGCTAGTTGGGCCATATTTGTCATCCCTAATTGTTAGATGTCAAAAAGAAGTTGAAAATTATGAAGGATTATTTAGCATTAACATCAGCATCGAATGGTCAGCTCGTGGCCTATTACCTAGCTAACTTAGGCCAAATTTAGGCCAGGCCGAACCGGGTCATATTTGCCATCACTAATTGTTAGATGTCAAAAGGAAGTTGACAATTATGAAAGATTATTTAGCATTAGTAACAGCATTGAATTCAAGAACACGTGTTTTTGTTCCTAATTATAATCACAACTTTAGGAATGGGGGTTAATGAATTCCCATAATGCAACAGAGGATAGAAATTTAGTGAGACATCACCAAGTAGAATTCGCCCAAGTTTATAGGCAAAGATATAAACCTTAATTATGAGTTTTCAATATAAATAACCTGAATTTGTAGTGTCACCATAAATGCCGCCATCCTAAGATTAGTAGTAAGTTAGACACCCCAAGACTTTGATACCCTTAACTCAAAAAGAAAAGATAGCTTTAGCAATAGAAGTTTATTGTCAAGATCAAGAAAAATAAGCAAGCATTATTGAAGGAGTCAACTTCAAGAAAGTTATCCCATATAAAACTTGTTTTCTCTTAAGAAAGTACTATAAATCTTAACAATAAAAAGGGAAGGGTGGAAGTCACTAGTGAAAAATGAGATAAGACAAGGAGAATCTTAGATTTCATAGGAATTAGCTTGCTCTGAGAGCCAAGATGAGGATTCCAATGAATTCATTACGATTAGAGAAATTTCTATTCAAGTTTCATATACTATTTCTTCCATAAAATCCTCAACTTCATTTAACAAATCTTATGCAAAGAAGATGGAAACCTAAAAGAGGAGAATGCATGTTGTCAGTATTGTTAATAGTACCAGGAATTCTAGAAAAGGTGATGTTAGAAAAACTAGTTAATGTTATGACATAATATATAAAACTGCTATATATTAAGGCCCATATTATTAAGAGACCTTCATATTATTAAGAGACCAACTTCAAAAGTTTTAGTAGATAACGGGTCGATAGTAAACATAACTAAAATAATTATAGCTTTGGGCAAATATAATGTAAACATAATCTCAACTGAACTATATGTTGCTACATTCAATGATGAAACTATTAGAGCTTGAGGAATTCTCCTTGTAATTACAATGGGAGAAAAGAATTTATTAACTAATTTCTTTATTTTTGACACGCATGCAAGCTAGCAAATCTTATCAAGACGAGCTTGGATCTACTCCAATTATTGCATTCCATCAGCTCTCCATCATTTTTTACTTTTTATGGAATGAAGATGAAGTAGAAATCATTTAGGTCCATTCATAGCCATTCTATACTAAAGCTGATGCGATGGAGGCAAAATTCTATAGGGATTATGTAAAGTCTGTACAAATTTAGAAGTCGTCTAGTTATAAGGAAGAAAGAAAAGATGAAAACTAAGGTAGAAAGATTCGTAAAAATAACTACCATTATGTCTGCTCCTAGGCTGATGAAGCTTCCTATTATAGAGGAATCTTATGAGTGAATTCTCATAAAAAGAAAGAGTAGTAACTGCAACCATATAGATCAAATATCGAATACAATAAATCTTAGAGAATTCTAAAGAAATAAATAGATTTGATAACATAGAAGTGGTGTCTAAGAGTTGAAATCTTCTCTTGAGAAGTTTGATGAATGTGGGAGCTAGAACCAAGAATCATTAGAAGAAGTAAATCTGGGAAATTCATGAGAATTTCGTGGAGTCTTTATAGCAAAAATTTAGATTAAAAGATAAAGCTCAAACTAGTGGAACTCTTAAAAGAATTTGAAGACTCTTTCACTTTAGACTATATTATATGCCAGGATTAAGTAAAAATTTAGTTAAACACTAACTTCCCATAAAGCCACAATTTTTCCCTCACTATTAATCTCCTAGGCGGTGGTCCAAAGAAGTTAAGCTGAAGATTAAAGAAGAAGTTGAAAAATTATGTAAGGATGATTTTATTAGACCAATCATATATACTAAATAGTTAGCTAACATTGTTCCAGTAGTTAAGAAAAATGAAAAAATAAGAATTTATGTAAAATTTACAAATTTAAATGCAATAATCCTTAAGGATGTATATATAATATTAATTGCAAATTATTTAATAGATGCAATAGTTGGACATTCTTTGTTCACTTTTATGGACTATTTTTCTATTTATAACAAAAAAAATTAGCCAAAAATGATATTTCTAAAATAAATTTTAGATGTCAAGGGTCAATAGGAATATTTGAGTAGGTTGTAACGCTTTTTAATCTAAAGAATGCATAAGCCACCTACTAGAGAGCCATTAATGCCATTTTACATGATTTAGTAGGGCATATTTTGGAAGTTTACATAGATGATATTATTGTGAAGTCAACAAAAAGTACAAATCATATCCAAGATTTGTAAGAAGCCTTTTATAGGATAAGAAGACACAAATTGAAGTTGAATCCTCTAAAGTGTGTATTTGGAGTGAAAGTAAGGAACTTCCTGGAGTTTTTAGTTCATAATGAAGAAATTGAATTAAATAAAATAAAGGAAAACCATCTTAGAATAAGATGGAGCTTTAAAGGTTTCTAGGCCATGTGAACTACGTGAGAGACTTATTGCTAATCAGATAGGAAAAATAAATTTTTAGACTTGTTAAAGTTGAATAATTCTAAAAAATTCCATTGGGAGAAAAGGCATTAGGCGAATTTAATAGTATCAAGGAATACCTAACTAAACCTCTAGTACTAATGCCCATTAGAAAAGGAATTTCGCTAAAATTGTACATTTCTGATGCAGAAGAATCTATTAGATGCCTATTGGCTCAGAGTAATGAGGCTAGTCCTGATCAAGCTATTTATTACTTAAGCAGAATCCTTATGCCAATATAAAAGAATAATTTACCCACATTAAGTTATGCTTGACGTTGTATTTTGCTTATTTAAACTTAAGGTCTTATTTGTTGTAAAATAAAGTCTATGTGATTTGACAAACTGACTTAATGGAATATATGTTGAATAATCCAATCCTCTTAACAAATATTAGGAAATGGCTTCTGAATTTTATAGATTTTAACCTAATATATTACCCTAAAAATCTATAAAAGGTCAGGCATTATCTAACTTTTTAGTAAGCCATTTGTTTGTAAAACGTCAAGCATTAATTGATTTTTTAGTAAGCCATCCGCTAATTAAGGTTTAACAGGATTTAGGACATTTAGTTCTAAGTTGCGAGAAGAAACCATGTGAATTGAAATTTAATAGGTTTGTATGGAGAATTCAATCAATGTTGAAGTAGTCATAACCATACCAAATGGGACCAAAAGTCGTCTCTCCCTTAAAATTGACTTCCTACTAATAATCAAGTAGAATATGAAGGCTTCATAAATATATTAGAACTTCTAGTTAATCTTGGAGCTAAATAAGTTCTAATAAAAAGAGATTAACAATTGATGTTATGCTGAGTGGTAAGAGAATATAAGAGGATATGGAGAATTTAGTTCTAAGTTTGAGAAGAAGCCATAGGAATTGAAATTTTATGGGTCTAGTATAAAGGAGTCAGCTAGTGTTAGAGTAGTTATAACCATACCAAATAGGACCAAAACCTTTCTCTCCCTTAAAATGGACTTTTCATACACTAATAATCAAGCAGAATATGAAGGCTTAACATTTAGACTTAAACTTCTAGTTAATCTTGGAGCTAAATAAGTTCTAATCAAAGGAGATTCGTAACTAGTGTTATGCCAAGTAACAGGGGAATATAACTGCATGAGTTTAACTTTATCACCCTATTACATTGCTACTGTCTAATTGCTAGAATTCTTTAATGATATAGAATTTCAACATATTCAACAAGGTGAAAATTAAGAGGCAAATGAGCTTTCACTAGTAACATCCAGGTTGAAAATGTCTAAAGATTTAGTCTATAAGTATGTTGTTGTATAACAAAGGTCCTACCCATCCATTTATAAGAGGAAAATTTTACTAAAAGTTTTTAACATCGATGAAGAAGTCGCCTAGAATTAGATGGAGGAGATTAAAGAATTTTTAGAAAATCCTAGCAAGTAAGTGGTTTTCAATTTAAGTAACAAGCATTTAATTTTATGTTGATTAAAGTAATTTTATTTTGTCAAGGTAACAAGATGACTTCTTTTAGGCTGCCTGGGGATACCTAAGGCATTAACAGTAATGAGACAAGTTCATAAAGGGGTATAAGGAGCACATTAGTCTGGAATAAAGTTGAGATAGCTTATACATCGATATGGATACTATTGGTCGACTATCATACACCATAAGCTATAAAAAATGTCAAAATTATAGAAAAATTTAGCGAATTCCTACATCTGAATTACATTATATATCTAAACCATGTCCATTTAGAGGATAGGCCACTAATCTTATTAGAAAGAATTTCCACCATTTTTAAAAGTCCATAGTTTCATTTTTTTAGCCACATAATAGTTTACTAAATGGGTGGTAGCTCAACCTTTGAAGAAATTTGATCAAAAAAATGTAGTTAAATTTATAACTGGACAAATTATTCATTAATTAAAATTCCTTAATCGACAATAAGTGATCAAGGAACCATATTTACAGGCTTGAAGATAATGGTCAAGTCAAATCATCAAACAACATAATTATTAAGATTCTTTAAAAAAATGTTATAGGAGAATCCTAGAGAATGGCACATGATTCTTTCTAAAACCTTATGGGCATATACTTCTAAGTGTTTCACTACAATTTTCCTTAACCTATGGATATAATGCCATTCTTCTTATCGAAGTAGTGGTTCCATCCTTAAGAGTAATCAAGCAAAATGTTTTATAAACTTTTAAGTTTTTAGAACTGATGTTAATGGAATTATAGGACTTAGATGAAGTATAACTTCATGTTTTGAATAATATGATTATTCAAAAGAAGGTGGCAAAATTTTATGATAAAAGAACTCGTAGGTAGGAATTCTAATAAGAGGATTTAGTATTGAAGTTAATCCTATCACCTGGAATAAAAGATAGAGAATGGGATAAATGGTCTTCGAATTGGGAAGGGTCATTTAGAATTTATGAAGTTTTAACCAGTAATGCCTATTGGATATCTATTTTGAAAAGTGTTCATCATAGATGTTTTATCAATGAGAGGTATATAAAATCTTATATACCTATTTTTTAAAAGCATGTTGATAAAGGAACGAGAGTGAATTCTTAAAACAAATGAACATTAGTTCAAGATTAACATTTAGAAATAGAAGTCTAAAGATCCACTTGAAACTAGCCAAAAGTTGATAAAGTGGGGGAGTTCAAAGCTGGTCCAAGTTGAAGGATCGAATTTCACCCTATTGTTAATACATGATATATAGTCCTCCTTGGCTTATTGGACTTGTTGCTTCTAAAATCTAACTTTTTCTTTTTGAAACACTAATGAATTCTCTAACTTTATAATTGTCCACTTGACTTTATAAAACTCCTGATTCAGCATCTGTCCATCTTGTTTAAGGGCTTCTTATTTTTCTTTAATTAGTTTGATAACATGTTCATGCTTAACAACCTCATTTTCTAAAGGATCAAATTTGGTTTTTAACTCTTAAATTTTTATTAAGAGATTCTTACCTTTAGTATCCTTTGCATCATAGTCCATTCGATGTTGATACAAGAGGCTCAATTTTACGGAGTATATGACTTAATAATGGCAAGATTTTTTAAAAGAACCAAAGACATTTTTACCTTTATTAAGAAGTCCCCTAATAGCAGACGACTGATTCGTAGAACCAATATATGATAGAATATTTATAGAAGACCTATACTGAATTTCAATTAATAATTGTGAGTTATAAAGACTCTTACTATATAGTGAGTTACAAAGACTCCTTGACTCTTAATAGTTCTTTAGAGTTGATAATTGGCATGGTACTTGCAGGAACGTCAAGAGAGAGATCTAGAAAACTTAGATGAAAGAGTTCTTCTAAAGTCATCATTGTGGACCAAACATCTTTTCCCTACAAGATAAAAGAGAGTTTATTAGTGTTGGACCCCGATTTGTTTGAGGATTAATTTTATTATTTTTTATTGTGATTAGGCTTTAATTATAATTTTTGGGGATATAAATTTTTTTTTTTAGATTGAAGTTATTAAATGGAGAAATTGAGATTTATTTTTGGAAGCATATGGTGTTAATTGAGATTGAAAGAATAAGAGTTAGTGTAAGGGTATTTTTGGAAGTTCACTAAAGAGGTTAGGACTTAAGTCTTGCAAGGAGGGGCATTTTGGTCCTTTGGGTTCTAGTTAAGTGAAAGAATGAAAGAAGAAGGGTGAGTGTCGTGAATGAGTTAGAGAGGAAGAACAAAAATAACAAGAAGAGAGGGAGAGCTTCGGTGAAGAGAAGGAGAAGAAAAGAAGAAGAGAAAAATTAGGGATTTTGCTTTCTTTGCCTTTAGGAAGGTGTTTTGAGTGTAAATCAAGTGGGAAAGTGAAAGAAGAGGGTCTCATCTTCCATTGGAGAGAAGAAGAAAAATCCGTGAGTGAGTCCAAGGTAAGATTTTCGGATTTTTCTTAAGGGTTAAGGTTAAAATGCCTAAGGGAAGAGCATGGGTATGCTTATTCTAGGATTAAATGCATGTTTTTATTTTCTAGGGTTTATAATTCCGAAAATTGATTAATTTTAGGGTTTTGTGTTCTTGAAGAGGAACCTTCAAGACAAGAGGAGCAAGTGGAAGGGGCTTTTGTTCAAGATTAAGCACAAGGAATTAAGGTGGGTGACTTTTTAATAATTAAGCATTAAGCAAAATTTTTGTCTTAAATAAATGCATTAAATGTTTCCTAATACTTCAAATTTTTGCATATATGGCTTTTGTGATGAATTGAAAGTGTTATTATGTTTCTTTGGTGCATATATGAGTTTAGAAAAGATCTCCATGAATTTTTGCAAAGAGAAAAGAATGTACGAAAAGTTTATGTTTTTCGGAAAAATGGCCGTTTTAGGCCGATATGTGATTATGTGA